>VZQC01006693.1:1680242-1891356 GCA_009823505.1 Rhizomys pruinosus | reverse complement strand
CAAAGCATCAATAAAAAAAAAGTTAATAATAATAAAAAATGTATTTTAATTTTGTCTGAAAAAAAATGAACCATCGAGTCATTTAGTGATGCCCACATGCATATATTACAAGACCAAATGAATAATGTTTATAGTCTAAACATGAAACTATGATTTTTCAACATATGGTGCCTTAGAAGCCAATCAACCTTACCGGGCTGGAGACATGGCTCAGTGGTTAAGAGCACTGGGCGCTCCTACAGAAGGCTCAGGTTCAAATCCCAACAACCACACGGTGGCTAACAACCAACCATAACTACAGTTCCAAGTAACTCAGTGCCCTCTTCTAGCCTCAATAAGCATTGCACAACATGGATACACTTACACACAGGCAGACAATACACTCTAGATATGTAACATGAAAATAATAAACAAAAAGAATCCAACTAACTTCATATATCCTAGGACTAATCTTCTTTTCTTTCTTTTTTTTTTTTTTCTCTACAACAAAAATTTTAAACCCCTGAAAAAGGAAATTGAGGAAGACATCAGAAGATGGACAAACCTCCCATGCTCATGGATTGGGAAAATAAATATAGTAAAAATGTCCATCCTACCCAAACTAGTGTACAGATTTAATGCAATCCCAATCAAAATCCCCAAGAATTTCTTCACAGGCTTGGAAAAAAAAATCCTCAATTTCATTTGGAAAAACAAAAGACCCCGAATAGCCAAAGCAACCCTGAGCGAAAAGAGCAATATAGGGGGGATCGCTATACCAAATTAAAATACTTTTTAAAGAGTATATGAAGTTAGGAGAGAAATGCTTTGGGGGATCTCAGGAAAAACAGGAGGAGGAAGCTGAGGGATGGATATGACAACAGAATATTGTATATATGTGCAAAATTTTAAAAGAATAAACCAAATATAACTTGAAAAAATAAAGTGCCCTCATGTAACTTGTAGTAAAATAAATGAATAGGCAGTTTCTAAAAAAAAAGAATATGAACCCATAAAAAGATGAAAAATACCTAACTTCATTACTAATCAGGAATACAAATGGAAATATACAGCATATATTGACTAACCAAGTTTAGAGAAATAAGTTGAGAAATTTGAGCTCTCAATGTGAGGCAAGTTTGAATTGTGAAGGCTACAATGAAGAAATTTGTACTTTTCTTCTTGTAAAATATTAATGTCTAAGCCTTTCCCATTTAGTTGTCCTCATAGGCATAAAATTTACTAAAGCTCCTATGTGAGTATATATAAAATATTGGAAGTGTTCAGTGAGACCTAACATATAATAAAGAAAAACATACAGAGTGGATATATTATTACATTTTGGCTTAGTCATATGTATACAATAAAAGTAAATAAAGTAGGTCAGTATGAATAAGTATACAGCAAAGACAATAACATTAATATAGGAAATTATAAAAATTACATTAATCCACTTATATGAATTTTAAATATGTATAAAAATGCTAAAATACATAACCTTCAGCAATCCTTAGCTTCTAAATTATTACCATTCAAATTGGGAATTAATATATTTGAATATATTTTTATATAAAATCTGTCCAAACTCTATTTGCTGTTGGAAATTCAGGAAACAGATTGAGGTAATAGTTTTTTTTGCTCCATAAACTTACCAGCTCTCCTTTTCCAAATTTAGGAATAGATTATAATTACATGGGGATGAGAAGTTTGTAATAAACTCATTTGGAGGGCAAGTGCCAAGTTCACAACAGTGGTTGATTTGGAGTTAGGAAAGAAGACAATCAAATCATAGCTGAGCCTTTCAGTGTACTGTAATGTGTTGCATACTTTTAAGACATCTGAAACAAACTTAACAAAACATTTAACATGATAATGCATAAATAGTAATATTTGCTATGATACTATATATATTTTACTTATGATTAAAATAATGCACAGTCGAGAACTGTAAAGAAATCATAAAGGCATGAGGAGAGCAAGAAATTTCCAGATGGAATAGCATGTCTATAGCAAAACTTATGGCAGGACAGAATGTGTCACAAATTAGAATAGTTTTTTACTCCTGTGTTCCAGAGCAGAAAGACAAAGGATGTCAGGTATGTGACCTGTACTTGCCAGGGTTCCAGGAACTAGGGGCAGAGAGAAGGCAGTAAAGACCTTCACATATGTATATGTAAGTATGTGGGTTAATGGTGGTAACAGAATTGAAATTTTAAAACAATTTAATAAGGTTTTACTATAAGAAATGGATTGGAGGAAATGAAAGAGTATGGATGATCATCTGGAAACAATTATATTATGGTATTATCCTCCAAACACTCCCCAAATAAATAAGCGCCATGTATAAATTTGATGAATTCTGTGTATAAAATTTGTAATTATCACCAAGGACAGCCACTGGAACACATTTTCTATTCTTTAACTGCAGCAGAATATAGAGTTTGTATAAAGACCTACCTCCACGGGGTTGAGTGAACCCACATGGGCTGATAGCTATTGCACAATTACATTTATGTTCCACGGGCTCCAAGGTAAATGCATACCTGATCTTTAGAGAGGTCAGTTCTCATCATTTGGGTCTCTAGTCAAATATCACTTCCCCTAACAGATCCTTTTCAATCATGACCATGTATTAACTTCACCTGAGTTATTTCATGAAATCATCACAGGCATAACTCTATGACTATCTACATCAAACAAAATATAAGTGCCAGGAGGGTAAAAACATTGTTTTTTCAAATACTCTGTCTCAGCACTAAGGGAAGAATGGATTATCAAAAATAACCATTCCATAGATTAGTGAAATAATTCAGTTGCACAAGCAAAGAGAATAAATGGATAAGATTTTTACTTTTCTGTTATCCCCAAATCTTAAGAAAAACAAAATTAAAAACAGGGGAAAAATAGCAAATCAATGCCTTTCAATATAGTTATAGATTCCTTTTACAAAAAAAGCCACAATCATTTTCAGAGAATTCAATCTTTTTATCCATTACATATCATTGTGTACATTGGCATTCAGTATAGAAATTCCATATGCCTGTAGTCTGTATCATAAATTTTGGTGTCATGTTTCACAATTAATAAATATTTACTACCACCATTGTCTACTTCAAAAGCTGAGAAGCATATTTAAGGCTTCTCAGGAGACATAAATATTTCATGTTACACATTCTAGTGACAAGTACAAAATATAACAACAAAATTCAACGGGTGGAGCACATTTCACATAATCAATCATGCCCTTAGACAAGTATTACAAACAAAATGGATGAGTTCAACATTTCTGGGTCAAATATAATTGCAATCAAACACTTAAGTATTTGAGAACATGAAATGAGTGGAAATAGCAGGTATAATATATACTTAATAAGATATAAGAATGTATATGAAAAGAAAATTATTAAAATATCATGTACACATGGAGAAGTAAGTTTCAATGTAATATCAATCAAAATAGCATATACGTGTAAGAATATATTCATAAATCATCTACTGGTGAATTAAAGCCAAAATTGGCAGATTTCTTGATATGTTTTTTCAGGAAGGACCATAGTGTAATAATGAGTGACCCAAAAATCTCAATCATTTACTACAATAGGTGTTCATTCTCCATCCAGGTTAAGTCACTACGTGTCAAAGTCACATCCCAAGACATCTATCTGCACTCCATTTTGTGGCTCAGGGATCCAGGATATTGCAAACTTGTAATTCTGATATCTCAATATAACATGTCCAAAATTTATGAGCAAAGGAAACAAACACTAGATAATCTGCACAAAGGGTTAATTTCATTAGCTTGGCAGTAGCACATGTCATTTAAACACAAATCTGATGGGCTAGAGCTAATTATATCATCCCAACTGACTTCAAGGTATTGAGATATGTATCTTTTTATATGATCAGGAAGAAGTGAAAACACACTTAATCATTTTATCTCTGAAACTCTTCATAATTAGTGTGATAACATATTACAAATCCATCACAGATTAAGCCAAATGGATTCTCCACTTTAAAAATATATTTTGCATAATCAAAGAAAATTACGATTCAAGAGTTTACACAATACAGATGGTAGAAACAGTTTTAACATCTAATTTGATGTATGGGTAGAATTTAGTTGGCAGATGTGTGAATCACTTTCCAAAAGAACGTGTGGCCAGCATCAAATTGTAACCAAATAAGAAGGCTTTTATTATTTTTTTTTGGCTAAACTGAATCAAATTCCAACAAAAAAATAATGTCACTAACTTAGACCAAGAGGAAATTACTAATAAGAGAAAGAGAGGCAAGCAGGGAAAAAATCTTTTACCTTGATGGTAGAGCTCAGACTGTCATATTGCCACTATAGAAATTCAGAACATACACATATATATTTTGAGCAGTAATATTTCTCCCTGGGGAGATGTCTCATTTAGTACCATGTACCTGTAATCCTAGCATTAGAGAAACAGACACGGGCAGATTTCTGGAGCTCACCAGTGAGTGAGAAACCATATCTCATAAAACAAGGTGATATTCCTGAAAGATGGCTTACTAATGGAGCTTGCTGCCCAAGCCTGACAACCTGATTTTGATCCTCAGGATCCATCTGGAAGAAGGAGAGAACTAGAATCAACTCCCAAAAGTTGTCTAATGACCTCCACTACCTCATTATGGCATGTACACGCACACATATTCACATACTAAAATAAGCTAATGATATAACAAATCTCATATAAAATAAGGTAGAGATAAGTGGAGGAATCTCCACACTGATTTCCATACTGGCTGCATGAGTTTACACTCCTCCTAGCTGCTCATAAGAGCTTCCCTTTCTCCAAATCCTCACCAGCATTCATTATTATTTGCTTTTGGATAGCTGTCATTCTGAGAGGGGTAAGATGAAATCTCAAAGTGGTAATCTGCTTTTCCCTGATGACAAGAGATGTTAAAATTTTTAGAAGTATTTTTCATCCATTTGTGTTTCATCTTTAGAAAACTCCCTGTTCAGCTCTTTGTTCCAACACCCACTAAGAAATATCTATTTATCCCTTTACATAATAGTTAGAACTTGGGATTGCCCCAGACATCCATCAACTGATGACTGGGTAATAAAGATGTAGAACATATACACAATAGGATATTATTCAGCTCTTAGAAAAACAAAATTATGAGATTCAGGGAAATGGAGGGAACTGGAAACAATTATGCTGAGTGAAGTAATCCAGACTCAGAAAGAAAAGATTCACATTCTCTCTCTCTCTCTCTCTCTCTCTCTCTCTCGATAACAACTTTGCAACCTTAGACATACATGTTTCAATTTAAAAATTTGGAGAGATCAAGAAATTAATAAACATCACAGGTGAGTGAACCGGAGGCTGAGAGGGGTGGTAGAATGCAATGATATGAAGGAGAACGTGGAAAATTAGATGAGGAATAGTTAACTAAAATGGGAAATGGGAGGACAGAGAAGAGGGAGGAGTAAAGAGAGAGATATGTAGTACTCAAACCATTGAGAAAACATCACATCTAAAACTATCACCATAGAACCTTCTTAAAGTATATGCAATTATATTATAGATTTGGCTGGAGAGAAGGCTCATCTTTTAGGACCACTAGCTATACTTGCAGAGGGCCTGGGTTTGAATCCCTGTACCCACATAGCAGCTAACTCCAGTTCCAGAGGACACAGTGTCTTCTGACTCTCAAGGGCATTGCACAACACTGGCGCACCTACCTACATTCAGGCAATACAGTCATGCACATAAACTAAAAATAATAAAACACTTTTTAATTTAAAAATATTAAAAGAAGTTATCCTATAATATTGCCCTTTCTAGATACCATAGTGCAATCAAAATAAAACCTCAATGCCAAAGCCCCAAACAATACTTGTGTTTGCCCTGTTCTTGGTTACTCACTGTGTTGAATGGTAAGACCCTATTGCTGAAAACACTGCATATTTGAACAAACAAAAACCTGGTACTGAATTCAAAGCCTCATCTTACTGGCTAATGTTCAAATTGCTGGAAGATGCTATGCAAGCTATCAGAGGGAAAAAAATCATCATCATTATCCTGCCACCAATCCTGTGAATCATAACAACAACTGACCTAGAAAGATATGCCACTGATGTAACAATGCCACAAATATCATAGTAGTAACCAACCACTCTTTAATGGGATTAAACTTCTGCTTCCTAGGATGGAGCCAATATCTGACATTGATACCAGGGCTAAGAACCTGGAGCTAAGCAGGTCACAAGATGTAGGGGAAAAGCAAACAGTAGTTTTCTGAATTATACTGACTGTTAATGACTTACTGTTATACAAATAGGTTAATACATCTCTTAAATTCTACCACAGTACCTTCCTTTTGCAACAGATGGTGAAAGACACTGACATCCATAACTAGCCAACATTCAGATAATGAGACTGCAGTGTGCATATCCCTGAAGAGGAAATCTGTACCAAACTTCTTTTCCCAAGGCTGAGGGATCATTGATGAAGAAGAGGTAAAAAAAAAACTGTATGAGCCAGAGGTGGTGGACAGTTTCCTGAGAGCTGGTCAGTTAGTCATATGAATGTACAGCAATGACGATAGCATGCAGGAGTCCCATGAAAGCTCAAGCCAGAAAAGAAAATCCCAGCAGAGACAAAAAGAAGTGGATGAAAAGCTACTACCCCACCTAAAGAAGTTGTTACTCCTCAGATTGCTGCAGACATCAGGCCCCTCTGTGGATCCTACTAGTAACAACTATTTTTTAATGATTCCTAATGAAGCTTACTTTCTAGGTGCCACAAAGGTTTTAATACAAGAGACTTTCTTAACTCCCCCCCCATAGAATAAGGAGAAATAAGATGATGATGAGGTCGTTCTCCAGCTATATATTGGAGCCAGCTGTTATAGAGGTGTTCTCTTGTCAAATCAGTAAAACTGCCTTCTTTAATTGACGAATGGACATAGAAACTGTGAAAAGGATTATTCTCTATTCAGAACCAAATATAATGCTAAAGTCTCCTTAAGCTATGCACTTAAACAAAATATATTACTACAGGAGCTCTGACATCAACAATGGANTTCAATGTTTTTAACATAATAAACTCTGTTTATATCATATGTTAGAATAATTTCATACTTTTCTTATTCATATATTTGGATTTGTTTTCTAGTTTGAGTGTTGTTTTCATTATTATTTTTATGAATTAAAAGCTGTATTTTTGGTAGTTTTTCTAAATTGATAATCAGGTTGTAATTAGGAATAATTGTAGGTCATCTTTTATTTTGTTTCTCTGTCTTTGGCTGGAAGAAGAATTGAAGTAAGTCATTAACACAAACATTATAGTACGTGTGTTTTTTAATACATTGGTACTCTGGACGTAGTTTTCATCCTATACTTAGTGTATTAGTTATTTTTACGCTGCTGTGAAAAATAAAATCATGATCAAGAGACTTTATAAAAAAGAAGAGTTTATTTGAGCTTTTCGGTCCTGATCAGTCCAACAAGGGCAAGGAAGGCATGGCGGGCAGGAGGTCAGAGGTTGGCAACAGAGCAGAAACCTATGTTCAAGCAGGTACAGAAAGCAGAAAGCCACTGGAAATCTGGCACGTCTAAGGACTCTCACAAGCTGCCCCAGTGAATACATCCTTCAGCAAGGTCACACTTCCAATAACCTCCAAATACAGCACCGCCATCTGCGGATAAAATGTCCACCATTTGGAGACACTTTCATTTCAAAACCACCACATTCCACCACTCTCGCCCTCATGACAATAAAAAATAAAAGTGCACTTAGTCTACCTTCAAAAGTCCCCAGAGTTCCTATTTTGAGTACTCTTCATTATATTTTATGAATTATTAATTTTTCTTGTATTTGTAGATTGATGATCAATCTTAGCGCAGTGAATAGAATTTTGACTAGTGTCTTTTACTTTTGTTTCTTGTCTTATTAAATTGGCAGAATGAAGTTAACTATTCAACACAAATATGTACAATATAGATATAAATTAATATATATATATTATATATATATATTTGGTTTTTGTCTTTTTGAAATAGGGGTCTTCCTGAAAAGACACAGGGGACCTGGACTTTACCATGGTAAACCAGGCTGGTCTGTATCACAAAAATCTATCCCTGCCTCTGCTGTTCTACTTTTGGAATTAAAGTCCTGCAGTGCTATTTTATACAGGCTACTAGACATAGCTATAATTCTATACATTAGTAAATATTTGTTTACTTGAGTTATATATTAGAGGACATTTTTCTCTTTTTTTTTTGATATTTTTCTTTGAGACAGTGTCTCCCTTTTTTTAGTCCCAGCTGGCCTGGAGCTCACTCTGTAGAGCAGACTGGCCTTGAACTCAACAAAGATCAGGCTCTGCTCTGCCATCCCAAGTGCTAGGATTAAAGGCATGCGCCACCACCACGCCCAGCTAGATGACATTTTATTTGAATTTCGTAAGATATATGTAGATCATATTCAGGCCCCCTTCTTTATATGTACCTCTCCTATAGACCCCCTCCCAGGTTTCATGTAATCTGATATATATATATATATATATATATATATATATTATATATATATATTATATTATAAGTTAAATTTGTGTCCCCCTTGCGTGGGTGGGTCCCACCACGGAAGCCTGGTTAATCTACCTAGTATCACCTCTTAAAGTAACTGACTCTCCCAATCCCAGTAGTATTGTTTTTTGTTATAAGCTTTAAGCTATAAACATGTAGTCATCATTTTTTTACTTTAAAATAAAATTTAGATTTTTTTTAGTGTGCAAGTGTGTGTGTGTGTGTGTGTGTTGATAATTGTGAGAGTCAGTTCTCTTCTTTCATCATGTGAGTCCTAGACATTAAATTCAGGTATTCAGGCTTCGTGACAAATACCTTTACCAAATGTTTACCCAAAGAGATAGTTTGACAGTCCTGAACATCCTTTTTCAAATTGGAATTCAACCTAATGGATTTCAGTATGGCATTTTTAGACATATATGTCATTATATTTTGTTGAACACCTTTTTGTTTGCTTATTAAACCATTTTATAGCCTCTCCTGTAACAAGATCCAAATTTTTGACCATTTCTTTGTTCAGTTAGAAATAACATTTTAATTGTCTATTTACTTATGCTACATTTGCCATGCAAAGATTTTATTTTTATGTTATAATGTTTATTAATTTTTCCTCTAGATTTTTCTCATGTGCAAAAATTGAATTGTGATTTTGATACAATATAACTTGATGATATTTAAATCCCTTCCCTCTTCCCTACTTCCCCTTACTGGTCACTACCCGATTTAATGTACTCTAGTTTATATCTGTCTATCTATCTATCTATTCTATCTATCTATCTATCTATCTATCTATCATCTATCTATCTCCTATAGAGTCCAATTTCTGTTTCCAAATGCCCTTCATTGTAGGTTGACCCACTGGAACCTAGTTAATCTACCAAGTGTCCCAGGCTTGAAAGATACTGTGCTCTGTTGTAACAACTTCTTATTTTTATTTTTATTTTTATTTTTTTTTTTTATTTTTTTTCCTTTTTTTTCTTTTTTCTTTTATGATGCCTTGGTTATTTCAACAAATCATTTTGCTCATTCCGTTCAGGCCATCTATTCCCATTTCCCTTCCCCCCCATCCCACTCCCATCCATGATCATGCATTTGCCATAAGGTTTTCTGCTTTTCTCTGTTTTTTGTTTTGTTTTTTCATTTTTTATTATATTATGGTTTTACAAAGAATGTTCATTGTAAAACCAATTTGCCAAGCAGTTGTGCCCCAAACCCACACAGCTCCATGTGTCCCACATCTTCAGCAGGGGGGGGGGTTGTATGTTCACTCAATTGATCAAATGAGTTGTCCAGATTTTTGTTGTAGTTTCACCATTAAACCCCAATCAACAGCCCTTAATTCTACCACGCCCCCTTTCACAGATTGGTTCCCTTAGGCTTAGAAAGGGGCACAGATGTGATGAGAAAAGCAAACACCTACTTCTCTGGAGCTGAGCATCTTGGTCTCTAGTCAGTTCTGGCTGTTTTTCTTTCATGGGCTTGCCAGGCTGTCCCGGCTTACTTTTCGAATCCTATGATTGAAGCACATGCATTGATATTAGGTATTAACAGTCTTTATAATATATGCCTTTCGATCCTATAATGAGCACACCATGAGATTATAGGTTATTTAAACAGTACTAATTGTTATGGTAGGTTTCTTGGTATAGACACAGATGTTTGGAATGTTGTATGTTAATTCATGTAATTTGCATTTCTTCTGTTAAGTAGGCAGGTCTTCGTGTGGTTTATAACATCTCCTAAACATCTGAGGGATGTAAGCTGTGGCATTAGCCGTGGGTTATTCCTCAAGGAGAGAGCCTAAGCAGCCATTAGATTTGGGATATACCGAATATGGCTGCCACTGCTGCGTAGTATTTCCTAGCCAGAGCGGTGTAGCTGTTGCCCGACGGAGGAGTCTTGTGTGATCAAGGAGACCAATTTGCTTTTTGGTTTAGTGGTTTTAACACTCTCTTGGCATCCCCAGAGACCATCTGTAATACTTGCAAGTGTGGTCTCATACATCTTTCCATGGTTTATATCAGGTTTCACCAGCAGGGCCTTATCGCATATATATATATATATTGTAACAATATTTTGTGTTAATAGTTAACTTCATTCTGTCCAATGTAATAAGACAAGAAACAAAAGTAAAAGACACTAGTCAAAATTATCATTCTGGCTAAGATTGATCATCAATCTACAAACTACAAGAATATAAATAATTCATAAAATATAATGAAGAGTACTCAAAATAGGAACTCTGGGGACTTTTGAAGGTAGACTAAGTGCATTTTTATTTTTATTGTCATGAGGGGCCAGAGTGTGGAATGTGGTGGTTTGAATGAAAGTGTCTCCAAATATGTGGACATTTTGTTCCCAGATGGCGGTGCTGTTTTGGAGGTTTTGGAAGGTGTGACCTTGCTGGAGGATGTATGTCACTGGGGGCAGGCTTTGAGAGTCCTTAAGACTTGCCAGATTTCCAGTGGCTTTCTGCTTTCTGTACCTGCTTGAACATAGGTTTCTGCTCTGGCCACCTCTGACCTCTGCCGCCATGCCTTCCTTGCCATTGTGGACTGTCAGGACCTAAAAGCTCAAATAAACTCTTCTTTTTATAAGTTCTCTTGATCATGATTTATTTTCACAGCAGCGTAAAAATAACTAATACACTAAGGTATAGGATGAAAACTATGTCCAGTACCATATGTATTAAAAAAACGGTAAGCAGTAATATTTTTGTGTTAATACTTAGCTTCATTCTTCTTTCCAATGCCATAAGACAAGAAACAAAAATAAAAGATGCCAATCAAAATTATTCTAATTACAACTGATTATCAATTTAGAAAAACTACCAAAAATACAACTAATTCATAAAATATAATAAAAAACACTCAAACTAGAAAACAAATCCAAATATATGAATAAGAAAAGTATGAAATTATTCTAACATATATAAACCAGATTTTATTATGTAAAGACATTAAAAGTGTTTGATGGGTATTTTGAGTGTTATAAATATGGTAATGTTTCCAATTTTACATAATTCCGATTAAAATCCTCATTAAATCAGTTTCTACTTATAAAATTGCATTTTTAAATTGAGTATGCAAAACAAAAGAATTTTGAAAAAGAAAAGTCATAAAGAAAAATAAGGATCCAATTAGAGTCCTATTAATTCATATGAATATTTCATAAAAAGAATGTAGTTAAAGCTTATAATTGAAAGGGACCTGGCATGCAGACCAAAAAATGCAGATTTTCTTTCTATTCATGTATTTTGTAACCATTAAATTTACTTCTGGAAAATGTTAGTTGCTTACACAAGAAGCATCACAAAATAGCATTCAAAGAGGAAAGACAAATTCATACTTTCAGCTCAGACAGAGATTTTAAGAAACTGTAACGTAGATTTTAAGATGATAGAAATGAAAAATTGAACTTAAACTTTCAAAATAATTCATATTTCTTCTATTAGGAAAAATATTTCTATCTTCTGGAGTAAGAATCTTCTAACTAAAAAAATCAATTGCTGTAGCAGGGCCTGGTGGAGCACACCTTTATTCCTAGCACTTGGGAGCCAGAGGCAGGTGGATCATTGTGAGTTCAAGGCCAGCCTAGTCTACAGAGTGAGTACCAAGACAGCTGGGGCAACAGGGAGACCCTGTCTCGAAAAAGACAAAAAAAAAAAAAAAAAATCAATTGCTTGGGGGCTGGAGAGATGGCTCAATGGCTAAGAGTGCCAACTGCTCTTGCAGAGGACCCAGGTTCGATTTCCAGCACCCACATGGCGGCTAAGAACCATCTTTAACTCCAGTTCCAGGGGAATCCAACACCCTCTTCTGACCTCTGCGGCATTGCAGGACATGGGTGCACAAACCTACATGCAGACAGTACATTTGTACACATAAAAATGAATAAATAATTTTTTAAAAAAATCAGTTGCTTTATATTTTGGATGGATTTTAATATTTTTATGACTTTTGATTTGAAAATTTATCTCCCATTTGAAATAAACTTAGCATAATTGTTTTTAAATGCTCATAATTCAAAATATTTGATTTCAAAAATCTATTTTCTATTAATATAGATGAGGACCATGTTGACACAGTTAATCCACTAGGAGAAATAAGACAGCATGAATTTTAATCCATAAAGCATATACAGCACTTTCATAATAAAAGGATTACTGTATTTCTCTCCTGAACCTAAGAAATTACTTTATACATTAGGTTTCTCAAGCACACGAGTATAGTTTGGAAAAATCAAACAGAATGTTCAGGTTTTTTTCTACATAACTGGAGCTCCCTGTTTTCCCCTCACAAGTTTCAGACCCCAGGAGATACGGCCACTTCAGCTCTTATCTAAAGTTTCTCAATAATACTGAGAAGCTAATGACTCTCCAAATGTATTTGTTTTGAATGCATTTATTTCTAACACACTTTAGCTAAGCTAAAAGTATTATAAACTAAAGTGTGTTTAGATGGCTTTACATCAGCAACTATCTTCATTTAGATTTTAATGTCACTTCTTCTTAGTTTGTTTTAGTGCTTTCAATTTCAAATCTCATTTTGTTGGTCAATAATTATGAGTTTATTTCTTTTTGTTTCAAATATTTGATAGTGTCTATCTCATTGTCATTTCTCAAAGAGAGAATATGGTTGAGTTTTATAGTCTACCTCAATATTTTCTTTAAAGTATACCTCAATAGTCTCTTTTATATTCTCTTATAGCCTACCTCAATAGTCTCTTTTATTGGATAATTTCTATCTATTCACATTTAGACAATTAATGATATCCTATTATTTTATTCATTTCAGTTAATTCTTTATAGTATTTCAGATTTTCTTAGTCTATTTCTCCTTTATTTTTATGGATTTCCATTGTATATATCATCCAGTTAGATTGAAGATTTTAAATTTTTCCATCTGTATTTATAATCCCTCTTTGTTAACTTTTCCAAGTACATATATACAATTCTGTCATTATTGGTAAGCTAGACACCATGTAACTCTCGCCATTACATTCTGTTTTGGCCCCACTTCTCATATGATAAACCCTTTAAAGTAAATTTCCACTCTGTCCTTCTACTGACACCAACATTTTTCTTTTATTCCCTTTGCGACCATTTGTACATTTCTATATCTGTCTCTCAAACCTCCAGCTACTAGGTTTTCAGGGATATATTTCAGTTAGAATTTCTCACATTGAGGTGGGAAAGATGGCTCAGTGGTTAAGAACACTGGCTGTTCTGGCAGAAAACCCAGGTGACTGCTAACAACCATCCTCAACTGCAGCTCCAGGGGAGGGATCTGATGTCCTCTTCTGACTCCATGGGCACTGCACTATGCTGGTGCACTTACATACATGCAAGGAATCACTCATACACATAAAATAAAAATAATAAAATTTCACACAAATAATGTTTTCAGCAATACTACTTATCACTCATGATAAGTATTTCCAGGCTATTTTTCAGTAATCATTACATTTCTATTTCTATATTGGTATTTATAGTATGACTTTCCCCTCCTTATCTATTTCTATTTCTATATTGTTATTTATAGTATGACTTGCCCCTCCTTATCCACAGACGATGTGTTCCATGAAAACCCGGAGGATGCCGGAGGCTGTGGATGTTACAAAATCCTGGATATGAGGCACTGCTAAACCGCCATGCTGTATGGACAGATTAGACAGCTAGTAGGCCACTCACGAGCAAGTAACACTTAAAACATGACTGCAGTGAACAAAGAATGAACCACATCACAAGCACTACATGTGTATTAGTTATTTTATTTACATTTTTATCATTTATTTTATTTCTGGACCTTCCCCTGAAATAGCTTTTTCAGACCACAATTAACTGCTGATAATTGAAAATGTAGAAAATAAAACCACAGACAAGCAAGGCACTGCACTGCACAGCTGTTTCTTTACATCATTATCTATTTCTCATTGCATTTACTTTTCAGATTGCTTTTCTTTTGATTTTTAGTTAGAACTTTTCCTTCCCACTTTAGATATTGGTGGCAATCTTCATTTGCTTATACATCCTTATAAGAGCTTAGTGACTCTGCCCAAAGTGCTTTGGAACCCTCACACCTATTTAGACAATGAATTGTCAAATTGTAGTGTCATTTGTTTCTGCTATGATTTCATGTTGTGTTCTCTTTTAAATAAATTTAATCTCTGCTCAATTATTGTGATGTATTTATTTTACTTACATTGTCTTAAATCATACATCATGTTTATCCATTCTATGAACTATTACTTAGGGTTCATTTGAATATTATTATCAAATTCAAGCATACTATTTCATTTTACAAATTATTTTATTTATTATTTTCTTTCATTTTATGTGTTTGAGTATATTACCAGCATGTATCTAAGTGTTCCCATGTTGTGTAATCCCTGAAGAGATCCAAAGAGAGCATCAGATCCCCTGGAACTGGAGTTACAGACTGCTGTTAGTTGCCATGTGGGTACTGGGAATCAAACCCGGGTCCTTTACAAGAGCAGCCAGTGGTCTTAACCACTGAGCCACCTCTCCATCCAGGCCCTCATTTGCTTTTCGTTGTTTTTTTTTGGGGGGGGGGGTTGTTTTGTTTTTTTATCTAAGTATTTCAACCTGATAATTTACTGCCTTCCATTCTCCTCAGATGAGTGCGCACTTTTTTTTTTTTTTTTTTTTTTTGGTCTTTTCAAGACAAGGTCTTCCTGTAGCCCCAGCTGTCCTGGAACTCATTCTATAGATCAGGCTGGCCTTGAACTCACAAAAATCCACTTGCCTCTGCCTCCTGAGTGCTAGGATTAAAGGTGTGTGCCACCTCTCCTGGCGAGTGAGCACTTTTCTATGTTAGTTCAACTGAAATTGGGTTTCATCAATAAAAGAAATAGTGTAATTCCTATGTAGCTATAAGTGACAAAAGTTGCCCTGTCATTAATTCTTCCTCTAATACAAAGTCTCACACATCCATAATATACACTCTGATCTCAAGGCTCCCTTTACTCTTGTAGCTTCTTGTCAACCCATTGACTTACTGGTCTCCTAGTTCTCTGGAAATCTGAATTCCTGCTTTACTTACACAACCCCACACCATGTAGCTCCTTGGGTCCACAAGTATCTCAGGAAAAGTTGTTTCTGTCATTTTCTGCCCCACAGCCTCACCTCTAGTTTCTAATCCCACTACCCAGGTGACTGGCTCAAAGAAAAGTCAGCCCCAAAGCAAGATAGTATAAAAATTCAACAAAGCCAGACCTTTCCTGCACAGAAACCTCATAATAGAGAACTGGTTCATGGATATTATGAAAGCATGAAGCTGGAAGATTGATGGGAAGGGAGGGAGATATTGGGGGGAAAGAGCATTCTATAAACTTCAAAATTCTCATGCCTAAATCAAATCATTTAGCTTTCTTTTGGTGTTCGTTTTTTAAATAAAATCCTTAAATTTTATATATTGATTTTTAGCAAAATCTATTGACCTTCTATTAGTTCATAGTTAAGGGTTAATAATCAAATTTCACCCTCAAATTTAGCTACTACAGCATTCTTATAGTATTATATTAAATATTTGAATTACTCTTATATAGCTATAGTATTTTATTGCTCATTGTTTGTAGTGCTAAATAGTTTATCATTCCTCTTTCTGACTTTTTAAATGTTCTTTTTGTTACAAGCACCCATTATTTGTGTTTAGCCAAAGGTGTCATCAGAGCTCTCTAATGGATATTTACAATTCTCAAAAATATCCAGACTTTTCACAATACTTGTGTAAAACTTCCACAAAGGCTTCTAAGCACCAGTTCTAACTCTAAGGATAACTTCTTCCTGGGCTTGAAACCATAGGATGTGAATTAAGTGTCATCCTTTCTTGAGTATGGTTCTATGTGTATTTCTGAATTTTTATTCATTTTTTTGTAAGTAGGTTCTTTAAAACCTTATACAGCAGATTACATGAAAGCTAATCATTGATCACTCAGATGTGGGAAATTGTTTACTCCCTTCCTTAATTGCCTAACTATAGTAATTTAAAGTAAAACACTCTTTTCCTAGAGAATTAGACACATGTTTCAAGGATGTTGGGGTGTGAGTTAACACCTTTTGACTTTCTACCATACTGTGGAAGTTTCTACTCCTCTTGATTCTTTTATAGGTGTCTCTTTAATTCTAATGCAATGAAAGAACAGTGCTGCACCTGCATTTGTTTCTTGGATGATTCTTTGTTTGTTTGTTTGTTTGTTTGTTTGTTTTCATTTTTCTAGACTTTCAGTGGAAGCTTGCTCTAAGGGATATTGTCTTCCAGATCTGAAGTATGTCTTTGTCATTTACTGGAATACAGTCCCTTAATTATTGTTTGCCTGTCTCATTGTCCTCTTTTATTTGTAAGAGATGTACTTTGTTCCTTACTTTCCAGAATATTTGATAATCAATTTGGTATATGTTAAAAACTTAAACTTAGTTTAATCTAAGTCAATAACTTAGATTATGAGAAATAAGTCATTAGAAGGTGTTAAACTATCCAAGCATAAAGTTATTAAGCTCTGGATAAAACTCAAGGTAATTGCACCAGTACTCATCAGTGAACCTTAGAAGTAAGAGCTGCCATTACATATATAATGGTAAATATACTATTTATACCTATTAGTTTAATTAGACCTTCAGTAGATATGAAATAGAAAGATTGATAATAACAGGTAACATAGAATAGTCATTATGTTTGGCTCTAAGTTAAATTTGTTACACATTTGACTATTTAAACTCCTATAACTATTTTAAAGAATAACAGAAAAATTCTTCCTTGAATAGTTCCACATATATAACAACCAATCAGTGGAACCAGGTCCTGACACCCAGGTTTGATGGAAGAAAATTCTGTGGCCCAACACACCTTCCTCTCATGTTCCCTTGTTTGTTGTAGTTCAATTCTTTATGTAATGTGAAGATGACCTTATAAATAAAGTAAAATTTCACATATTACTCTGCGACAGAAAGACAGAAGTCTGCTACTATTTTACACTTTTTCTAGCTATGAAATAGAGTGTCAAAAGAAGTACACTTTCAAAATGAGATGATTAAAAGAATTAATTTGAATAGCTTGGTGCCTCCCATCAGCCTGAACCTTCAGACAGAAAAGGTGAAGAACTGTTCTTTTGCTCACAGAGTTGATATTTCTCAATTCCTTTATTCCTTCTTTCTAACACATTTTCTTGGAATGCATATCCTATGTATTACAGGGGACATGAAATGAATTGGATAATGAATTCTGCCCTCAAAGAACTTAAAAGGCTATAAAGTATCAACTCTCATTATGAGGGTTCAGAGAAGGTGAAATGACTCCTGGCTGAGATTAGTTTGAGAAAGTGTGTAGAGTTGGGCATGAAGAGCCAGCAGTTCCTTCTGTGGAGCAGAAGCTCACAGAGCGTGAAGGAAGAGTAAAGAGAAATTGTAATGGAAAGGCAAGTTAGTCTCAGATACCAGAAACACTTTGAAAAGAAAGAAACTCTGACATTAATCTATAAGCTAAGAGCACCTCATTCTTCTTTTTTACCAAATACTCTCACTCAGTATTTTATTAAAACAAACAGAATAAAATTAAAACCCAAATGAAAACTTTAAAGTAATTTTTAAAAACAGTATCTATGATAGACAATAGTTATGACCATAACCATCATTAGTAAATATCCAAGTATAGTGAAGGTTTTCATTTTAGAAAGTTGATGTAAACACTTCCTTATAATCTTCATGAGAATGATGACTTTTTAAAAAATATTTGGTTATTTCTCAAGATGCCTCATCAATGAAGCTTCATCATGAAAAAACAAAAAAGCATGAACACAAAAGGACATAAATGGCCAAAGGGTAGAGTATGGGTTTTAGACAGGACTCCTATATTAAACTCCACCCGCTCAGGGCTCGGGGACCATTGTGGAAGAGGAGGCAGAAAGAGTTTAAGATCCAGGTGCGGAGGTGCATGACCACATGGAAATAGAGTCCTACAGGTTTCCTGGGACTTTGCTGATATGAATCTACAGTGATCATGACAGCAGACACAACACCCATGCAAACTTAAGCAGGTAAAAACCCAGCAAACAAATGTAGAAATGGGCATAAGACCCCAATCTTAGCCAAACTGGTAGCTGATTAGTGCTTAGTGAGGAAGAGCTGATCTTTAAGGGAGGGACTCTAAATAGGCAGACTAAACTTCAGTGGATGAGCTTACAGTGAGGGACATCTGCGGACACTAACTTGACATGATATGCCTTAACACAAACACCAGAATGCATGAAATTGGAGGGTGCCAATGGAGAAGAGGATACAAATATAATTAAGATGTTCTACATGAAATACACAAAAAAATCAACAAAAAATAAAAAATATTATCAATTAAAATAAAACTCCTGTAAACAAAATTTGAAGCACCAACCACTTGAACTTAAATTCCTTAAAGATTGCTTTTCATTCTGAAAACTTTTTCTACACATTTTAATTTTCTCATATAATGTATTGTGCTCTTCTATTCAATATGCCATTTTCATGTTTTTTTAAATAATTCTCACCCTGTGTGTTACATGTGGCCTACGTATCTATAAATGAATGGACTTTTATCTGTATCTTCAAATTTCTTGTATATTTCATTATTACTAAAGATTTCTTGCTAATTTTAGTTAACAAAAAAGCAAGAATCTTTCAACCTTATCTCTATGATTCAATGCATTGTCTTGAAAACATCTATAGAACCTGCTCCTACTTTGAATGTTTGTGTAGATAGAGAGTAATGATTGTGGAATCATTGTATGAAAGAGATGTCCGGCTAGGTTGATGAAAAAGCTGACAGAGGAGCAGCCAATGACTCTCAATAAGAATATGAGTTTCAGGCTGGAGAGATGGCCTAGCGGTTAAGAGCACCAACCACTCTTGCAGAGGACTCGGGTTTGATCCCCAGCACCCACATGGCGGCCGAGAACCATCTGAAACTCCAATTCCAGGAGAACTCCAGTTCCAGGGGAATATGACACCGTCTTCTGACCTCCGAGGCATTACACCACATGGGTGCACAAACTTGCATGCAGACAGTACATTCATACACATACAGAAATAAATTTAAAACAATTTTAAAAAAAAAAGAATATGAGTTTCAAGAAAGTGATACACTGTTTAACTCACAAATGTGGTAGCCTTAAATTTTTCATACATGAAATTTTATATCATTGATAAAACTACTGTCTCTTTATCCCAGCTTTTAACATTCAAATAAAAACAATTTTTCAGATAGCAGTGAAAATGTAACAAGTTTGAAAATGAGAGAAAATATATTATGTTAGTCAAATTTGTATCTGATAGTTCTCATAGGTTGGTGTTCTGAACAAAATAATAAATCATTGGCTAAATGTTCTTGATAAATAATAAAATCAGTTACTGATTATTATTGGAGGAATCTGTGTTGCCATCATATAACAATGAGTGAATATATATTCTTTTTCAATCATAATGATCTCTTATTGAATTAGAATTGTTTAAACTCTAATTAATGGACTATCAGAAAAAACGAAGCTTAAAACAAGTTTTTAAATTTTAGCATATGTCAGAATTTCCAAAAGGACTTGTTAAAACACAGAATAGTTGATATGACTCCCATAATTTCTGACTCAGTAATCTGAAGTGAAGCCTCAAATTCCTATTTTGTAATGTATTTCTATGGAATGCTAATGTTGCTGGTCCAAGGTAAAAACTAAGGACCCCTAAGATATTAGTAAGATTCTGGAGGTGAGAAGCTTTTCTTCAGTTAATTCAACAACAAAATGACTTCAAAATAATCTCTATAATATCCAAATACCCTCTTCCATTCTTATGAATTTCCTTTATTTTTGCATGATGTATGTTATAAACTCCATGTATCATATATTAATGCAACCAGTATCCAAAGGTAAACAATGTGGATGAGTTACCATCCAAGAAAACATTTTTTAGCTTAATGTGCAAAAATAATTATTGATTTTTGCAAATTTCATACAATATGTCTTGATTTCTTTTAGACTCCTTTCCCTATATGGCCCCCAATGGACCCCCTACAGAATTTCCTGCATTTTGTCATATATGTAAAAGCCTATTGCATCAAGTTTGGGTCCCCTGATGTCCCTCATTGTGAATCTATCCACTGGAGTCTGGCAAACCTATCTAGTGTCATTCCCTTAAAAAAAAAACAACTTTCCTTCTCCCAGTAGAGATCAATAGACTATATTTTCACAACTAAGGTTGGGCTTCTTACCCATCTTTCCAAATTCCAAACTTGGTTTTTGTTTGGTTTGAGCTTGCATAGGTCTTGTGCATGCTGTCACAATTGCTGTAAGTTCATAGGAACAACTTTCCAGCTGTATTAACCAGGATTTGACATGTCATTGTATAGCTTTACAGGAAGTTGTTGAAAGAACTCTGTACTTAAAGGTGGACCTTGTCAACCTAAAACTCATTGGGATAAATATGATGAGATATCTTATAAAACTGACTACCATCATGCATAATCAACTTTTCTTATTGAACTCAAAACACAGATTTTTAAAAGACAAATAATGGAAAGTATGACTGAGACTTAAAAGGGAGCTATGCTGTTAGCCTATTCTCTACCAACCCTCATTAAAAAAATCATTTTGCTGGAAAATTCATAGAACTCACTCATGAAAAGAAAATTACAAAGTAAGCATCTCAGTCTGCTTAAATCAATTCTAATTCTGTATGTATGTTTACCTCAAAGTGTTTGTAAAGAAGCAGGGCCGGTATCTAAGCAAACCGCAAGGGTCATGGGCTGTGATCATCTTCTTGACTAGGCAGTTTGCATAATGCATAATAGTGGAGTAAATCCACCAAGATGTTCCTGGTGTTGTTTCATGATTTTAAACTCAAGATCAGAGCTAAATTTAAGAGAAGCGATGCACTTTGGAGCTAACTGCATACTTCCAAGGACTAGAAAATGTGAAATATAGGTGTCTTCTTAAAAAAATGATGATCTTTTAGATGGAAACATCAGGTCATTAACCCCAGCCTGAGATTCTTCTTAATTCAAGGTCTTGCACAGACACACAGCTCAGTCCCCTGTGAACTGAACTCATTGTGATCTCCTTCCTTGGTTCCCAGGATACCTTTGAAAGCTCAAGGTTCTCTTTATTTCCTTATACATTTTCTTTCATTTGTCTCGCAGTGACTAAGGAAGAGAGGACCTTCCTACTTTTCTAACTTTTTAAACAAAGAATCTTCTCTCAGTTATAAATCATTCCACTCTCATGTTGGAAGCAAACACAGGTGACTTTGGTTTAAATAGTAATGCATTTTTATCCATTGGATACAAAAATCAAGGAATAAATAGGAGGGAGGGAGGGACTCAGCAGGTAAAAAGATTTTTGTCAGTTTGAGATTACAGAGTACTTGTGTATAGAAAGGAAGATTTGAGGCCTAGGTTCAAAAAAATTAGAGATTTATCTGCATTTAAAGTGTGAATATCAATAAGGGTCATCAGTTATTCTGAGAGTTACAGAGAAGACTTTTAAAAGTTAAAGCACTCTAGCTCCACATCCAGCTCAATGCAGGAGGAAATTCTTATCAGTCCTAGTGGAATCAAAGGAAAATCTATTTTTCTCCTTGTAGCACCCAGGACCATGACATATTTGGCTTTGTAGGGAAGATGAAATGCTAGACTGATAAATCACCTGCCAATTGAATTGATGTAGAAGGCAGAGAGTTAATGTAGCTAAGTTGAGGGTCTAGGACCAGAAAAGGAAGGTGATGAGAGGAGAGACTGGCAACTATACAAATGAGATTAGCCAACTTATTCTTTGCTTTACAAAAGCAAGGTAGCACTCAGCTCAATGGAGAACACTTTCTCCTTTTTCCCGCCTATTCCTTGAGCTATGTCCCTAGAGGTATCTTTTATAAATTTCCCATTTATAATGTTTTTGTTTGAAATGAGCTAGCTTAAAGCTAGGCATGGCAACACAAGCTTGTAATTGCAGTGCTGGGAGGAGCAGAAACAGGAGGATTTCTCCAAGATTCCTGGTCAGGTATCAAATCTGTGTGCTCCAAGTTTATAAAGCATTCTAGTTTGCTTTCTGTTGCTGTGTTAAACACTGACCAAAGCCACCCTGTGGGTTGTAGAAAGATCTAGCTTGAATTGGGGCTAGTTCTCAGCTAGCACCCCTCAGGGCACCATGTGGATAGGAATTAGGGGATTTCTCTGACCCCACCCCAAGCAGGAGCAAACAGTGTGGCCTAGGTTCGTGATGCTGGGTGGGGCAATGGTGTGCAGTGGCATAGAATTGGGGACGTGTGATTGGGTCTGGGAACTAATGTCATTTGGCTTATAAAAGCAGGCCATAGACTCTGGTCAATTCTGGCTGTTTCCTTTCATGGGCTGACAGTTGTCCAGGAATAGCCTTTCGATCCTACTAATGAAGCACAAGCAATTAGATATATAGGTATTTAAACAGCTCTAATAGTTATGGTAGGTTACTTTGGTATAGAAACATATATTTGGATGGTATGTTAATCCATGAATTACATTTTTTCCTGTTAAATATGACAGGGTCTTACTGTGGCTTATAACATCTCTTAACCTGTAGAGGATGATGGTTTGGGGTGGGGTGGGGGGAAGGGATAGGGGAATATGCCTGAACAGAAATGAAAAAATGATGTATGAAATACATAAAACATCAATAAAAAAAGAAAAAAAGAAAAAATAAATAAAAATAAATAAATAAATAAAAGCAGGCGATAGCAAGCAATAAATCGAATTCCCATTAACATCATTACAGAATTCTTGGCCATCGTTTTTTTTTAATTTTTGCATGATGCGTGCAGGCCTGCATTTCTTTTGGGTGGCCAGTGTGTTGGAAAGAGGTCCCAGTGTGGACCACCAACCTGGATAGCTGGTGGTGTGAGTGGACATAGGCTGAAGATAGGCCAAGAGCCATCAGCCTGAAGTTCCTGTCCAGGATTCAGCATTCTCTGGGCAGGTGGAAAGTCATAGCCAAGAGTGGGAAATATGTCTCATTGTCCCACGCTAAGGGTCAGAGGTGGAAGTACCTCTCAGGCCGGGCTACAGAAGTAGCCGGCTGGTCTCTGTGCCGACCTACAGTGGCTGCAGGCAGGTACTGTGTTCCGCTTTCCTTAGCAGGGCCACATGGTGCCTGTCCATTACAAAGAAAACTTTCTAGGATGGGTGAAAGGGGTTTGGCCTACAAGTTATAGTGTAGTGTCTATGGAAGCCAGGCAGCCTCAGTTCAAGGCAAGAACTGGAGACAGTGGAGATGCTGTTTGCAGGCTCACATTCAGCTACCTTTCCTATACAGCATAGACCTTCCTGACTAGGAAGGGCAGCATCCTCAGTGGATTGCTCCCACCCACACCCACATCAATTAATAGTCAAGAAAAAGCCCCACAAACATGCCAAAAGGCCAATATGATGAAGGCGGTTTTTCCTGGGTGTGTTGGCAACCAAGATTAGACAATAAAGTAGAGATGCTCATGTTCTTTGTAGGATATGAGTTGCTGTGGACTTGGATGACTCCAAGTTGGCATTAGCTGGATTGAAATAGAAGCCACTGAGTCAGCTATGCAGAAGCTTCTGTATTCTTTAGAGAACCAGTGGAGAAGGAAAGGGCACTACCTGGTCAGTCTTTTCAGAATTAACACCTACAAACAATTGTTGGGATTTGCTTTTCTATCTCCCGTATTTTTAAAAAAAGCTTAAAACTTGATTTTATTTCCTATATAAGCACGTGACAATATTCTGTAATTGTGAATAAACTCTAATGGTGCAGTTCTGAATGCCTATAATATTTGACATTGCGTGTTAGAGTAATACAAATGTTAAAGGCAGGAAAATTCAAGGTACCTTAAAATGGCTTTGGTTTAACAAAAGTAAAACTAGTGAAGCTTATAAGTTAGGTTATGATTTAATGTGCTCTCAAGGACAAAATTCTTTTTTTTTTTTTGCAGGACAAAATTCTTTGGAATTAATGCTATACCATATCCCATGAAGAATACAAAGCTTTTCTGAGTCATGGAAACCCAATCTTCCCCATGTTTGCCTAGGAAGTCCCTTGAAGCCCGAGATCAATGTCTCCTGATTTTTGGAGAGCTTCCTGAATTTGAAAGACTGAGAGGTTGTACTATCATAACATTAACAGAATATGTAAGGCATAATTATGTGTAAACATTTACTATATAATTAGAAATTAGGCATAGAAAACAAGATTGCTGAGTTTAGTTTTTATCATGCAACTTATAGTCAGAAAGAGAGAAATACTCTATTTTACATTTTGTTCAGAGTGAGTGAAAAGTTGTACAGACATTCAGTGGTTTGATTCATGGCTTCAAGAGGTTGCAGTCAAGAAACATGTATTATATATCTACTGCTTGCAACAAAGGCACATTGATGGTGCTGAGTTCTTGTCATTAATAATTTCTAATCCAACTGAGGAAAAGTGTGAAATAAGAAAAAAGTGAGAAGCAGACCAAATTTGAAGTTTCCTAAACTGAAAAAAATATTTCTAGACTTAGGTCTAAATAGAAGAAATTATGTACTGAAAACTGCTTTAACTCCGGATGAAAACTAAAATTATTTTATTTTATGGAAACAAAGTGAAAATGCTTTTTGGAAATTAAACTTAAAAATTTTTTTAAAAGACAGGCAATTTATAAAATAACAAAGATTATAGAAAGTGTTATTTTAGTTTAAATATTAATTTCCATGGCTTTAAGAAACTGACCAAAACCAGACTTCGAACTATACTACAGGGCTATAGTCATAAAAACAGCCTGGTACTGGCACAAAAACAGACCTGTTGACCAATGGAACAAAACCGAAGATCCAAATCTGAGCACATACAATTTCAGCCATCTCATATTTGACAAGGGGGCCAAGAAGACACAATGGAGAAAAGACAGCACCTTCAGCAAGTGGTGTTGGCAAAACTGGATCACTACTTGTAGAATAATGAAATTAAACTTCTACCTCTCGCCCTGTACAAAAGTTAACTCCAGATGGATCAAAGACCTCAACGTGAAACCCCAAACTCTGAAGGCGATAGAAGAAAAAGTTGGCAGCAGACTACAAGACATAGGCATAGGAAATGACTTCCTAAATCAGACAGCAGCTGTGCAAGAATTAAGGTCGACAATGGACAAATGGGACCTCATTAAACTCAAAAGCTTCTGTACATCAAAAGAAACAATCAAGGAAGTGAAGAGAAATCCCACAGAGTGGGAGGAAAACATCACCCACTGCAGAAACATCTGACAAATCATTGATTTCCAGAAGATATAAACTACTCAAAAAACAAAGAAGAAAGAAAACAAATGACCCACTCAATAGATGGAGCAAAGAGCTGAAGAGAGACTTCACAAGTGATGAATTAGAGATGGCTGAGAAACACCTTAAGAAGTGTTCAACATCACTGATCATTAAGGAAACGCAAATCAAAACCACTTTAAGATATCATCTTACTCCAATAAGACTGGCTAGTATCAAGAAACTAAATGATACCAAGTGCTGGAGAGGTTGTGGGGAAAGGGGAACACTCATCCACTGCTGGTGGGAATGTAAACTCCTGCAGCCCCTATGGAAAGCAGTGTGGAGAACCCTTGGAAGACTTGGAATGAACTTGCCACTAGACCCAGCCATACCACTCCTAGGCATGTACCCTCAAGACTCACCCCACCGCAGAGATACATGCATTGCCATGTTTATTTCAGCTCTCTTCATAATAGCAAGGAGCTGGAACCAACCCAAATGCCCCTCAACTGATGAGTGGATAGAGAAAATGTGGTACATCTACACAATGGAGTTCTATGCAGGAAAATGGCTGGAGCTAGAGGACATCATGCTGAGTGAAGTAACACAGTCCCAGAAAAACAAACGACAAATGGTATTCCTCATCTGTGAATGCTAGTGCCAATTACCTAGTTGTAAGTATTTCTTTTGCACAGACCCTTGAGTTTTGTCCAAAGCAGTTGGGAGTGATACATATTGGAAACAACAACAACAACAGCAACAACAACAGAAAGGACTGCATCAAAGAACTGACTGAAACAGTGAACTTCTGCTCAAAACAGTCAACTTCCACATGGAGAATATTGAGAAAGACTGAGAAAGAGATGAAAAGCATGTTCGGCAGAATGCATGAGCTCTGGGTGGGGGGTTTGGGGGGGACATGGGTCTAGATTTGATTAAAAAATATATAAATAAATTAATTTTAAAAAAGTAACTGACCAAAGCAAAATAGACATGAATGAAAGTATACAATGCTTTTAAAATAAAAAGTATAAGACATATGTATTTTTATCAAAATGTGGTTTCTAGTAACATTTTAAAAATTAACAAATCTTATTTAAACAGAAGCTAGTTAATGCATCAATGTGAAAATGGGGTTGGAGAGATGGCTCAATAGTTAAGAACACTTGCTGCTCTTCCAGGGGACCCAGGTTCAATTTTCAGGATCCACGTGATAGCTAACAAAATCTATAACACCAGTTCCAAGGGATCCAATGCCCTCTTCTGGCCTCTACAGGTATTGTACACACATGGTGCATTTACATACATGCAGCAAACACTCATAAACACAAAATTTTAAAATGTATTAAAAATACTGTAAAAAACATGTTCTTAGGAAAAATCACACTCTAGAATCTCACTGGCTTTTCTTTATACTGACTTCTTGACATCTCTGAACTTTATGAAAAGGACAATGTGTCTGTTCAGAGAATTTGTTGTTTTGTATCCTGTAGTCTTAGATTGGATTTAATCATTACTTCATATATAACACATTCCTTTTACTTCATCCCCCACCACACACACACACACACACACACACACACACACACACACACACTCTAAATTTAATTAAAATAACTGAAATGAAACTACAGATAATTTGTTTTTTAAATAGACTGCCACATGCTCCATTTACATAAAACCCATTAGTTTGCATTAAATACAAATTAGCTGCTGATATGAATTAAATCACGTATAAATAGTTCAGAATAGCCGCAGAACCAAGCATTTTAATTAATATAACTGTTAACCAGATTTATTTGTAAGGTAATCAAGACTCTTACTCATTTATTCTCTAGAACAATAGCCCAGGCAACACTGGCTGTCCTAGCATAGCTCATCATTATGTACGAATATAAACCCAAGAGGAAGATAGATTCAACTGACTTCAAAGTATGTAAATGGCCCAGAATTACCAGTTTAGAAACTATGGCATGTTTGAAGATAGATGAAAATACCACTCAAATAGTTAAGTCAAATATGTATAGTTTATTGATCATCTGAAATATTCAACTTTTTCTTCCTTCCATATTTAACCATGGTGTAATTTAAAACAAGATTTTCAACAGTATGAAATAACTATTTTGTTGTTATTCTTATTTTGACTATTTCTTGCATCACTAAGAAGTGCTTCATGGTTAATAATAATTTTTCAAGCTAATTAGAATTTAGACATTGGCAAATACATTTGTGCTCATTGAGACTCATTTTGTTATAAGTAGCTTAATGTCAAAGCCACTTAATGCACATAGATTCACATGCATAGATGCACAGAAATTAAAATTCATAAACCAAGTAGAGACCATGAGATCCAGGTGCTGACCTGGTCCACCAGAAAGACTATGAGTCAACATGATTGAGGACCCCTCTCCCCCAAAGCTTTCTACTTTGCTAGTCTCTATGGCCATGGTGGAAAGATGCCTGCAGGTGTCAGCAATCTCTCAACATTCATTCCCAACAGTCCCAATGAATAAAAGGATTTCAAAATGACTCCTGGTTGCTCTGGGTTATGTGCTCATCCTGAAGCTAGACAATATGCCAAATCCATTGGAATTTTAGGAACTAATGGTAGAGGCAAAGTATTTTGATAAAATAAAAAAATATATTTTTCTTCCAACATAAATTATAGGAAGGGGGTATATTTGTAATGAGAGAAAGAGAGAGAGAATGGAGAAAGAAGGATCTATGGAAGGAAGGAAGGAAGGAAGGAAGGAAGGAAGGAAGGAAGGAAGAAAGGAAGGAAGGAAGGAAGGAAGGAAGGAAGGAAAGAAATAGCCATTGCAATGGTTTAACACTTATTTTACTTTGATGTTAATGTTTACTCCTCCTCCCTGAGGCTTTATTTTATCAATGAGACAAACAAAAAATAAAAGAAAACTAAAGTCATGCAATCAATATTTATCTTCAAAAATCCTCATGCTGTAAATGGTAGCTATGGATATTCAGCAAAATACCCATATAGAAAAACCTTCATCAGCCTTAAATCATGCCATTCTATATACAATGTCAAAATATGAATGCTACATTATGTAGCCAGAAGGTTAGACAGGAATAATGAGACAGGTTTAATTGACTGAAACAAAAAAACTTTTGACATTTGTGAACTAAAGATATCACTTAGGTCACAACATAGGATATTTGACACAAAAAAGCAGCATCTCATTTTAGCTGATTAATCTAGGGAATGGCTCATATTTTCTGACCATTGAATAATAATGTTTCATTCTAGTGTACCATAATATTCACATTCTTAAGTTTATATAATGTGTGATAGGTGTTGAGACACCAAAGAACAGGTAATGTCACTTATGCGTCATGAATCCTTCCAAATATTTGAGGAAGACTATTGACACACAGAACTTCTCAAATATTTTAAATTTCAAATATTTTAAGTTCAAACAGGAAATAGTTTATATAGTATAAAAATAAAACTCATTATAATAAAAATAAAAGTACCTCCAAGTATTTGAAACTGTAGTTTAGTAACGCATGTGATTCTTGGTATATTAAATAAAAAGCAATACCTTTGAAATATAATAAAAAATATGTTGAGATTCTGTAACTCTAATATGGTATAAAATATCTATATTTCAACTGGGTAGAATATTAAAAGACATACTAATACTAATGTGTTTTGTGGACTAAATTTGCAACTGAAGGAAATATAAATTTCAGTTCAAGGTTACTGAGAATAAAGATGCAAATTTTCCCAGCCTCGTTCATGGACTTATGCCAAAGGACATTTGGTCATGACTCAAGGGGGAAAATACTCTGCAAATCACTATAATAATACATGCTATCCATCAGCTCTTGAACCTATTGCAATTTTCTTATTCATCACTAGTTGATACCCTGCCATATTTTCACAGGAGCAATTCCAAACTTTATTACCCGTTTCTATCCCAATCTTTTCTCTATGTAGTTAACTTTGCCTCTCACATTAAAAATACAGGCAACCTATCATTACATTTCTTCCTCCCTACACTACAAAGTTTGTGAATAGTCATCTTTTTACTGTTTTACTTAGTATTACAGAGTATAGAAAAAATGCTACCAGGTATTTGATGACTAAACAAGGAATATAAAGGGGCATACAACATGTGTGTGTGGGGGGGGTGATGCAATCAATGGTAAAGACTTCTTAGGCCCTGTCCCTTTCTTGACACTCTTGTCCTAGAATATGAAAAGATTCGCATTTCTGTATGAGCAATGACAAGTTTTAGGCTAGGACATGGAACAGAATGGTGACCATTTACTCAAAGGTGAAAACAAGAAGCAGAGCATAATCAAATTCAATGAGTGACCAGGAAGGTGTAAAAGAGAAAATAACTTGAAGGATTTTTGGTGACTATCATTTATGAAGAAGATTGTCCCTCCCCAAACACTGCTTCTATGGAACAGCATCACCATGAGGCTTCGTGCATTACAGGAGCACTCGTCCTGCCAGATGTTGCCTGTACTGATCCTGTTCTCACTATCAAGTTCCTTTTTTTTTTCTTTCCTTCTTTCTTTTTAACAATGAAATAGAATGAGTGACAGCTTTCATTTATAGATAGTTCACTGGGATACAAAAATTTCCAAGATGTTAATCCTAGGAGACTTCATGCTTTTTCTCTCCTCCATAAAGAAAAGAATTTGAATGGTATAATGCAACATTCAGAATGACCATTACTACATGGCTACTGGGGTCTTTACTACTCAAGTTCTCTGCCTCTAAATTAGGGATACTTAAGTAATTATGAAAAATGTCATAGTTCTTGATATGCGTTTATAAGTAGTAGTGAAATAATTTATTGTAGAGAAAGGTATAACCCAGGTTCCCATGTGATTAATCTTCTGTTCCAAGACCCATTTGTCTTAAGTGCTTGAGGGTACACCAGAGGAAACCTATCTCAGGTCTTCACTCTCCTTCAGTGCAGTCACTGAACATGGTCCTTCGTATTTAAGGTTATCAGGCCAGCACTATGCAACCCTATGACTCAGCAGGTTAAGGCACATGCAACTAAACCTGACAACCTGAGTTCCATCCCTGGTACCCACATGCAAGGAGAGTACTGATTCCTGAAAATTGCTCTCTAACCATATGACCTCCACACATACACTGTGGATTGTGCATCAAACACACACACACACACACACACACACACACACACACACACAATTAACTAAATGTAAAAAAAAATTAAGGTTGTTATCAAGTGCTTGGCTGATGTCACTCGAGGATTAGCACCTTTGGAAGCAAGCGTTCACTGCTCATTACTCCAGAATTACACAGTTAAAGTGACTCAGCTGTAATCTGACTTTTCTTAGTCTAACCTCCTTTTTTTCTTAGGCCTTAGTCTTACCCCCTTTCCTGCTTGTGTGTGGAATTCTACCACCTCTCAGATTTTAATGCTTTTTAATCACAGAGATGCTACTGGATTATGGCTTGCCACTATCTGGAGTTTCTTTTCCTATTGCTCTATTAAAGTACTCTGCCATAAACAACTTAAGGGAGAATGGGCATGTTTTAGCTCACGAGCCAAGGTACAGTCCACCATGGAGAGGAGTCAAGGCAGCAGGATCTTGAAGCTGGTCACATAGCATCCACATCAGGAAACAGAAGCATGAATCCCATGCCCTTACTCCCATTTTCCATTTTTGCAGTCTAGAATCCCTGTCAGGGAACATTTCCACTCACAGTGTATGGGTCTTTTCAATTCAGTGTGATGAAAATAATTCTCCACAGGCATGCCTAGAGCCCCATCTCCCAGAGGATTCCAGATCTCATCAAGTAGACCATGAGATTAACCATTACAAGCACACTACCTTCTTTGAATGGAATGCTCAGTTTTTATATGACGCCGCTCTTGCCAGCTGTTGCCTTTATCTTTATATACAGCATTTGATTACCTTCCAGGGAAACAGACTAGACAAATTCATGTTTGGGAATGTATGCTAGTTAGTGGTCACAAGCCAGGGCACCTCATAAGTTTGTGTGTAAGAAGAATTTAGAGTCAAATGCTGATCCAGTCATCCATCCATTGTTAGAGTGGTGGGGCAAAAGTGGCTTTTCACAGCATATGGAGCATGAGACACACAAGAAAGATGCAAGCCTGTAGATGTACACACGTCCTGCCCTGCTGCTCAATGAAGAACGCAGTGTCTTCTCCAAGGCCTGTAGTTTTCTATGCTTTTAAGCAGTATACATTTTCCAAAATATTTGTTTTCTGTTGAAATTAAAAACATTCATTTTCGAAATGAGTACCTTGCAGGGCCCATTTTTATGGTCTCCCATCCCCCACTTTACTATTTTTACCTCAAATCTTTTACTATTGATACTAAGCCACCACAGTAACACATATACAAATATATATTATATATATATAATTATATATATTATATTCAGCATTTCCAGGCCGTAATCTTTATATGTACATATATAGATGTGTGTGAAAATAATTGTATTAAGCCTTAAACAGCTATTTTGATTGTTTTTGTGTGTTGTGATTTCCATTATAGAACAATTACTCTCATCTATAGTTTAAGATTTTATTTGATTATATTATTTAACTTAAATGAGGATGTTTATTTCTCATTTAAGTTTCATTTAAACCATTCACCCTACGGCTGTGCTTCTCTCTGCTCAGACCACATGAAAAGACTAAAACCCATTAGAACAATAGATTATCTTATTCATCATTTTTATCTCTCGTGTCTAGTATCCTGTCTCATACATGGAAAATGCATGATAAATATTCCATGAATGAAAATGAGCCCAAGCAACATAAATTACAATGGAAGTTTGTCGGCAGAAAAACAGCAAAACCCAAAACACATAAGTTGATTGCTTGCCGTTTGGAAAAATCCACTAAGTAGGACAGATCTACTGAGCTATATAGTATCCTTTTTTCAGAGACCTACTTGAATATTCACTCATGTGAGCATGTGAAACTTGCACAGATTTGGGGATATATGTCACCCAGTGCTTAAACATGTTTTTTCAGCCAATTTTCTATGAAAAATAATTGGAAATATATCTTGTATGAAACAGTGTTCATCTTTAACTAGCTGAGATAGATTCTACCTGTTAGTAGGTGTAATTTCCTTTTTTGATACAAATGAGGATAATTTAATCATATGTAAAATCAGTGTGCATATGCCATATAGTGTTATATATCACAAAAGGAAAGGAATAAAGGTATTTAAGAACATGACTAGGCTGTGAATGTAGCTCAGTGGTAGGGTGCTTGATAGCATGTACATATTACTGGGTCCTGGCCCCTGCACCACAAAAAGAAAAGAATAACTGAACATGAGCATAAGGTTGCTAGAATAAGGTTGCTCTTCATGATGCTCAGATGATACACAAAGCAACGTGAGAGCAGCACAAGCATCAGGTTATCCAGTTACATAAAACATTGGCACATCATCTAACAACTGGAGTGACACTAATAGTGAAACACGGCAAATGCTCCAAGTCCTTTTAATACCAAAAGGAGGTCAACTTTCCAGATGTTTCCACTGATTCATAAATAATTGACGACTGTTACAGTTAGATTGCATTGTAATGAAGTTAGACATGTGGTTAATACTACTCTAAGTTAGTATAAAATAGTTCAATCTATATTTAGATAAACAACAAAAGTCAGTTTAAAGTTGTTTGTTAATAATTTTTATGCCCTTTATAAAATGTCTTTTTGCATTTAGATATCGGAATTTGAAAGTAAAAAGTTATTTTATTAAAGAAGTATAAAATGGCATCTTTATAATCAAAGATTGACATTGAACCCCACTTATGTTTCAACTGCCAGAACTATTCATACCTATGCATAATACTTTGGTCCTTCTATCTTACATCTGCATCTTTTCCCTTTAACCTAATTGTATACAAAGGACCCTGACAACAATAAGAATTTTCTAGCAGTCTACACATTGTTGATTTCTTTTTTTTAATGTTTTTCTAAATTTGATGTTTATCTGTCCCATCTTTGACCACATACATTTGCATGCAAACTTAATTGACATCTTAGAAATTTCACCATATGCCTTTAGAAAACTGATAGTGGAGTATTATTATGTTTAGCAGCCAGGGAAATATACATGAATACAGAGACATTTAAGTTCGTATATACAAGAGTGGCAAACAAACAAGTAGAAGGAAGCACCTAGAGCAGACAGAGTCCAACATGATCAACGGATAGACAGAAAAGTAGTATGGCATAAAGCTATTAGACAAATATCATAATAGAGGGTAATTCATATAGGGTGAAGCGACCATTCATGACAATCCAGGTAAAGTATTTAAAACATACTTGTTATGCATTTGGAAAGCCTTGTCAATTTTGCAAAGAAATGATATGAAAAATTTATATTTAAAAAATAAACATTTTATATGATTGGTAAATAGATTCATTTGATCAATATAGTAGAGATTAGTGGAGAGAATTCTGTGGAAAGTTACATCCTAGATACAGACAATACCAACAACATAGTCAGAAGTTAATTTATCGCCTCTGCACAATACGCCATTTTATGTGGATTAGAAAAACGTCACTAATCTGTATAGAACTTATATTAAAGCAGACCCCCAGTATTGTTGAACTGAACTAATTAAAGTGTTCTGAAAATTATTTATCAATATAAAAAACAGAGAGAGAAATTGAATGCCATTACAATGTTGGTGGAAAGATTAGATTTTTTAATGTTTTAAAACTGTAAAATCCGAGGCTGGAGAGATGGCTCAGCAGTTAAGAGCAGTGACTGCTCTTGCAGAGGACCCAGGTTCGATTCTCAGCACCCACATGGCAGCTAAGAAACATCTTTAACTCCAGTTCCAGGGGAGTCCGACGCCCTCTTCTGACCTCTGCAGCATTGCACGACACGAGTGCACCAACCTACATGCAGACAGTACACTCATATACATAAAAATAATAAATAAATAAATAAATAAAATTTAAAAAACTGTAAAATCCATATTGCTTAAACACAAACTTGAAGCCATAAGATAGCCCTATGCAGTAGAACTTTGTGTATAAGACATAAAGACAATAAGAAAAGTATTTCCAAGCCTTTTCCCTTACAGATCTACCAAGTTATCTACTACTTTGCATTCTCCAGAACCACAGAGCCAATACTATATGTAGATATGACTTGCTGTAAGAAATTGGGTTATGTACTCAAAACCTACAGTTAACACTTGGAGGACTCAGGAGAGCCAACAATGTAGACACAGCCTGAGAACTGTGGGATAAATGAAGGCAGCATTCCATCATAAAAGATTGAAAGAGCCCTAATATAGAAGAGGAACTAAATTATGCATTATCACATATGTGAGCATCACAAATATATAATCTCACATATGTGCAGTAACATCAGAGAGCTAAGCAATTTGTCTAGGCTCAGGCAAAAATTTGACCCAAGTCCCCCCATTAAATCTTTCATTTTTATATTGCCAACTGGGCTCCTTGGTGCTGAAAGTAGTTCTAAGAAAGTTATGCCAAGTAGTTACATTTCAATAACTTTTACAAAGTCTGACTCAAAAGTTTCTCCTACCAATGGGAACCTATGAATGCCTATGATGTGTCTGTGGGATTTAAAGCAATGACAACTTTACCACAATTTGATACTTCCCTTCCACATTAGCATTATCTTTTTTTTTTTTTTTTGGTCTTTTAGAGACAGGGTCTCCCTGTACCCCCAGCTGTCCTGGAACTCACTCTGTAGACCAGGCTGACCTTGAACCCACAAAGATCCACCTGCCTCTGCCTCCCAAGTGCTAGGATTAAAGGCGTGCACAGCCACATTAGCATTATCAGTGTACCTATATGAGCAAATCTGCCTGCATAAAAATGACAGTGTAGTTACACTCGCTTGGTTGTTGAACAGCAGTTACAGTGTAATTAGTGCACTTAATGGAAAGCGTTACTGAAGCGCATATCGTTATTAATCAAACTCCAATATACAGCTGGCTGTAGTAATAATGAGTGTGATTATGGGCTGATGAACTGTTAAACTTGAAAACTGACCCTAAACAAATTTTCTTTCTTCAAAAGTAGTAAAACTCAAATTGCTGAAAGCCACTTGATTTCTGTGGGCTCTCTTGCCACAAAACAACCTGGAAAATATTTTCTCATGGTTTTTATTATTTTATGCACACTATGGCTTGCAATGTTTATTTTGAGAATGGAACATATAACCCCCCAAAATTGATTCAGCTCTATACTGAATGCAATGAGATTTGATTCAACCCAAACTCACTCCCTACCAGGCAATGTGAAATTGAATAACAACAAGAAGTCCAAGTCTAAATTTGCCAATAGGCAAATTCCCTACTTTGTCTTTGAAATGTGTTTGACAAATTCCCTATAGACTTATGCAAGGTAAGAATCTACTATCGATTTGGGTTTCTTTAAATCTTCCAATACTATTTAGCAAACCTCTAATGGCATCTATGTTTCTTAGTCTTAGAAAGCATCACTACCGTTTATATAAAGTCCAACATGCTTAAGGCATGTTTTATTACCTGGCCTTATTTCAGCTCCACAAGTGTTTTCAACTCAACACTCCTTTATAAATAATGTAAACTTGCTTTTCCCAAGTAACAATTAGGATGACTTCTCACTTCTGAGACTTTCTGAACATTTTTCTAGGTGCAAGAGCTAGCTGACACATTATCTGATCAGTAAAGAGGAATATGTCTGCCTGGATCTATGCACTTTCACTTTATGCATGCTGTCAGGATCGGAAATGTTAGCAACTTAAGAGATCTCGATGTAAATCATTAGGACAAATCTACTAGATTTGCTAAATCAGATTCCTCTGTACTGTGCCCCGCAATGTGTGCCCTGATACTTGTGAAATAAATTTGAAATGTATGAAAAACAGAAGGAAGAGAAACAAAAAGACAAGAGAATAAATGTCTAAAAGTAACTGTACATAATCTATTTGGAGATAGAGATGATTGAAATGAATCCTGAAAGGGGAAAAAAAAAGCTTTGAGAATTCTGTTTTTGTTATTTTTCCTAATTAGCTAAAGAATGAAGCCAAATTCATTAACAAGCACCCATACATCCTTCTTTAATTTCAAAGACACATCATGATCCAGCCATTTCCCCCATTATTGGATTAATAAATATACATCTGTGTTTTCCTTCACTCATTATCACACATTATTACAAAAGTCTTTCAATAACAGGCTTGAATTCCAATCATACCTATTATCTTTTTTTTTTATTGATGCTTTGTGTATTTCATACATCATTTTCCAATTCAGTTCAGGCATATATCCCCTTCCCTTCCCCCCCCACCCCACCCCTACCCATCGCAGATCGTGCATTCTGCCATAAGTTTTCTGCATCTTTCTCTGCTTTTTTGTTTTGTTTTGTTTTCATTTTTTTTAACAATAGGTGATAATTTGTGAGTACAAGCATCCTTCATGTAAAACCAATTTGCAAGCAGTTGTGCCCAAACCCACACAGCTCAGGTCCCACCATCCAGCAGGGGGAGGGGCTTGTATGTTCAATCAAGTTGATCAAATGAGTGTCCAGTCTATATTATTGTAGTTTCACCATTAACCCCAATCGAAGCCCTTACATTCTTCCGCAGATTGTTCCCTAGGCTTAGAAAAGGGGCACAGGTGGATGAGAAGCAAAACACTCTACTTTCTCTGGAGCTGATGTCTTTAGTCAGTTCTGGCTGTTTTCTTTCATGGGCTGCCAGCTTGTCCAGGCTTAACCTTTCGATCCTACTAATGAAGCACATGCAATTAGATATTTAGGTATTTAAACAGTATAATATATAGCCTTTCGATCCTACTAATGAAGCACACACAATTAGAGTATTGATAGCTATAATAATTTTTCCTTGAGTACTTAGAAAGTTAGTATTTGGAATGTAAAAATGGGAATTTCTTACCATGTGTTTTCTCTCATAAGTGGACTCCAGTTTTAAAGATACATATTACATAAAATGGAAAATCAATGACTCAAGGGGCAGGAGATGGGAAAGGGAAAAGGAATATAACCCAGATAGCAAAGTAGAGTGAAATGCAACATGAACCAATACTATAGTAGTCCTGAAAAGTTATAACTATTATCCAGGGGCTGGAGAGATGGTTCAGTTAAGAGTGCCAACTGCTCTTGCAGAGGATCCGGGTTCGATTCCCAGCACCCACATGGTAGCTAAGAACCGTCTTTAAGTCAGGCGTGGTGGCATATACCTTTAATCCTAGCACTTGGGAGGCAGAGGCAGGCAGATCTCTGTGAGTCCAAGGTCAGCTTGGTCTACAGAGTGAATTCCAGACCAGCTGGGGCTAGAGGGAGACCCTGTCTCAAAAAAAACCAAAAGAATCACCAACTGGTCATTTACTATTTATACAGACGAAACTATTTAATACCTGTTTTTCAATTGTGTTTTTATTCCTACTAAATATTTTATCTTACTTGCTTAATTTCTCTGTTTAGAAGGAGCAGCCAATCAGAAATTCCATTTAAACTTTTAAAAACAGTATTTTAGTTAGTGTACACAATAATGGGCTTCATGTTGCATTTCACTCTACTTTGCTATCTGGGTTATATTCCTTTTCCCTTTCCCATCTCCTGCCCCTTGAGTCATTGATTTTCCATTTTATGTAATATGTATCTTTAAAACTGGAGTCCACTTATGAGAGAAAACACATGGTAAGAAATTCCCATTTTTACATTCCAAATACTAACTTTCTAAGTACTCAAGGAAAAATTATTATAGCTATCAATACTCTTGTTGGTGATTTGGTTTTATCTGTAGTGACACATAGTGCCAAACAAATACATTTGGCAAATGGTACTATTCCCTTCAAATATGGAATTATAATTTTATTGTCCTCAGAGGAACATATGTTTGTGTTTCTTTGCCAAAAATCATTTTTGACTGAATAATGTATTCTCTGTCTTCATTGTGTCAATGACACATCAAAATGAAACTACAGTTCATAACAATACCATGTTGCCTACATGAAAAAGAAAGCTGTTGTAACAGTGGTATCTGGAAATTAAAGGAATTATTATATCTCTGCTAGTATCATTATCTTTAAATATTTATATCATTAAAATATTTTTATTACTTTCAATTAGTTATTCTAACTTCCCCAAATTCAGGCTTGTCAATGAGCACAAGATAAAAATGGTTTGCAGTGTCTTCTTAAAAGTAAACATAAAAATTTAGGAGAGAAGAGATACACCAAAGAACGGGCAGTGCATATTCACCCAATTTTAAGACTCCTCTAACTAGACTATACATACTCTGAGAAAAAGAAATAGGTCATTGAACTTAATTGTATGAAGCAACTCCAAGCCAGCTCGCTCATGCTCTCTCCACCCTCTCCCATACCAGCACTAAAGAGAAATAGGGAGAGGAGCTGAAAAGAATTTTTTTTTCTAACTGCATTAAGAGCTCAATGTTAGGGGCAGTAGAGATGGATCAGCAGTTAAAGAGCTACTTAATGATAGCTCACTAGTCTCACAAAACCTCCTAAATTATTCATTCTTCTGACAATCATCTGTAATAGTTACTTTAAGTCTCCCATAGGAATAGCTTTTACATTATTTGAGGGTTTTTATTTGTCATATCCTATTTTTCTTTCTTTTCTTTCAATAGTTTTGGTTCTTTTTATTTAATTATTGGCTATTCAATTGTTTTATGTAAATGTTTACACAAATTATATTTCTATTGGCTTTATTTACTTTACATAAGATAATCTTGACTTTTATATTTGTGTAACAAAAAACAAAGACACAATGTGATATATTCTTTTTCAGGAGAAGATTTACCTCAAAATAATTGTTGAAGATATGAAAGTATTCCTGGGAGCTAGTGCTGCTGGTTTTCCTTGGTTAAAGCAAGGCCTGATAAGCTGTGAACACACAGACTGTGAGAATCAGACTGAATCATGTTTTCCTTAATTGTGTTTCAAATTTTTATTTCTTTAATCAATTCAGGAAGTTACCACTTGATATAATCCAAATTCTCTTGCTATATTTTTAAAACACTAAACTATTAAACAGACAAAGATATTTCATCCAGGTTTTCTTTTACAAATTTGAATTTAGAAAATGTATTTTCAGTGTTGTGATGTAAAATTGAATTAATCACTGTATGTACTTCATCCAAGCATGAAGTGTGAGCTCACAGAAGTTCCAATACAGACAGCTCAATCACTTTACTCTCCACTATTCCTAAAATGCAAAGAACCATAAAGTGGCTTATAGTTTCCTCTGTCGTATGCATGTCAGTCTAGTCCAGAACCAATTTCTAGTTCAAAACCCTTTTTACTTTTAATCAGACAGTATCACTGTGATTTAATTGTGCTGTTATAGCACTCAGTGTTCTGACAGGAAGAGACTCAGCTCACTGATTTGAGTCACACAGGATAAATGTGATTGGGTTTCCTTTTCATCAGTGCACCCAAGTTCCAAAATACAATGCTCTTCTCTCACACTTCCTTGAATCAGTCTGTTAATAATTCCCATTGCATCAGTTCAGATATTTAAATAACTGTTTTTAAGAAAATGTATATTATTATCATTTCTTTACATTTAGAGAATGTTTTTTCAAAAGACAGTTATGTAGCATTTATAAGAAAGACAATGATCAGATATAGCATCTGGAGAACCAAAGATCCAGAAAGTAGAGTGGACATTAGAGAAAATGGAGAGGTCAGGAAAGAGGGTGGGGATAAGCAGCAAATATAGTCAAAGTAAGACTTATCCCTCTACTCATAGAGTAGTACACACCTCACCCCTCATCAGAGAAGCTTCTTGCAGTAGACAGTGAATACAGAGACCCACCACTTTTAATACACAGAGAATAAGACACTGCAGAGTGCTCAGCCCTAACTGAGACATCTCTACCATATGTCTTCTACCAGGGCTCAGGGATACTCAAGGAAAAAAGGGGGAAAGTATCATAAGATCTAGAGGACATGAATGGCCACAAAAAAGCAGTCTTTTCTGGTTAACAAGCCAGTGCACATTTGAACTCACAGAATTTGGGACAACATGCACAAGACCTGGTCAAGCACAAGCCAGACCAAATCTCACAAAGGAGGAGGGAAAGTCAGGCACAAAGTTCCACCCCTTGCTGAGGAAGTATTGTGACATGGTGGTTGCTGGGAGTTTTTCTTATGGATATGGGCACTGGTACATTGACCAGGCTCCAGAGGATGACCTCACACCCAAGAGTGTATGAGCAGCACAAACTGGACACAAAAGAAGACACAAAATTGGGTGAGTGGGGAGGCTAAGCCATTCTGCGAGGAGTTGTGGGAGGGAGATGAATATGATCAAGATACATCGTATGACATTCTCAAATAATTATGAGAATATTATTTTAGGAGCTGGAGAGATGGCTCAGCTGTTAAGAGCATTGGTTGCCCTTTAAAGAAGACCCCAGTTTTATTCCTAGCACCCACATGGCGGCCAACAGCTGCCTGTAACTCCAGTTCCAGGGGATCCAACACCTTCTTCTGCCCACCACTGGCACTGCATGATATAGATGCACTTTCATACATTGGGCAAAACACTCACACATATAAAATAAATATAAATCAATAAAAAAACCATAAGTCTGAAGAGATGACTCACTGGTCAAGAACACTTGCTTTTCTTCCAGAGGACCTGAATTTAATACAGCACCCACATGGCTGTTAATAACTGTCAATAATTCCAGTTCCAAGGGATCTGACACAGTCTTCTGGCCTCTGTAGATATTGCATGACACAGATGCCTTACATATATGCAGGCATAACACTCATACATATAAAATTTTTAATTTAAAAATTGAAGAATATTATTTATAAAAGTAGATCATATAAATGTGTATAAATATCATTATAGGGGATGGGGAGATGTCTCAGCAATTATGAGCACTAGCTGTTCTTGCATAGGATGTGGGTTCAATTGTCAGCACCTATATGAGGACTAACATCCATCCTTAACTCCTTTCAAGGAATCCAAGAACTTCTTCTGACCTCTGCAGGTACAGCATGACAGGGGTAAACTTATATGCATGCAGACACTACATTCATATACATAAAATAAAAATAATAAATAAAATATTTTAAAAAGAAGAAATCATAAATCAAATTTTTGCACAATTACATACTAACAAAATAACTTTCTTTGCATGTTTGTTAGATTTATATATGTCAACTAATTATGATATAGATTATACAAAATAATTCAAAAAAGTAAAAGAAATAAAACACCCAGTCAAAAAAATGTGCTTGTGAAATGAACAGTTCTCAAAAGATTAAATGCAAATGGCCAATAAACATGCAAAAAAATTTAACCTCACTAACCTGCAGAAAAATCCAAATCAAAACTACACTGGGATTCCAGGATACTCCAGTCAGAACCGTTAGAACATCAGTCACTTACAATATACTTTGGCACAAGGGAACCTAGCACCAATGACAGAATATGTGAAGTCCGGGCAGAGGCTGAAGAAGGGTACCACTGGAGAAACAGGTACAGAGGAGATTAAGACATTGAAAACTTGAGTGTGAAACACATAAAAATTGAATTAAAAATTTATAAGTAAAAAAGGAAAAGAAAAAAAAAAGAATGCAAATAATGGGCTGAAGAGGTAAGAGCAGTTCTGCTCTTGCAGAGGAATTGAGTTCAGCTCCCAGCACCCACATAGTGGGTAACAACCATCCATTACTCCCATCTAAAGGGATCTCACATCTTCTTCTGTCCTCCACAGGCATTACATAAATGGGCGAACTTAGATATATGTAGGCATAATATTCATACACATAAAATAAAAATAAGAAGATTTAATCTTTTAAAGAACAAATAGTAGCAAGTGCTGGCCTGTATTCATGGTGGGAATATAAATCAGTGCAGCCACTTTGGAAATCAGTGTGGGTTTTCCTTACATATGACCTTACTATACCACTCCCAGGCACTTACCCATATCACAGAGATACTTGCACATGTGTTGCACAAGTTGTATGTGTACAAAACATACAACATAATACATACATAATACACCTAATACACACAACAACATAAAGTTATGTGTGTACTGGAAAACCATATTAAATCAATTAAGCCAGTCTCAGAAAGGCAAGCATTGTATGTGTCCTCTCATTTGTGCCTCCTAGATTTTATACGGATGCATCAAGTCAGGGTTGTATATATGACATGATAATAGAAGGGAAAGTGTAGGGAAAATTCTGGTTAGGGTGACGGAAGAAACAGGAAGATGTGCGGTCTGGGGGAGTATTCTCAGTATACAGCATTTTCAAGTATGTACTTGCATGGGAATAAAAATCAAGTAAAATTTAAAAGATCATTTTCTTGGGAAAATTTATATATACTCAAAAGAATAAATCTGTTTCCTACATCATCATGCCAACACAGGTAATATTTAAAATAAGGTCTTTGTTTCTCATTATACCCTGCTGCCAATCGAGCATTTAGTAAGTGCCCACTGTGCTTCCCACATAATGATGAAGGCTTATAATTAATGGCTAAATAAAAAACCAATACTCATCTTTATAGGATTATACAAATTGTATTATTTTTACAAAGTAGAGATTATAATCACTTTTTCTTATTCCGATTTAGGTTATTTTTGACTGGTTGAGTTCACAGGCAAAAAGTAGGCTTTTCATATAAAGCAATAAGAAACTAAAGATGGTAGGAAGAATGGAAGATAGGAATCAATAGTCAGAAGCTGATTAATTTAATAATAAGTTATTCCACTAATTTATTAGAGAATATAATCTTATAGTTGGAAGAAGACACTGAATTTAAGAAAAAACAGAAACTGAACATAGCTAATGAAGTATGTCTTGTCCTTCCAGCACATTTTCTAATGTACCATTCTCATGAACCGTTATATCTCAGAAAGCCCTACTTCTGGTATATTATAACATTAATAAGTCCAAAATATCATAGCACATTTGGAAGTAAGCAAAGAACACTCGTGTGTTTTATTTCACTTTTTGAAGTTTTCACACAGAGAATTATCATTTTCATTTTTGCTTGTTTTCTCAACTGACTTTGGTGTTAAATTCAATTATTTTTAAAAAATCATATTAATAACAGCATGACCCAAGAAACCAATTTTCGTCCCCAGAACAAAGTGAGATAGTGGAAACATCACTGGACAATGAGGAAAAGGAAAGGCTGGGAAATAAAGTTTCGGACTTATTTCTCACATGTGTTCTCTTGATTATAGAAAACCATTGGTCTAAGAGGGTCTCGGTGAGATAATTTTTCAGTGCTGTTTGAAAAAATCTATCAGCAATGCAAATCATTAGCATTCCAATACTCTTCATATCATACCTAGATAATGTGTGAGAGACACCTCCTTGTGCTGTTTAGTGAACATCCACTCTGCTTCTGTGACTCCAATTTAATTTTCCAGCTTGGCATTTATTGAGTCAGTAGTGACATGTGTACTGAGATCATAGAAATGCTATTAAAATCCTTTTTTGGGTTGGAAAAATGAAGTTTTAACTGAATTTTTTAATGTATTTTGATCACTAATGTTTATCATAATATATTGCAGTTCTGTCAAAAGAAACCTGCTAACTAACCTCTAATTCATCCTGCCAATTACTTTTCGGTGTATACTTGTAATTAAACCCATTCTAGGATTCGTGTCAACCTTCCTGTGAAGTAATCAATACTACATTGGAACAAAAGGAAAGACACCGTCTCTGTTGTTAGTGGATTTTTGTCCGTACTTGTGTACAAATAAGATTAGAAGCAGCATGGAGAGTGAGCTGCAAGAACATGACATTTTCCCAATATCTGTTTTTCATTATTTTGAAGCTTGTGAAAGTCCTGCTGTCCTGGCTCTACTCAACCTCAGCCATGTGTCACCGAAGATTCAGTTTTGACGGTTGCCTCTAGAACAGCACACCAAGCCATACATAAAGAACAGAGCTTTGTTTCTCAGAGTACTGGTGCAAGATGTTCAAGATCAAGGTGCCATCATCTGGAAAGTGTCTTCTTAGTGGGTCATCTCATGCTGGAAGGTAGAAGGGTGAGGCCTCAAGAAGAGAACAGTAGGCTGCACTCACAGCCACATGCCCTTTCATAATCATCCATCCATTCATTGGGCAAGTCATCATGACCTAACAGCCCCCAGTAGGCCATGTGGTACCCTAATCCTGAACTGAGGCTTGAATTCCAGCATAGACTAATGGGTGAAGGATACGTTGAAACCATACCACTTTTTTTCTAATTTGATACAAAGCAATTATTTGCTCCCTCCTGTCCCCACCCAAAAGATCACTGCATTCTGAAAGGACAAAGCTCTCTGGAAACAAAATAATATGTTTGGTATGAATATTTAAAATTAGCATGTTAGGGTATTGATCAAGGCTACTGTTCTTTCCTTTGTTTCCTAAACTGTAATCAAACACTCATTGTAATGAGGCTTTTAGTCCACTATCCAATATATCATGTGCATGTATCAAATTCTCAGAGAATTCATGAAAATACATTTTAAAAAGACTAACATGAATTTACAGACATAATTTCAATAATTTTAATCATATAATGAGTCGCAACCTACTTAAACCATGAAGTCAGACATCTATATAGAAGATACCCATAAAATAAAACTTTTTCAAACACATTACTGAAAAATCTTTTTTTAATTATCTTCTTCTTCAATAGAAGTAGTTCCTGTCACCAAGTATCTATTATTGGGGAAAGAGATAGTACTCTTTGAGGGTATTCAATAGCTTTGAATTTTTAGAAAACAAAATGGCTACCAGCATTCACCAGATTAGAGACACTTTCTTAAAAACTTTTTTAAAGTTACAACAAAGTAGCTTCACTTTTTAAATAACTGCTGAATCAAAACACCAACTATGGCTGCAGCATAACACACAGAAGTAGTACTAACATAAAAAATTTTAATTGAAGAGTTATCTTAAATTCAGATTCATTTTCCATCTAGATAAAAGTTCCTTGAGTTAAGAGAATAATGTTAGCTGCCTGAACTTTCCATCTTGTTGCTTTACTGGTTTTCATAAAGCCAAGCCTTAGAGGTGGGGATACTTGAATCTTGAATTGTGAGAATTTATGCTCTTTTCTCAGTGACAAAGGTATATATTCATCAATGTTAAAGGGTGTTAGATGCACAAATTTCTATGGATCACAATAAGAATTCACATCCAAACAGTGTTCTAACATATCTTTGTTAATTACTATTTGTGTCCTTGTTACCATGGACATCGCTACTGATGTGAGTTCATGTACATGCATTCTAGGAGTGAAATAGTAGGTGCCATTTCATTTATTGCTTTTGAAATAAGATAAAATTTAAATATGATGGACGTGTGGCCTTAAGCATACAGAAAGAAAGCACAACCAGAAATAAATAATCAGTAAGAGCAGAGAAACTGTAATGCAGACATAAAACTTGAGATCTTAGTAAAAAGACAAAAAGAAAAAAGAGAGCACTGTCGTTTGGCCTGTCTTCAATTCTTACAGGCAGGTGCATCTGCTCTGTGGTTGCCACTGCTTTGGGCACTCCTCAAGGACATGAGATACAGCTTCTTAACCTTCCAATGTGGACTGAGGACTGCTGAGATACCCAGCTTGTGAACTAAGCAGCTAATGGGAATTCAGCCTCATCAGATTATAGACTGCCATTGTTGGACTACCTCAGCTGTATCATGGAGGCCAGTTCAGGGGGATCAAGACAAGACCAGTGCTTACTGGACTTCATTTGGGAATGAAAGTCCAGTAAGGGGAGGGAAAAGACCCCAATGTGGAGCACAAGTGCAGGATTGATGGCTGTTTGAGCTTGCCAGGGAGGAGCCTTCGAGCACTTCCTTAAGGAAAATATGACATCTTTTAAGGGAAAAAAGTCCTCCAAGTGATATGTGTATGCATGTATGTATATATTTATGTATATATATAAAACTATGTATATATACATATATATATACCGAAGCAATACAAGTAGGAGAGAGCAATAACAACAAAAGAACTGGAAAAAGAATACTCTGGAAAGACTCAGAAAAAGATGTAGGACAGGTATGGCAGAGTGCAGGGACTCAGGTGGGGTAGGCGGCATGGAAAGGGAAATAACTCTAGATTTGATTGAGAAATGCTGTAAGACTTATGGAAAAAGTTTAATAACAATAAGAAATAGTTTTGTGGAAAAAACATAAAAAATTAAATATATCTATAGCTACACAAAAAAATCTTCCATATTTTTCTTTTATCCCTATGTAAGCTTTTAATTTTAAGGACTACTGAAACATACTTATGGTCAAATTTATACTTCTTTTTATAGAGTTCCCTGAGAAAGTGAATCCAGGATCTAAGCACAGGACATCTCTGAGTTGGTTATTCAGTGAACAACCCTGCTGAACCTAAAACATACCCAGTGGTTTTCCAACTAAGAGCAGCGTGTTTTCCTATTTGGAAAAATAGAAAACAATTTCTGAACAATTTCCTAGGTTCTATTTCTATACCAGAGCCTGACAAATAAAATACCACAGTCCTTTTCATTTTGCTCCATTCTTTTTCATGCTAGCAAAACATAATATGATCCCATTTTATGAGTAGTCACAAAGAAAGAGTAGTCACTATTTTTATTCTTCATTGATTTTTACTATAATTATTGCAAGTCATTATTGTTTTGCATGGAATATAAAATGGCTTGGTGGATACCAATATTTTTAGGAGCAACTTACATTTTCTTCTATTTTCAATTATGCTATAATCTGTACTAGTTATTCTTTATCCATGGAATTATTACATGAAATACAGGACTTCTGGTTAACTGAATTTCAGTCTTTTCTCTTAAAAAAGAGCTATTTAGAAGTACAATTCATTCAGTTAATTGCACCATATCCACACTCAAAATATTGTTTGCTTGAATTTCAAATTCAAAGAATGCTGTATATTTTATTTGCTGTATTTTGATCACTCAATTCTTGGTGGTGAAGAAACATTTTGAGGACTTATTGTAAAGTTTAATTTAGGATTTTTGATGCTGATTTCTTATGAAATAGTATTAAATATAAGCTTCATAATGTCATGTAAAATCAAAAAATCTAAAAGGACAAACCTGTTTAAATTATCAAAATCTTTTGGTTATCTAAAACAAGGGCAGTTTTTAAAATAATGTCACTTTTACTTGAAAAGGACAATGCCATGTGGGAGAAAGGAGAGCTCAGGGGATGGATAATGAGATACAGGCCTTTCATTGGTCTGAATATAGCCCTAGGTGGTAGCAACTGAAAGTTTTTGCCATCTGGTACCTGATCAGTGGCTGATGTGAAGCTGTTGATTTCACTTTTAAAAAAATCAAGGCAAATAACAAGTGTTCTTGAAGAAGAGTAATTTTCCTGTCTACTACACCTCTATAACCTTGAACAAATCATTGCTCCTCTTTCCCTCAATTTCTCCATCTCTCCAAAAGAAAACAATGACATTAATTATCTGTGTATCTGTCCTTGAATTCAAACATCATGTAGTATTATAAGAAAGTTTAAAGATAATATATTTGGAGAACTTACTCTTTGTTTTGGAAAATAGCTACAGTTCTATAATACACAGTTATGAAGAAGAATCTACTGAACTTTTTTAAAGAAACAATAAATAAGAAAAATGTTTAAACAAACGTTTTTTCCAAAAGCTTATATATCCCAAATGTTGAAAGTTTAGTCCACCTATTATTCAGAAATATTCATTTTTACCGAATTCCTTTGTCCTCTCTTTTAGTTCCACTAAAAAGAAAAGTACTGGGTTTACATAAGAAAACCTGAACTTATAACCTATACTAGATTTTCTACGCTTGAGAGTAAACTATTGAAAACTCTAAATTAGGTGATATAATTCTTGTAACTCTTTGCTGCAGTGATTATTTCTACAAACAGTAAAAGGAATGCCAACCCACACTTATCTTGAGGAGCTGTAATTGGTAATATGTGATGAAGTCTTTTTTTTTTAATTTTTTTATTAATTTTATTTATTTATGTATGTGTATGAATGTACTGTCTGCGTGCAAGTTTGTGCACCCGTGTCGTGCAATGTCGCGGAGGTCAGAAGAGAGGCTCGGATTCCCCTGGAACTGGAGTTCTCCTGGAATTGGAGTTTCAGACGACTCTCGGCCACCATGTGGGTGCTGGGGATCGAACCCGGGTCCTCTGTAAGAGCGGTCGGCGCTCTTAACCGCTAGGCCATCTCTCCAGCCCGGAAGTCTTAATATGTCACCTCCTAGTCAAGCAAAATGATGAAAAGAGAAAAATACAAGAGAAACATAGAAGAACTTAAAGAACCTAGTGTGTGGGAAAGCTGTCAGTAGCTCGGAGTAGTTTGGGACTTGTGTATGAGTGTTCAAGTTTGAATCTAGAGAGACAGTCAAGGGCTCACTAGGAGAGAATTGAACACCGAATTGGGGATTTCATACTCTGTAGACAGTAAGAAGGCTGAGGATGTTAGTAGAGTAGAACAAGACAAAAAGCAAAAGAAACTTGGAAGCAAAAAATTAACACAACCTCAGTCACAGTAATGCTAAAGTTAATAAATGGAGGGCTGATTATGAAACCATTTAATGACACACACTCGGCAAGACAGTGACAAGTTAGACAAAGAGCATAAAAGTCTGTAGTGTTGGTTTAGATACTGGGTTACTCATTAGACACTGGTATCAATAAAACATTTGGGAATTCTGAAATGTGCATCATACATGTTTCAGGGAAAGGCAGCGGGCTGGGCTTAGCTTTCAATCTATTTTTTTTTTTTTTGGCATCTCTGTAAATAGTGTCAGTGTGAATTTCTCAGTAGTAAGTAATATGGTAAGGGTTTAAGACTCTAAAGAACAAATATAGGCTACAAACTTGAATTTAGGAATTAATCTGGACAAGGTTCTTTACTGAAGACCATAAAATTCAGGTAGGATAATTAGAAAGAGATCCACCCAAAGTGGGAGAGCACACAGAGAACTGGTCCGGACATGGAAAACCTGTACTCAGAGCTTTCCAAAAGAACAATCTGAATGGGAAAAGGAAACGCAGCCCGCCAGTGGAGCAATGGCACCTCCTGAGATCAGGAATCAACAGAAGCAGAAAGCTGCTGAACAGGTATCTGATGATGAACCATGACAATTTATATTTAATCATTTCAAAGCAGGTGCTCTGTCTTCACTCTGGACATCCATAAAATCGAGTACCAAAGGCTCCACTAGGAAACTGAAGACCCAGCAACCATGCTTGACAGAAGAAACCACAAACTCTCACGTTGACTGTGAAGCTTGCGTTGGTCGCATTTGCATCTGAAGCTACAGCAAATGTCACATGCTGCAAAGGTAGCCAGGAAACATAGATTTTAGCTTTTCAGGCTCTAAATAGAGCCTCCTAAAATGGAGTTTGGAATGGTTTTCAGTAAGTCAATCTGCCATAAGGAAGCGTGAGGTTAAAATTTATGTTTAAAGAAGTCATAGTACATATCAGTGAAAGACAACATATGGCATTAGGAGAGAAGCAAGCAAGTAAACGAAGAGAAGATGGCTAAAGACAAAAACCAAAAGAATGTCAAAAAAGAAAAGCCATAAGTGATGGGAAGGAGTAAAAGACTAAAATGATTGTAAAGAAATCAGAGGAGAAAAGTCAGCAATGATTGGTGGTTTGTTTACCGAAAGAAAAGACATTTTCGAGTAAAGGACTTCCAGCTTTCAAGCTACCTAATTGTCTTAATGGAATTATGTTTATTTAATAGTATGTTTTCTAAAATGTGCCATGAGAGGGAAAAGAAACCATGGAACAGGTGATTAAAAATGAACTTGAAAAAATGGATTAAAGGCAGTTTGATGCTAAAGGGGAGGGGGGAAGGAGGAAAGAAGAGAGATAGAAAGAGAGAGAGAAGACACGTCACAAGTGGAAAAGAATGAGCTTATGAAGGGTTTTTACATTGTTTTGACTTTTTCTTATCTATGAGAAATATACATATAAGACTGCAAAAGGTGATACAAAATGATGATAACACTGAAGTCAAGAAGCAGGAACTAATTGGGAACACAGAAAGGAAATAACTTGTTTCTCTAAAAGGAAACAAAAGATAAGTTCAAGTCACCAGAGCATGGTGGTGCACACGAGTTACCTCATCACTCTGGAGACAGGGACAGGAATATCATGAGTATAAGCATCTAGGAATGCAGTGTGAGACTCTGACTCCAACCCAAAAATTCAAGTGAGTACAGATTTACCTAGGGTAAAGAAGGTTGAGAAACTAAGGGATTTCTCATGGCATTCTTACTTCCAGTGAATGAGCACTCATGTAAGTACCTTAAATAGAACATAACCCAGGAACATATAAAGTCTTTGGTATGCAGCCTAGCAGTCCAGAAGACCCATTTGAAGGTTGAACTCTCCCTTTTGAATAATTCTGTAATTTCCTCCACGTTATGGAAGTCATTAAGACAGATAGATGAACACAATGTTAAATGCTAGCAGATTAAATTCATACGACAAAGGGGATATAGTGTAGATGTTGATCCAAAGCTTATGATCAGTTAACAATGTATTTTCATTGGCTACAATATGCTGAATATCTGAAAGAGATTATTTCATGTACTCTCTCTTCTTTAGGTAAGCAATGCTGTTATCCTTGCTTTATAGTGGAAAGAACTGACAATATGGAGAGAAAGAGACTTGTTTATGATGTCCCTTTAACAAGATAGAAGCTTCTTTCTGTCTCTCACATACAAGTGTGTATGGTCACATGGGAATTCCTCTTCCACAAATTTTATGAAGGGATCAGCTTCTCTCTGCCTCTTGCTTTGTAATCATGAAACTAAGGGTCCTACTTCATGGAATTCAATGAGTGCCACATTCTGCACCATCTTGAGCTTATTCTGAGTACAAAACAGATGGAAAGATAAAACCTAAACATATTCTATACATTGCACTAAAGTCAGCTATGAAATCTAGTCTTGGGATGAATTAACCACCTACAGCTTAGGAGAGACAGCACTAAACAAGTCTTAGTCATATAAATGCATAGAAATTCTTAGGATATTCTTTTTTTTAATTTTTATTATTTATTTCTGTATGTGTATAAATGTACTGTCTGCATGTAGGTCTGTGCACCCGTGTCGTGCAATGCCGTGGAGGTCAGAAGAGGGTGTTGGATTCCCCTGGAACTGGAGTTCTCCTGGAATTGGAGTTTCAGATGGTTCTTGGCCGCCATGTGGGTGCTGGGGATCGAACCCAGGTCCTCTGTAAGAGCGGACGGTGCTCTTAACCGCTAGGCCATCTCTCCAGCCCCTAGGATATTCTTTTTTATTTTTAGCAGCCCTTCATTTTTATTTTTTTTCATTCTGGCCATTTTATCCCAAGTAAATCTTCAATATCTCAGTTTTACATTTTAATGAGAAACAAGTACTTTATAATAACTACCCAGATTAAACTCCAACATACTTTCAAATCCATTAACCTAAAGGAATTGTAACAATAAATTAAACATATTAATGAAGCTATACTACAGGCTCAAAATTTGTTAAGTAAATTGTAGCAGGATATCCTTAAATATTTTAAAATATAGGTCATAATAAATCTTGGATATTTTTCATAGTCCTTAATCTTATTATTATAGAACATATGTAAACATGAATTCCCCCTAAATATTTGAATGAGTGAGACCACACATGCAGGATAATAATGTAAAGAAAGAAGCAGAAACTAAATATTTTGTATAGATTAGAGTGGGTTCTTAATTTCTTTGTTTCTCTTTTCATTGATTATTTGATAAAGCACCATCAACAAAAAAAAAACAAAACTAGAAAGAGATCCCTCACTTTTTCTGCTTTGGGATGAATGTTTGTTAGCAGTTTTCCATTCTCCTGGGACTCAGTTGCAGCTATTGCATTACCCATGTTTTAGTAAGAGGAGTTTCTCTTTTAATAACTCCTACAGCAATTACAATTACTTAAGAAGATTCCTGGCCCCACTTGGTGGTGCAGGCCTTTAATCCCAGCACTGGGGAGGCAGAGGCAGGCAGATCTCTGTGAGTTCAAGGCCAGTGTGCTGGATAGCTTTAGTGTCAACTTGACACACCTGAGTTGAGGCCTCAATTGGGGAATTGGCTCCATTGGATTGGCCTGTGATCACATCTGTGGAGTATTGTCTTGATTGTCAAGCAATGTGGGAGGGCCCAGCCCACTATGGGTGGTGCCACCCTGGGCAGGTTGTCGTGTACTGTATAAGAAGGCAGGCTGGGCATGGGGAGGGAGCAAGCCAGTGGGCAGCATTCCTCCATGGCCTGTGCCTCAGCTCCTGCCTCCAGGTTCCTACCCTGAGTTCCTGCCTTGGGTTCCCTGAGTGATGAACTATGACCCAGGAGATGTGAGCTGAATAAACCCCTTCCTCCCCAAGTTGGTGTCGGTCAGAGTGTTTTGTCACAGCAATGGAAGACAAACTACAATAGCCAACCTGGTCTACATAGTGAGCTCCAGGCCATCTGGGACTAAAGGGAGACCCTGTCTCAGACAAAAAAGAAAAAAAAAAAAAAAGATTCTTAATACCATTTTTTTTTCTCACAGGTAAAACATTGCTCTCTTAATACTGGCTTCCACAAATGAGGGAAACCATTACCCATTTGTTTCTTTGGGACTGTGTTACTTCACTCAGTATAATGGCTTCCAGTTCCATCCATTTACCTGCAAAGTTCATGATGTCATCTTTCTTTACCTCTGCATAGAACTCCATTGTGTAGATGTTCCACATTTTTGTTAGCCAGTAGTCAGTTGAGGGGCATTTGTGTTGCTTCCAGCTGTTCGCTATTGTGAAGAGGGCTGCTATGAACAAAATGGCATTTGTTAATAATTGCACAAATATAAGATTGTATGTACAAACCATAATCTACCTCAAAATATGTGCTTCTTAACAGAACTAGTTTTATTACTGTTAATAAACTGAATGTCCAAAAAAAAAAAAAAAACATTGCTCTCATTGCTATATTTGTTCTACCCTTCATGTTGGTTTCAACTCTTCAGTAAGTGAGTGTACTGCTGTATTGTGGCAGATAGAACCTGCTTGCAGGTTTCTCATTGTCCTCTGACCCTTGCAATGTATTGTGTGCTTAGATCAAACATCTGTTTTCTTAATCAACTTTTGTTATATGTAGTGAGTTATATCTCTAACTTGCTTGTCTAATCAGCTACAGTTACTTAAGACTAGTTTATCTGTTACCTTTTGGAACCTGAATAGCAGAAAGAAAAATGCTTCTTTCATGAGTATCTCAAGAAAAGGAAAATACTGACTCTCCTTCCTTTGACACTTTTTAAAATATATTTTAATTACTTCTTTGAGAATTCATATACTTCCTATTCCTCCTAACATCTACCTTCCCATCCTTTCTCTCTTACTAATTTCTTAAATTACTCTCCAAGACCAATTTGTATGCCTGTATATTCCTGGATGTGGAGCAATTCACTGGAGCATGGTAGAGCTACCAGGAGTCACAGCCTTAAAGAAAACCAACCCAAGTGCCCTCCAACCAACAAATGGATAAAGAAAATGTGGTACATCTACATAATGGAGTTCTAGGCAGTGGTAAAGAAAGATGACATCATGAACTTTGCAGGTAAATGGGTGTAATTAGAAGTTGTTATGGTAAGTGAAGTAACACAGTCCCAGAAAAACAAAGGAGGAATGGTATCTCTCATCTGTGAATACTAGCACCAAATCCCTAGTTGTAAGGCAAACTGAGCAACGTTAATGTTATATTTCTTTTTATCTGAAAGCAACTGTGCTCTTATAATGTGAATCCCTTAACAGGCTCTAAAATTAACCTACCACTTATTTTCAGACTTTGTAATTTTGGTATATGGGTTTAGGGTGTGTATGTATAATTTAGAGTAACCTGAACTTAAAAGGAAAAATGTGAATTCTGAAATATGATTTGGAATTAACATACGGATTATTTTCAGACAACATAATTTTGGTATATGTGTAACATATATATATATATGCATATTTTGGAGCAATACAAATTGGAGGAAACAACAATAGGACTGGGACAAAGAACTGACTGAAACAGTAAGCTTCTCCCCAAAACAATAAACTTCTACATAGAAAAACTTTTAAAAGACTCAGAAAAAGATACAAGACATGCATGACAGAATGCAGGAACTCCGGTAGGGTCAGGGGCATGGAAAGGGGAATGAGTCTAAACTGGACTCAGAAATGTGTACAAAACTTCAATAAAATATAAAAAAATAAAATGGAACGATCATTGGTAAAATGAACATTAAATCTTATACAGGGGCAAAAATCACCTAACGTTTTATATGTAAGCATACTATGCATAATATTTATTAATGCCTATAGAAGTAAAAATGATAAGTTAATATGAATTTCCATGTTATACAGGTATGAATAACTTTTAGCCTGTGGTAAAGATTAAAAGGTTATTGTTATTGAAAATTTAGGAGCAGTGTGAGGAAGAAGCAAGAACGACCACCCACCACCACCACCCCGGACCGACAAAAGCCCTGTGCTACATCCCTCCTTCCAGCGCCTGCAGCCACGCCCAAGAGAAAGGCTAAAGGGGATGCTAAACGGACCAAGCCAAGGCGAAGGACGAGCCACAGAGAAGGTCTGCAAGATTATCCGCTGAACCTGCTCCTCCAAAGCCAGAGCCCAAGCCTAAGAAGGCACCTGCAAAGAAGGGAGAGAAGGAGTCCAAAGGGAAAAGGGGAAAGCTGATGCTGGCAAGGACGGGAATAATCCTGCAGAAAGGGAGAGCCAGAACAGAGCAGGCGCAGAAAGCCGAAGGTGCTGGAGATGCCAAGTGAAGCGTGTGCATTTTTGATCACTGTGTACTTCTGGTGACTGTACAGTTTGAAATACTATTTTTATCAAGTTTTATAAAAATGCAGAATTTTGTTTTACTTTTTACTTTTTTTTCTGTGTTGTTAGCACACAGAACACTTCATTGATTTGGGGGGAGGAGCGTGTATAACTAACAATGTCTCCCAACCTGGATTGGTGTGGGGAGAACACCTTTTCCTGCTAGATCTGAAAGACTCCTCTTGCCTCCCAACAGGAGACTTCCTGATGTTGACACACACAGCCCCCTTGGCACACAATGCTTTGTGGTGTGGGAAAATTAAAAATTAACGTTTATATCCTCCTCTCCCTCCACCTTAAAAATCAACATAGACTTAACTCCCTTAAAACCAGAGACCTGTTGGAACCTGGCCCCCTAAAATTGGTTTTGCCCAGTGTGTTGGGCAATCTGGCCTGCAGTGACACCACTGGGAAGGTTCCTCAGAAGAGCAGTGGTTCCTTTTCTAAAAGACTGAGGATCTTCAGATTGATAATTCTCTGTTCATTTCATTTCCTGAAAGTCAGGGTCAGCTTGTGAAAAGTTCTTAAACAACACGCTTAATGTGAACTGTCAACCCTCACTCTAAGCTCTCCCCATTCAGAACATCAAATGAAGACTCATTGGATTTTATAGTGGCTTTCTGATGTTGGTACTCCATAGAAGAAGGGAGTTTGAAAGTTCTTGTATACTGTTAATGATCGTCTGCCCATTTCCTGCCTGAAACACCATGATTGTTATGAGAAGTATCTTTAATAAAGCTGGATACAGTTTGGCTTGGGGAAAAAAAAAAGAAAATTTTAAAAAATTAGAAAACTGTCTCTCCCTCCCCCAGAAGTCATTAACTGACAATAGGGGCGCCTCCCTAATCCATGCTAGAAAGCTGACTATCTGAATCCTGTGCAGGCAAACACAGCTGCTGTGAGCTCATGAATGGAGTGGTCTGTCATGTCCAGAACCCACCCCAAACTCTAGTTCTTAAAATCTTCAATTGTCCCTGAACCTTGGGGCAAGGGTGGATACAGATTTATGGCTGAGCATTCCACTGATACTTATTCTCTGCATTTTGACCAGTTGTGACTTTCTGGTTATCAATCATCCACTGAACAAGGAATCTTTTCTGCTGAGGTCTGAGTGTTTCACTAATCTATGGGTATAGAGATACAAATTCATGTAGTAATTTGAAGCTATGATTGACATTGTCTCTAAATTCACTTCATTTTAAAAAACACATATTCCTGGTAACAAAATGAACGTTAACGTCTAATGAGATAATAGACTTGATTCATCCTCATCTTTTTTTCATGCTGATACCTGACATGGATTGCTTGTACATATCAGATAAAAGCATGTAATGATTATTTAGCTTTGATTTCTTTTTTTTTTTTTTTTTTATTTCTGTATGTGTATGAATGTACTGTCTGCATGCAAGTCTGTGCACCCGTGTCGTGCAACGCCGCGGAGGTCAGAAGAGGGTCTCGGATTCCCCTGGAACTGGAGTTCTCCTGGAATTGGAGCTTCAGACGGTTCTCAGCCGCCATGTGGGTGCTGGGGATCGAACCCGAGTCCTCTGTAAGAGCGGTCGGCGCTCTTAACCGCTAGGCCATCTCTCCAGCCCTAGCTTTGATTTCTTAAAAGAGTTTCACTTAACTACACCATGATCAGTGCTAAACAGGACATCCTTCTACTTTGTCTTCTTTTTTTTTTTTAATTAATTTATTTTTTTTTAAGGGATTCTACAATACAATGACACAGTTGTTTGCAGATAGCATTGATGTCACTCATTATGTCATACAATCAGGTAATTGGTGCATTTTGCAAGTATCTATGTCCAAATTTTGAACAACCCAAGGTTCCCATAGACCAGTTGGAGAAGCTTGTATGCACAGACATGTTGATCAATCAGGAGTCCAGACTATATTCCTGTAGTCTCATGATTCACCCCTATCTCTCCACAGCCCTTACAATCTACCACGCCTCCTCTTCCGCAGTTTGTTCCCTGGGCTTTGGGAAAGGGGCACAAGTGAGTGAGAAGAAACCAGTCTAATTTCTTTGGAGTTGTCATTTTGGACTCCAGTCTATTCAGGTTGTTTCCCTTCATGGATTGACAGCTTTCCCAGTGATACCCTTTTTAGTCATATTAACAAAGCACAAGCTATTGGATGTACAGGCATTTAAGCAGTACCACTTATTATGTCAAGCTAAGCTGTGAGCATAGACACAGATGCTTGGATGGCATGCTAATCCGCAAGCTGTGGTTTCTCTATAAAGGGTGACAAGTTCTTACTGTGGCTCACAACATCGCCCAACCACCAGAGGTCACAAGCTTGTGGCATCCGCTGTGAGTTATTCCTCCAAGGAGAGAGCCAATAGCCAAATAGATTTGGGATATATATAGACACTTGGCTGCCACTGTTGCACAGTATCTCTAGGCTGTTGAGGTGTAGCTGATATTGACGGAGGAGTCTTGCTTGTCTCAGGGAGACCAATATTTTGCTGTATTGCTTTAGTGGTCTTTGGTAACGCTCTCTAACCTTTGCAGAGGCCAGTTGTACACTAGCAAGTGACGTCTCATAACATTTTTCATGCTCACACCAGGTCTTTGACAACAGGGACTTATTGCCTTTCTCCTTGCATATATCCCACTTATAGGCAAAAGGCCTTTATAATTTGGGGGGGGCAGGTTTTAATCCCCTAGCCAACATCTCCTAGGCAGAATAATTCATTGCTGATGTCAGAGCTTTCCTGTAGTAATCACCACAAGCTTATACTTTGTCTTCTAATGCTCCTCAGGAAATGATACTAGCTCTTTACCTAGCCTAAGTTCATGATGTTTTGGCATCTGTCTGCCTGCATGTTAAATGACACTCTGCCATGTCTACTCTTTGACACATCCCTATAACATGACCTTTATCTAACTGAGAAAGAGAACTAGATATTTTAAATGTTCCAGTTCCAAATAGAATTTTAATTCTACCACAGTTACCTATGTAGATAAAATTGAAAGTTTCACTGAAAACTATTGGTACCTAGGGTACCCTCCCACCAAATCTGTAAAGTTAATATTTGTCACATCATTTCTTTTTAAACATGAACTCCTGACAGACAAGGTTTCTTTGATCTCCATGTAGAAAGAAAATGTGTAATAAAAATGTAATAGAAAAACATAACAGTCTCATGCATCTTATTAGTATTTGCCTATAAGTAGGAGGAAAATGAGGCACAGAACAATTGATTCACCTAACCAAGACTGCATTGCTAAGTAGTGCAGCCATAAATCAAACACGCAATCTAGCCCCAGAGTTTGCCCCCTTAGCCACTAATATGTGAATATCTATAGACAAATATGTCTTACATAACAATCCTCACTCCTTTTGGGTTAAATTGATGATAATAAAGGATAGAGTTTAAAACAAATATTCACAAACCTAGAGCAAGATTAAACAGAAGCATGGGGTAAAAGCACCATGAAGAGCACTGAACTCTTACCTTAGGAATATTTAAAAAAAATTTTTATTTATTTTTGTATGTGTATGAATGTACTGTCTGCATGTAGGTTTGTGCACCTGTGTCGTGCAATGCCACGGAGGTCAGAAGAGGGTGTCGGATTCCCCTGGAACTGGAGTTCTCCCGGAATTGGAGTTACAGATGGTTCTTAACCACCATGTGGGTCCTGGAGATCGAACCCAGGTCCTCTGCAAGAGCAGTCAGTGCTCTTATCCACTAGGGTATCTTATCTAGCTAGGCTATCTCTCCAACCCCTACCTTAGGAATATTAACTACCATCTGTCTCCCCAAAATGTTTTGATCTATCTTTGGCATTTTGTTTATGTAAATGCTATGATTTTCTTATATCTAATACATATACCATTACAACAATCATAAATTTTCCCATATTTATGATGTTAATGTAGGGTCAGCTATATTTCTCATTAAACTGTTGTTTGCAACACTTCCCAGTTTAGCATAAGCTGCTAAGTTCTCCCAATGTGCTATTCACAGATTCTTTTTTGAATCATTAATAAATGATATCTGTTAAAAAAATTATCAGTCTAAACACCGCCTTCTGTTGCACCCCAAAAATATCTCCTACAGTCTACCTCCTTTCAACTTTCTTATTATCCTTTATTTACACTCTCAAAGCGAGTTTTGAATCTATATGATTACTTTCATATTTACTCCAAATTCAAATCAGCTTAGCAATTAACTTTCAATGGATGGCACCATTTGTAAAATAAAGTCAAAATAGTCAATATTAGTGTGCTTACTTTAGCCTATACATGTTGGCTTTATTTTCAATTAGAAAGAGAAGAAATGACAAAAATATTTGTCACTTGTTCATAATTCATATCAAATATACTATTTATATCAAGGCATAGAACTAGTAGATAGCATGGGAAGCCAGAAAAATACAGTTCTTACTTATGTTAAATCAATAGGACAATAAATCCTGAAAAAAAAGTGACCGGCACCTAGATTAAGATGTGCCTGTATGGGGACAAAAGCTAATAAACTCAATTAACCATATAAATCGAGAACACTGGGCTGGAGAGATGGCCTAGCTGTTAAGAGTGCTGACTGCTCTTGCAGATGACCTGGGTTCAATCCCCAGCACCCACATGGTGGCTGAGAACCGCCTTTAACTCCAGTTCCAGGGGAATCCAACACCCTCTTTTGACCTCCGTGGTATTGCACGACACAGGTGCACAAACCTACATGTAGACAGTACATTCATACACATACAAAATAAATAAAATTTTTAAAAATTAAAAAAAATAAAATGAGAACACTAAGCACAAGCACTTGATTCTTACAATATAAATAATAGATAATACAATATAGACTATACAATTTGTCTGAATTATATTTGTTCAAAGTAAACAAAAACAATAAATAATGGTATTGCAATTCTACCAAGTTTAGCAGCTAAAAGTTGTGTAACATTCTTAAAACACTATTGAAGTTGCAACCTCAGGCCTAATATAAATACTTTTAATGTTCTACATTGTTTTTAAAATGTACCTTTCAGTAAGGCATCATAGTTTTCCTTTCTTATTATTAGCACACATTATTGGAGAGAATATTTTGATAATATATTTGCATAAAGAGATCTTACATAAATCAGGAAAGGTAAAAAATTGCAATAAATCATATAAATCCCAATTCCAGAAAAACTTCTACTATCAAAATTCTATTGTATTACACTAAGTAAAGATGACTGTACATATTAGGTGCTCATAAAGGAATATTATATAAATTTAGGGGTCAAAAACGTGCGAAGAAATCATGAGCTTATATTCAGAACAAATCCCTCTATGAAACACTGACATAATAACTTATATTTCTTCCTCAAACAATGTACCACTATAGACACAATATTGTTTGTTAACTTGTTTCCTTTTTGGCTTCTAGCCTCAAGGAAGGCATGATATTTTAGTACTGCCTAAATTATCACAGGAGTGCAGCACCGAATAAATAATAAAAATGAGCTTCTTCAAACTGGAGATGAAGCTCGGTGTAGAGGGTTTGCTTAACATGTGTGAGGTCCTGAGTTCAAGCTCCAACACTGCAAAATAATTATTTTAAATGCATGGCCTATTTCTGTTAACAAAATAGGCAGTATTTTTGAAGATGGCAAAAATTCATTTCTTTTTATTTCCTTTACATATTTATCATGAATCAAATCTTTCGTGTCTTATTATGAAGTCAAGAATATGCCCACTCCCAAATAAAAAATGTCACTCCTGCACCTCTGTACTTTGCTGCACTAGTCATTGTTGTGGATATTAGGTTTTAAAGCCGGGGTTGGACCACTGATTGATTTTTCTCCCTCAGTAGCTTGCATAATATCTTCCAAAACTTCAAGAGCTCATCTTCAAAGAAGAGGCTTCCAGGTCAGTTCCAACTCCATTGTTCCAAGGCCTGTATCTGAAGTATGACACGCTACCTGGGTGATATCCCCAACTCTGTTGGTTCAAGCAGAGGCCAGGCTGTTTATTTTCACACAATCCTTAAACTCCAAGGATGAGACAGCTGCATGGAGATGTACACTCTCAGTCCAACAGGAACAGAACCAGGGCAGAGAAATGTTCAGTCTGGGATCTGGAAATTGGAGTTTAGTCTGTTTGCCTACATCCTACAAAACAGAAAAAAGGAATATTTGACCAAATAGACAGTGTTCAGGCCCTGTCTGCTGGCAACAGTGAGGCTTTGGAGCTGATGGTTAAAGGGTGAGAAAACAAGAACCATAAATATTAGTTGAATGACTTAACACGTGTTTCATAAAATATTATAAAATACAAATACTAAAATTTACATCAAATCATGAATAAAATAAAATCAAGTGGTTGTTAAAATAATTAAAATAAGTAAAGGAAAACAATTATAACATGAAAATTTACTCTTATGAAAAGATACAATATTGCTCTAAAATAAGACAAGAACAACTATTGAACAAAAGAATAAATGCAGTGAAATGTATTGAAATATTTAACTAAATATGAGTGGTAAGGAGTTACAATGTTTTGTTTTTCAAATCTTTACTGGTGATCATATTGAAAGCTAGAGTCTCATGTATTCTACTGGTAGGAAAGCTTCTCGAAGTAACAGTTTAGAAAGCAGTTTGAGTTAGTATCAGAGTGTCTTTATATTTTTTTCCTTAATTTATTTTTGTATGTGTATGAATGTACTGTCTGCATGTAGGTTTGTGCACCCGTGTCATGCAATGCTGCAGAGGTCAGAAGAGGGTCTCAGATTCCCCTGGAACTAGAGTTCTCCTGGAATTGGAGTTACAGACAGTTCTTAGCCGCCATGTGGATGCTGGGGATCAAACCCGGGTCCTCTGAAAGAGCAGTCAGTGCTCTTAACTGCTAGGCTATCTCTCCAGCCCCATGTCTTTAAAACTAAAGATAGTATATCAGAATCTTATTCAATAGTTTGCATTGTGGTATCTGGTACATAGTATGAACATATTCATGAGGGAATAAATGTATATTTAAGGGCTCCAATTATTTCAGTGACATTAAAATTATTTCTAGAACAAAAACATACCAAACAATTAATTTAAAAGCAGCATAAAATTCATGTTCATGTTCTTCATGGCATTAGCATATCAGACAATGCATATCAAGAGCCTTTTGTCACTGATTTCTCACAAAATTATTGATCAAGACTGAAATTTTATGTGAATTTTGTTTTGTCTACATCACGTATGGTCAAACTGTGCATCAGAAATTGGTTTCTCCTTTATCTACTGAAAATAAAGTGGAATATTTTAGAAAAGAAATAATGGTTTGCAGCAGTCTTTTGGATCTATGCTTTCTGACTCTAGTAAATCAAATCATGATAAATGATGGTCTTGTTGCTAAGGAGAGTAGGTGGTGAATTTTAAGAAACAGCCCTCCAAGTGGTAAGTCTACAATACCTTGACTTAAACCTCAATCATTTGAAAAACGTTCACCAAAGCTTTAACTTGTAATAACAAAAGTTTAAGTATTTGCTAGCATAACAACAATATTTACCATTAATTTTCATATAATTAAAAGTTCAAATTACAATTCTAGAATGCATCCATTTGCATTAGAGGAAACTTTGCTGAATATGATTTCATTGAGTAACTGAATTGCTGAATTGAATAATATTACATTGTGAGCTGTACCGTGTATAGAGAATGGGAAATAATTTCAAATCAACTCTCCTTAAGATAAGGAGAAATACCAACTTCACCTTTCTGGGGAGAAGTTACTATGGAAATAAAATGTTAAATTGATGCTAAAAAGCATGAATGAAGATATTTGGCTAATTTGAGCAGATAATGAATTTTTAATAATAATACCCATTATGAAAACTGTTACCTAATCTAAGTTTCTTTGATTAAATGGCACCAGAGAATATTGGAATTGGTTTCTGGCCAGTATCATTATCTTTCCTGAGAACATTAGGGAATATATTAGATACATTCTTTGACCTTTTGAGTAACATTGAATTCTAGAATGAAACACAGTATGAGAAACAATAATTTTCTTTTATATTATGTGAACTATATTGAATGTCATTTCTCTTCTTTTATCCTAAGGAATCCTTAGAAAACTGTGCATGCTGTCCTTAGATGACAAGCAGAAGACATTTCTCTTGAAGACAGAACACTTACAAATCAATCTTCCAAATAGCAGGCACAAAGGAGAGCCAATGGTGATGGATACACAACAACACTGATGAAAGCGATGTGTGGAGGAGGTCTCCAAAGCCACGTCTCCAATTTTAGAAAGCATAGGAAATACAGATTCTACTGAAATTCAGACTGACCCGAGGCCAGAGGTGGGGCTCAAGGTTTTCTGTTTTCTAATAACATTCCAAATGATGCCGGTGTTTTAATAAACAGATAGTGTTTTGAGGAAGACCATTTGTTTTCAACCACCCACAAACCAAATTTATGCTATAATCACCAAACAATAAAGCTTTCATGAGCGTCCTTGAATTGACAGGATAACAATCTGATTATGAAGGTTTTCAGAAGCCCTTGGTAACCCTGGGGAAGCAGTCCACGAATCTTCCCATACGCCTTTCAGCCTAGTGTAATAAAGACTCATTTTAAGTCACACGTTCTCTGGCAAATAGTAGGAAGCCCACTCTGCTCCCATCTACTCACCTTGTACCTAAGCCCCTTGCTGCTGAGATTTCTAGAGAGTGCCTGACTAGCTGGGGAGAATTAGCCAAATCCTTACCTCTTCACTCGTGCCCATGCTTTTGGACCGCCCCCCAAGTCCCTCTGCAGCAGACCCAACAGCTTTCTCTGTTAGCTAGTAAGAACTAGGCAAACCTCTTCCAATTTGTTCACCTTGGTCCCTTACTTCAGAGGCTGGCAGATTTAGCCAGATCCTGCCATGATGGGTCACCAACCCACTGCTTTGGGATGAGCCCCAATTGCTTCTCTCCAGGGATTACAACTTGTCTACTTAGAACTGGCCCAGCTGATCCACATCACCCCTACTTGGATCTCACCTGCTTCACACTCCTGGAGAGCTCTTGACTAGCCTGCATGGATCCATCCTACTCCTACAATAAAATATCAGAGAACCTGAAGCACAGACTATTTATACTCAACCAGAAAACAACCAAGCTACAGCAATAAACAGAATCAAACTGCAAATCAACAAAGGTAGGCTTGAGTTTCACATGAGAAACACAACCAGTAAAAGAAATCCATATTTTAGATCACAATGAAAAAGCTGAACGATACAATACACCAAATGAACCTCACAGATATCTACAGAATACTCCACCCAAACACTTGAGAATGTACTTTCTAGTCAGCACCCCATGGAACATTCTCCAAAATCGACCACATACTGGGACACAGAAAATAAACCTCTACAAATACAAAAGTATTGAAATAATTTCATGCATTCTATCACACCATAGTGAAATAAAGCTCAATATCAATACCAGAATAAGCCCAACTATCTACAGGAACACATGGAGACTAAACAACACACTTCTGAATAATGAATGCGTCAAAGAAGAAATAAAGAAATAAAAACATTCCTGTATCTAAACGAAAAAGAAAATACAACACAGCAAAACCTATGGGATACCTTAAAAGTAGTCCTAAGAGGGAAGTTTATAGCCCTCAGTGCCTACATTAAAAAGGCAGAAAGAGACAAACAAACTTAACACTGCAGCTGAAAACCCTTGACAGACAACAACAAATGAACACTACACCCAACAGACAGGAAGAAATCACAAAAATTAGAGCAGAAATCAATGAAATAGAAAGAAAGAAAACAATACAAAGAATCAATGGATCCAAAAGCTGGTTCCTTGAAAGAATAAACAAGATAGATAGACCTCTAGCCCAGTTAATCAAAAGAAAGAAAGACCAACTCCAAATCAATAGTTTATGTGATGAAAAGGGAAACATTACAACAGATAGAGAAAATATCCAGACAATCATACGAGAATACTCAAAAACTTATACTCTACTAAATTTGAAAACCTAAAAGAAATGGATGAATATTTGAAATCCTGGAATTCAGCAAAGCTTAACCAAGAAGAGACTGAGAGCTTAAACAGACCCATAATTTACGAGGAAGTTGAAAATGTAATAGTGAATATCCCAACTATAAAAAAGCCCAGGCCCAGATGGTTTCACATCAGAATACCATAAAACATTTAAAGAGGACTTAGAACCATTATTACTAAAACTATTCAGAAGGATACAAGCAGAAGGAAATTTCCCAAATGACTTCTACGAAACCAGCACCACTCTAATACCAAAACCAGGCAAAGATACAACCAAAAAATAAAACTATAGACCCATCTCATTAATGAACATAGATGCAAAAATTCTCAAAACTACTTGCAAACTGCACAGAGACGTACATCAAAAAGATCATCGATCATGACCAAGTTGGATTCATACCAGAGATGCAGGGATTTTTCAACCTATGTAAATCAATAAATATCTTAAAACATATAAATGGACTGAAAGACAAAAACCGCACATCATCTCAGTTGATGCAGAAAAAGCCTTCAACGAAATTCAGGATCATTTCATTCTTAATGTCCTAGAGGGAATTGGACTGGAGAGAACATTCCTCAATGTAATCAAAGCCATATAAAACAAACCCACAGCCAACATCATACTAAATGGAGAAAACTTAGAAGCATTCCCCTAAAAGGCAGGAACATGGCAAGGCTGTCCCCTATCACCACTCCTCTTCAATATAGTGCTTGAAACTCTTGCCAGGGCAATAAGACAAGAAAGGGAAAGTAAAGGAGTACTAACTGGAAAAAAGGAAGTCAAAATATCACTCTTTGCAGATGATATGATAGTTTACCTAAGGGTTGCTAAAAACTCTACCAGAAAACTTCTACAAATGATTAAGAGTTTTAGTAAAGTGGTTAATACAAAATTAACCTAGAAAAATCAGTAGCCTTTCTCTATACCAACACTCACAATAGCCACAAAACCAATAAAATACCTAGGAACAAACTTAACCAAAGACACCAAAAATTTTAAACCCCCTGAAGAAAGGAATTGAAGAAGACATTAGAGAATGGAAAGACCTCCCATGCTCATGGATTGAAAAAAATTGATATAGTAAAAATATCCATTCTGCCCAAATTAATATACAGATTTGATGTAATCCCAATTAAAATCCCCAAGAGTTTCTTCACAGACTTGGAAAAAAAATCCTTAAATTCATGTGGAAAAACAAAAGACCCTGAATAGCCAAAGTGACCCTGAGTGAAAAGTGCAATACGGGGGGGGGGGGGGGATCACTATACCAGACTTCAAACTATATTGCAGGGTCATAAAAACATCCTGGTAATGGCCCCAAAACAGACCCATAGACCAATGGAACAAATTTGAAGATCTAAACTTGAGCTCCTACAATTTCAGCCACCTCATATTTGACAAATGAGCCAAAAATACTCAATGGAGGAAAGACAGCATCTTCAGCAAATGGTGCTGGCAAAACTTGAGCACCATTTAGAGAATAAAATTAAACCCCTACTTCTCACCCTGTACAAAAATCAACTCCAAATGGATCAAAGACCTCAACATGAAACCTGAAAATCTGAAGGTGATAGAAGAAAATGTTAGTAGCAACCTACAAGACATAGGTAGGAAAGGACTTTCTAAATCAAACAGCAGCTATGCAGGAAGCAATTGACAAGTAGGATCTTATTAAACTCAAAAGCTTCTGTACAGCAAAAGAAACAATCAATGAATTGAAGAGAAAACCCAGAGAGTGGGAGGAAACCTTCACCAGTGATCCATCTGCTAGAGCATTAACATCCAGAGTATATAAACTACTCAAAAAACAAAGACTTAAGAAAACAAAAGACCCAATCAAGAGACAGAGTAAAGAGATGAACAGAGCCTTCACAAGTGAGGAAATAAAGATGGCTGAGAAACATCTTAAAAAGTGTTCAACATCATCAGGAAATGCAAATTAAAACCACTTTAAGATATCATCTCACTCCAATAAGACTTGCTAAGAACATGAAAAGGAAAGATACCAAATGCTAGAGAGGATGTGAGGAAAGGGAAACACTCATCCACTGCTGGTGGAAAGTAATGTGAAAAACACTTAAAAGACTCAAAATGAGCCTACCACCTGACCCAGTCCTACCACTCCTGGGTATATACCCACAAGACTCATCCTACCGCAAAGATACATGCACATCTATGTTTATAGCAGCTCTCTTCACAATAGTGAAGAGCTGGAATGAACCCAAATTCCCCTCAACCAATGAGGGAATAAAGAAAATGTGGTACATCTACACAATGGAGTTCTATGCAGCAGTAGAAAAGATGACATCATGAACTTCGCAGGTAAGTGGATGGAACTAGAAGACATTATGCTAAGTGAAGTAACACAGTCCCAGAAAAACAAACAACAAATGGTTTTCCTCATCTGTGGATGTTAGCACCAAATACCTAGTAGTAAGACAAACTGAGCAATATTTTCTTTTACCTGAAAGCAACTGTACCATTATAATGTGAATACCTTAATGGAATCTAAAATTAACATACTACTTATCTTCGGACATTGTAATTGTAGTATATCGGGGAGGGTATGTCTGCATACTTTAGAGAAATATAAAATTAAAGGGGAAAATATGAATTCCAAAAAAGGAGAGAAGTGTGGTGAATCTTGAAGGATTTATGAGGAGGAGTTGCGGCGAGCATGATCCAAGTACATTGTATTGAATTCTCAAAGAATTAATAAAAGTATTTTCTTTAAAAAGGGGCAAAGTTGGGCATTTGTCTTTAGCTGTCATCTACATTTTGTTTGAGACAGGTCTGTCATTGGCCTGGAAATTTTCCACAAAGGCCAGAATCCTGGTCTATGAGGATTTATTTTCCTGTCTCCACATCCTGTCTCTCTCTCCATCTCTAGAATTATAGGAGCTCACCATAAATTAAAAAAAAAATAAAACACAAAATAAGGCCAAGAACACAAACAGAAATGAAAATGACAATAATGAATGCACAACTTTCAATAATAACTTTAAATATCAATGGCTTTAATGCCCCAGTCAAAAGACACGGACTAGTGGAATGCATTTTTTTAAATCTACCTTTAGTTGTCTATAAGAAGCTCATCTCATCTTCAAGGACAAGCACTACCTTGGGGTGAAAGGATGGAAAAAATGGCACAAGGAATCAAGCAAACATTGCAACTCTAATATCTGAACAAGTACACTTCGATTTAAAATAAATTAGAAGAGATACCTATACCTACCACTCTACATAAAAAATTCAACTCCAAATGGATCAAAGACCTCAGTGTGAAGCGTGAAACATTGAAATAGTAAGACAAAAACTTAGTCATTACCCTACAAGTTATGGATACTTGAACAGACTGTCTTAATTGGACATCTGTTACTCAGGTATTAAGGTCAATATTTGACAAATGAGATTTCTTCAAACTAAAAAGCTTTTGTACAATAAAGGTAACAACCAACTGAGTGAAGAGGAAGCCCATGGAGTGGGAGGAAATGTTAACCGGCTGCAAATTTGACAGAGAATTAATATCAAGTACATACGAAAAACTCCAAAAAACAATGAAGAAAGAAAACAAATGACCAAATAAAAATGGGTTATGGATCTGAACAGAGAGCTTTCAAGTGAAGAAATAAAGATGACTACTTGACACCTTAAAATTATTCAGCATCCTTTGTAATTAGGAAAATGCAAATCAAAATTAATTTAATATGTCATCTAACACTTGCCAAAATGGCTAAGATCAAGAGAAAAACTAACACCAAATGCTGGTGTGGATGTGGGGAAAGGGAAAAGCTCATTCACTGCTGGTGGAACTGCAGACTGGTGCAACCATTGTGGAAATCAATATGGAGAACTCTTAGAAAATAAATCTAGATTATGATCCAGCATGCGGCTCTTTGTCCTATACCCAGAAGACTCATCCTACTACAGAGATACTTCCACAGCCATGCTTGCTGCTGTTCTTTTCAAAATAGCTCAGAAATGGAAACAACCTAAATATCCTGCAACTCCCAAATATATGATATAGGATGGAGTTCTACTCACTGGTAAAGATAAATACAATCATGAAATTTACAAATAAATGAATGTAAGTAGAAATTGTATTATTAAATGGCATAACCAAACTCAGAAAAACAAACAATTCATGTTTTCTCTCACTTGTCCCAAATTTTAGGATGTGAGGATATATCCTGATTTAGCCAAAGGAGCAAGGAAAATGGAAAGTAATCATGGGGGTGAAGGAGAAGAAGCTCTAGGGAGGGGGATAGTAGAAGATAGGTTTGTTATCAATAGGAAAGTGAGGAAAATGGGAGAACTTTAACTGGGGAAGGAGTAAGGAGGCTTATTCAGGGGGGTATGAAAGGTGAGACGAACAGCACTTAGACTAGGGGAAAAGCAGAGAGAGGAATATTATTTCAAAATCTTTCTAGAAAACAGGCGTACAATAAATATGAGTGTATGTGCTTAGCTGAAGGGTATATAACAAATAACCCAGGACAGGCAAGAGAAGTCTTCCTTCAATTGTTGGTCAGCATAGTCCAAGAGACTCCCGTAATAACATATCCTATTGTCAGAGTCCTTTATTGCCTCCAAGAACTTGAAGATAAGACCAGATTAGTGAAGAGAGGCCAGGCTTTGGACACAGGGCTTGGAGCATCAGAGCTGGAACTGACCTAGAAGTCTGAGGACTAGTTCATTCTCACAGTATCAGAAAGTGCTATCCAACCTGTCAGAGGAGATAAGCAATCAAGGGTCATGACCAGCTGTAAAGCTAAATAAATGACTGGCCCAGCAAGCTATTGTTATTGGTTCAGTAGTCGCACATTTTATTTCATTACTTTTATTATGTATATGAGTGTGTTACCTGCATGTTGATAGGTACACCTGTGTCATGCAATGCATGGAGAGGTCAGAAGAGGGTGTTGGATCCTCTAGAACTGAAGTTACAGATGGTTGTTAGCCACTATATAGGTTCTGGGAATTGAACTCAGGTCCTCGGCAAGAACAGACAGTGCTCTTAACTGCTGTGCCATCTCTGCTGTCTGATTAGAATTAAGGTCTCACTCAATGAGAAAGAACTCAGATGTGGTACTGACTGTGAACATAGTCAAGTACACCTGAATGGAGACAGCATAGAACAAGAGACCCACTTTTGCAGCATCACTAGACCAACATAATTTCTTTAATCTTACTATGCATCCTTAAATTTACCACTCACCAAAAAAGCCTCTATTGGCAATAAATGGAGACCAAAACAGAGTTGCAAACTGTTCAAATGCATAGAGTTATGTGTGGGATCCTTAGCCCTAAGTGAAACATTTCCACTGCAACCTCTACACATAAGATGAATGGATCTTCAACTCTTACCAGAGAGTTTTCCCATGTATCAGATGGTGATTAACACAGAAACCCAAAACTGGTCAGTGTGCAGAGAACAAGAGGCAACAGAATACTTATTTCTGAATATGTATGACAGCTACTTCAAACATCTGCCTCCCATGGGCTCAGTCATCACTGTGGAAGAGGAGGTGGAGACACTGTCTGATCCAGAGTAGGAAGATGACCACGCTGAATAGTCTTCCAGACAGCTGGTCATTTCCTCATATGGACTTACAGCAATAGCAGCATGTACAAGTCCTATGCATGCTCAAACCAGAAAAAAATCCCAGCACAGACATGAGGAAGTAAATAAGAAATCTCAACCCAAACTAAGAAACTTTTGGAAACTGATGGCTACTGAAAAGGAGAGAGACAGTCTCTCATCTGGATGGGACTCTGGTTGTTGTCCACCTGTCCAGTGGATGACCCCATGATGAGGGACATGTGGGAATACAAATCAGACTCCAGAGGTAGAGTACACTCAAATGGGCAGGGGCAGTGGGGGGTGCATATGGGGAAAGGGATCTTAATACTATCAAATTATAAGCCGGGCATGGTGGTGCATGCCTTGAATTGCAGCACTCAGAAGGCAGAGGTAGGTGAGTTCAAGGCCAGCCTGGTCTACAGAACTAGCTCCAGGCCAGCTGGGACTAAAGGGAGACCCTGTCTCAAAATGACCAAAAAATATATATAAAATAAAAAATAAGAAAGTCACAAAAATTCAGTATTTTTAAAAAATTTTAGAAAAAATTAACATCAAGTAATAAAGACTTTTTCAGATTAAATGTGTGAAAACTGCCATGTCACTATAGAGATCTCCAAGTTCAGTATCTACTGAGTGTTAGAAAAGACAGTAAAAACATAAGAAGGAAAAGAGTCCAGGGGAGTTCTACTCTTGAGTCCTTAAGATGCAGTTGCAGAAACACACAAAAGAAGACGGCTATAAGTGAGAGACCCATCTTGCTCAGGGTCATTTGTAATAGTGAAAATGACGAAGACTGGGGATGCTAATAAGAAGAGACACAGGGAGAGCACTGGATGGAACACTTCTAAATGTCTTTAAAAATGTTGACTATTGCATTATGAGCAAGTTAGTAAGTGATTCTACTTAAGTACCCCACACATTTTGTGACAGGACAACCGAAAACGGAGACATTATATAGGTTTCTTTATGAATAGGCACTTAAAACCCTTCAGACATCACCATACCAAGAATGAGAGTTTGAGGAGCACATTACACTTTCATTGGTCAGGAAAGCATATGTGGTATACAAGATGGACAGAGAGGTGCCATGAGAGGACTTAGAGAAAGAATCTGAAGCCTTTAGGGAAAGGAGGAGTGAATCCCAGAAACTAACTTGGGAGGCCAGAATATCAGCCTACTGTGGCCTGAGAAGAGAGCTCTCACACAAATCGTCTCCAAACAGGCAAACCACAGATCTACTATGAGAAGACTGGGAGTCAGGATGGAGTGCTGAGTCTTCAGTAAATTGGCAGTTTATTTGGGTATAGGAGAGTGGAACTCTTACAGATTCAAATATTCTAGAATAGAGGATTTACTTGAAGGAAAAATAGCTGAACTTGAGAATGTGAAGAGAGCTGTAGTCTTGACATCCAGGGTGAGGCCCAGAGTCCCCAGGGCCGCAGCCAAGCAAGTCATACTCTCACACTCTGTGGGGCCACTCTCCACTCACTGCTCAGCTACAGAAAGCAACCAGATTTGGTGCTCTTCTTATTATTATACTGCATTTTTAAAGGAAAACTTTTCCTACTTACCTCCCAATTAAATATGCCCCTAAAATTCTTAAACAAATTAGAAGTTCTCAACAAGTAGAATTTCAGGGTAGGGCAATAAAATGGAGACAATTGGGATTCCTACTACTAGGATTATATAGCTAATTAGACCAATCAAAAAGACAACAGTATAATTATATTAATTGTACTAATTATAATCCCTTTGTTCACAAATAAATATTGGGTGGTAGACATAGGAATAAATACAGCAATAAGGAGAACAAAAAGACTAAATTTTACCATATTGAAAACTTGTCTACAAGGCTGGTGCCCAAAACTTCCCAAGCATTTACAGCACCTGCGGTAAGGAGCTGCACTTCAGTGCCCTCCACTCATTACCTTCCATGACTACAGCATCTTATACATTTTCTACATTCGAATAAGTGCATCCTACTAGTTCTAAAAAAAAAATGTTTTCTTCATTGTAGAAAAACATTGCCCAGAGTATTTGCTAGAGGCAAAAATGTGTCTGAGAGTGTTAAAATAATCAGGTGCGAAATGCTCCAATTCCATGCAAGTATGAATGACCCACTGTTAAAGGATCAGCTAAAGCTGGCCACAGTGGAACGTGCCTATAATTGCCACATCCCGGCAGATAGGTCAGGAGCACTGCCGGTTCAAAGCCATTCTGGGTTTACATAGAGTTTGATCAACATATGTGTTATCTATGGGAAAACCAAAGGACAAAAATCTCATCTGATGGGGAACTCAAGTCACTCAAATGTCACATGGTGAGACGTGGGTACACCAGTGAATGTATGAATACATAAAAACTTGAGCTACAACTTCTATAACTTCTGGAGAGCACTTGACACATAATCCTATGCATACTAAACTCATTTATAAAGATTCTTTCTAAGACTACTACCATCAAATTATATCAAATAATTACTGAATAAAAGACAAGTTTAAAAAGCATGTTTTAGTGGCCACTAAAGCACTTAATGACTGGCAGATGCTCAAAACTAATAGTACACTGCAAGCTACAGTTTAACAAACTTAAAAATAAATGAGCACAGATTATCTTCTGAGAGTAGTGTCCAAAAACAATTTTAGAGTCATGTAATTTTTCATTTTCTGTGTCTGGTTTATATTTTTAAAGCATATCAAGTAGCAGTAGATAAGAAGGTATGCTGTGTTCTCTTAGTAAAACATTCATTACATGCCAAGTTTCCAGTCTGTCTAAATAATGTTCTTGAAGGTGCATGCTTACATTTGGATACTTATTTCTATTCCAACTTAAAACTTCGAAGCAACATATATTTTATTCCAAAGAATGTAATGCATCACTCAGAATTGAGAAGAGGAGAAATGTGGGGAAAAAAGAGTGGTGTAATTTTTAGACTAACATACTTATTAGTTGTAATCATGAGACAAAGTAACATAAGAATTCTTTTCCACTGCCAGAAATCATTTATTATCAAACCAGTTAGACCCAACACTTCTTTTGCAAAGTGACACATTCTAATCATCACCTCAAAAAAGACTAACAAAACATAGATAGAAGCATAAGTGTCTCTTCTGGCCCCTCATGTATTCCATTTACATTGAGAGATAAACAGTATTACTGAACAGTGCATTATTTGCTTATTGCCTATTCATTCTATACAGCAAAAATGAGTAGATGGATGATGAATTGAGATATGGGTTGATGGACTGACAAATCAGAAGAATTGATCTGACTTAACAGTAGTTCAGGTTTGCTCTGAGAAAAGCTACGTTGCTGGGGACTATAGACATGACTCACCCATTAAAAGAAGACTGACTGCTCATGCAAAGGATCTGTGTATGGTTCCCAGTACCCACAATGGTGACTAACAACCCTCCAATTACAGGTTATCCAACACCCTATTCTGATCTCCATGGGCATTTTATGACACAAGGGCCCTTACATAGATGCAAGCAATACACCCATACAAATAAATTAATAAACAAAATATTTTTAAAAAGAAAAACTATATTGTTGGTGGTACCAATACCCCAGTGTCCCTTTTTCCACCCATGATGTCTATCTTTTATTGGCACTATAAATTGTTGAGAGTGCCCAAGTTTGTCTTCAGTGTTCAGAGCAAAATGTGTATAAGAGAAGGGGCTGTCCTTTCCAATCAAGGACAGTTCAGTTCAAAGCCTAGCTAAGTAATATTAGGTGACATCAAACAAGTCAATTAACTGTACCACATATTTGATCTATGCAAAAAGAATAATTATGACTCATAGGGTTGATGTCACAATCAAATGCATAATAAACTCGATACATTTAGCACATTGCCTAGTACACAGTGAATTCCTGAGGAATATTACCCAGCTTGTGTTAGCTCAGTGTTTTAACATGACTTTTAGTTCTTTCTACTCTGGTATAAATGTTTTACCATTTCTCTAAAATTCTATTATTTGTTGATAGAAAAAGAGTATGCTCTAAGAATATGATGAAGAATTCTGGAAGAGAATATAGAAGTCAGATTCAAAAGCCTTAAAATATACATAATTTTAGATCTACCAATGTACTGCTGGTAAATATGCACAAGGTATATAAAAGTTTTCTGTAAAAGTGTCTATTCAAGCCTGTTTATAATAATAAACCTTGGAAGACAATTAGATGCCCACAGTATCCACTACCCAATGAAAGTTAAATACACAACAACACATTCTTCAGCCAATAAAATTACACAAAGAAAAATATTTGTTGACCCAGAAAATACTCAAACTATAGAGAACAAAATAGGCATGCATTGTGATGCCAATTATCCATGATAAAAATAACTCATTTGGGGGGGGGGGCTGGAGAAATGGTTCAGCGGTTAAGAGCACCGACTGCTCTTGCAGAGGACCCGGGTTCGAATCCTAGCACCCACATGGGGGCTAAAAACTGTCTTTAACTCCAGTTCCAGGGGAATCTGATGCCCTCTTCTGACCTCCATGGCAATGCACGACATGGGGGCACCAACCTACGTGCAGACAGTACACTCATACATATTAATAATAATAATAATAATTTTGTAATAACTCATTTTTATCTGGTTGGAAGATATTTGTTTTGTCTTAGATGTCTTTCTATATATTTTAAGTTCTTAAAAAATGAGCTTGTATTAAAATTATAACTAAAAATAATGAAAATCTAAAATATATAAGGTCTCTATAATGTCCTTGTCCGTCACAGAATTTGACCCTCACAGAATGATTTCCAGACAGAATCCTGAAAAACATTGTTGATTTATTCAGCTTCTGAACTGCATTACCTCAAATCAGCAATGCTTAAAAATCTTGTTCCTTATTAAAACTGGTATATTAATTCTGTTGTCACATTATATTCAGCATAGAACAGATCTTGAAATTTTTGGTTAAATTTTTCTCTCATAGAAAGATCAAACAAATTAACATTTGTTGTAAGAACTACCTTAAACTCATTTAACTGTAGATATTCTTGTTACATGATGAATTTAACCAAATTTGATGTCAACATAAGTAGAAAATTTCGAAGTATAATGAAGCAAGTTGTGCCAATAAACAGTTATAATAGTTTTTTTTTATTCCATTTAGAAGGGTTTCAAAAATATCAAGCTCTGCCTTCTTTCACAGTATGTTGTGATATTCTTTTTAATTTTTTATTTATTATTTTTATTTTATGTATATGAGTGTCTTGCCTGCGTGAATGTAAGTGCACCCATATCAAGCAATGTCCACGGAGGTCTTTAGAGGGCATCGGATCCCCAAAACTGGAGTTAAGGATGGTTGATCCCCAAAACTGGAGTGAAGGATGGTTGATCCCCAAAACTGGAGTTAAGGATGGTTGATCCCCAAAACTGGAGTTAAGGATGGTTGTTGGCCGCCATGAGAGCTGGAAACAGAACTCCTGTCCTCGGCAAGAACAGCCAGTGCTCTTAACTGCTGAGCCATCTCCCAAGCCCCACAGATAAATTTCTTAACAAAATCTTCTTTCCTGGGATCATGGCTGCCACTTGGAAGCATTACTTCCCCATAACCATTTGTTCCCATCATGGTCTTTCTTGAGCCTAAGAGAGGTACATTCCTAAAAGGGAGAGTAAGGACAAGGCTTTGGAAGACAAGGTCGCTAGAAACAATACAGCACCTCGGGAGCACATACGCACCCCATGAAAAGCCGTATTGATAATCACAGAGTTTGGACCTTTCCATGCATTACTCCTTTAGTTTTAATTAATTCTATTTATTTTATGTGTTTAAATGTTTTACTTTCATGTATGTAAGTGCACCAAGTGAGCATAATGCCTGTGGATGCCAGTAAAAGGCATCCGATGCCCCCGGAACTGGAATTATGATGGCTGTTAGCTGCCATATGGGTACTAGGAACCAAACCCAGCTCTTCTACAAGAGCAACCAGTGTTCTTAGCCTCTGAGCTTCCTCCAGCCCCATGTTGGCTTTTTTGTGCCATTTAAAATAACTAATTTTGCATAATTTCTAAGGTGTTATCCTTGAATCTGTTCATTTCCTTACTTCTTTGGGCTAATCTTGCTTCAGCGATGTGCTTAGCTTTACCCCTGCCTATATCCTCAGCATTGGATATCATCACTAGAAACTTAATAATGAGTGCATGATCATTATTATTTAAGATTATGACTTTGGGGAAGTATAAGAGAAAAATGCTCGCAAGGTATTCAGGCAGACAGTCTTCTAAACAATTAAATAGGAAATGATCTGTGAATGAAGGATGGCCATGCAGAAAGAGAAGAATGAAAATCAAACTTCCTCTCTTTCGGTACCAATGTTAGCATTCACTAAACTACTAGAAATGTAATCATTTCCATACCAGCCAGCTACTCCTGGTTATCTGCAGGTCTCTTCTGCACCTTCCCCTTTCTTCCTAGAAGCCCTTTAAATCATCCTTGCTTTTGTGATCTTTTAACTTTATTAAGAATTACACAATGTTGTTTAACTTCATGGTTAAGAATTAATTTTCTTGGGCTGGAGAGATGGCCTAGCGGTTAAGAGCGCCGACCGCTCTTACAGAGGACCCGGGTTCGATCCCCAGCACCCACATGGCGGCTGAGAACCGTCTGAAACTCCAATTCCAGGAGAACTCCAGTTCCAGGGGAATCCGAGACCCTCTTCTGACCTCCGCGGCGTTGCACGACATGGGTGCACAAACTTGCATGCAGACAGTACATTGATACACATACAGAAATAAATAAAAAAATTAATAAAAAAATTAAAAAAAAAAGAATTAATTCTTCTAAATCCATTGTTCTAATTTTGAATCCTAGTCTCACAACGTTACTTGTGTGAGATATGTCTGGGTCTCAACTTCCTCATGTGCATCTTAGGACTAATGCTAACAGTAACTGTATAGTTATTGTCTGGATTCCGTTGATACAAAACATAAAGCAAACACTTTTAATTGAGTTACCACTGGAGAGGCTCCTAAGAGAAACCAGATCATATAGGGTTTTGGCTGTCCCCTGTGGCATTTTCAAGTGTGAGAAGAATCCATTTCAAATTATGCAGTCAATTACATCATCTATACAAAGTACCTAGTATAGCAACCAATATATTAATTGCGTGGTTTTAATATGCTTTAACTTTATTCATGTAGAGGTATATGTGCAGATAAATCTGATCATGCAGTATTTGGGTATAAAATTATTATTGTGGATCATCTGAGATCAGAAGCCATTAGAACAAAAGGGGTCAGCTAAACATGCATATCTGGAATGACTGCTTTTTAACAGTGGTAAGACAGAGATTCCACATTTATCTGAAGATTCAGAAGGTAGATTTGGGAAACCTGCCTATTTACCCAAGGTTTTTGCCAATCCTTGTACAAGCAAAGGTAAATTCCATGATGTGAATGCCTGTGATCTCAATATGAACAGGACCTTAGGATCAAAGAAAAATCTCTCTCTCTCTCTCTCTCTCTCTCTCTCTCTCTCTCTCTCTCTCTCTCTCTCTCTCTTCAATCCTTTATCACAAAGTGCCTTGGGTACAGACTAGAATTTCTGCTTCTAGGAAGGTAAAGTGCATGCCCGTTAAGTATACCTTATTTAAAACCACAAGAGTAGCTATTATGCCAACTAGTGTTTAACAAGAAACTGTAAACCAGGACAATCTGAACCTACTAAATCTCAACAAAAATGAGGGACTGTAGAAAAGCTCCACAGGTCCTGAGTAGGCCCAGCTTCCGACATGAGGAATATAGGGGTAGAATACACTCAATTGGTTTGTAGATAGTTCCTTGCTATTTATAAAACTGAACTTGAAAAAGTCAGGAAGACAAGAAATGTATGCATTACAGCCATTACTCTGTGTGTGTGCATGCATGCGTGTGTGTGTGTGCGTGTGTGTGTGTGTGTATGTGTGTGCTTGTGTGTATGGGGGGGGGTCTGTGGAGTAAGTTATTTTAATGCATGCCAAGCATATAAATTCAAATTTGAGAGTTTTCATCTCAGAGTTTACAAAATAGTTTAGGCCTCAGGGACCTCCTAACAAATAAAAGTTAACACTTTGCATTAATCCAGGAAGAAGGAGTATGAGCTACCTATGAGTATCAGTGTCTAAATACTGCTGACTTCTCCTAATCAAAAGGGTAAATTTCATTGTTAGAGAAAATAAACATTGATGATATTCATAAGTTGCAGGTATATAACACAGATGATACTATTATGTAGATAATAGTTACAATATGAGTGTCATCATATTTTGTGACATAAAAATGTTATAGATAATAACATATTATACATTATAATATTTTTTAGAAAAAGTGTTTTACAAATCTGCACAGATGAACAGCTGGAAAAATATACAGTAATTTAATTGCTTTTATTTAGAAAAGACCTCTAATCTTTGATCTATACACATTTGTGTGATATATTTAAATTACACACCTTCAAATCAAACTGAAATAGAGTAATCTAAGCTCTCCAAGAATTTTCAACATTTGATTTCTTAAAGAACACCAACAGATTCATAATGGGCTGGAATGTTTAATTGCTGCTCTAGAAAAATAGTTTGAAAATCCTTTTAAATATTTGGCTGAAAGAAGATTCCTTTGTTTCATGTTCCTGTGACTTGGACATAGGATTGGAAAGCGAGCTTGCTACACTGTGAGAGAGGGAGCAGCTGGCTGTCTGGACAGCAGGCTCATCTCCATCTTGAGGGAAATGCTGTTACTAGTGACGTTGAGAAATACACAGAGTAAGTCACGTAAAAAGTCTGGATCCAGGCCAGCCAATTCGTCTTCCCCTGATATCTAGTGAATGCTAAATTAATACTTACTGAATGACATACTATTTAACCAAGGTGTAATTGAGGAAACCTTAGACACTGGAACAGATGTACCTCTCCTCTAGTATGCCTTGGAGAGGTCTATCATTTCACAGACACCTGCTCTTGTGTGACATAATCCTATGCTTTGCATCACATGTACACACTTAACTTGGATTGGCTTAAGTGAATGCTGGTATCAGTGAAACATTGAATTCATATCCATATAATAGTACCACTTCTGCACACAACTGTGTTGATCTAAAAGTTACATTCAAGTTGCTCAAAGCCATTTCTCCACAAAACAAATTTCTACCAAAGCACCAAAAGAAACCCATCAAAATTTCCAGGAAAACACAAGAATATACATAAATTTCCAACCTCTTAAACACACACACACACACACATACACACACAAGTAAAATACAGTTTTAAAAATTAAAAGACTGTGGAAGTACATAAAGAAGTGTAGAATATCATCACACTCACCCAGGGCTGCCACAATTCTGTATAAGATCCTGTGTGAATCAGTATAGGTAACTCTCAAGTTACAAAACAAAAACTTAAATCAGTACTTCCTAACATTTTTTTAACAACATTTGTGTATACAATTCCTGAGAATGGTTTGGATGAGGAAGACACATATCAAGATTCCATGTCAATGAAGACAGGATAATGCTCTCTAAGCACATGTAGGAACACAAGTGATAAGCTAGGTGCTCCCCGAGTACCCAAGCACTCAGCACAAAAGCCTGGAATGACCAAGACTGCCCTGCACTGTCACAGAGGCTAAAGTATGTATAGGATGTAAGCAGTGGTCACAAATATGCCACTTCCTTGACAATTACACAACCTGAACAAACGCATACATTACTATAAAGGCTTAGCCTGTCCTGTTCCCCTGAACAAACGCGTACATCACTATAAAGGCTTAGCCTGTCCTGTTCCCTGAGCAGTGCACACATGACTAAAGTCATTTCAGTTAGGGAACTAGAGACCCATTATAGACTTGCTTGTGTGTGTAAATTTCCACAGGATATAGATGAAGGAAAAACACATTTTTTCACACAATCCTTTTGAAAGTCTAAATTCAACAATGCTACTTCAAGTGGTAGATGTTAATACACCTTGTACTTTCCCTTTCCTATACTTGAAACACTTAGAAACTCAAGGGAACCTTTCCATTCTATATTCAAATGGCAGTAGGGGGGTTTTGTAATACATGTCTGTATCGAATTTAGTGTGAAAATGTGTTTTGTGGAACTTGTGAAAACTCACATTTGAGGCGTTTTTCTAAATAAGACCATGCGGAGCACATTTTATAGCCACCAGTTTCTTATACTTGATCTCTCTAAATGACAGCATATGGATTTCAGGTCAAATTAAATTAAATGTGGAGTGCCTACTTTCCCATGCATTCTAAAATGCTATTTTCAATTGGAATACCAGAGCTTCACAATGCATTTCTGTATGAGCAAAATGAGCATTGTGTGGGAAGAAAAAACATAATATAATATTTTGTTTTGCCATTCATTCCACTGAAACTTGAGACACTAGTTTCAGAGTTGTTTCCAAAATGTAAAAAATTATTGGAATAAATTCTTTAAAGTCCACTTCTCATAGCATTATGAAATCCAAGTATTTCTTTGTTGTTTATTTCTACCTTCTTATTTTCTTATAAGAATTACCATCAACAGAAAACTCTTTAAAACTCTTTGAAGTAACATAATAATATAATTTCTATGTACCTAAGTTGAAACAATTTAACTGGATAATTTTCTATTCATTTATTTAGGACTGATCTATTTATTTTTTTAATTTTTTTATTAATTATTAATTTTTATTTATTTCTGTATGTGTTTGAATGTACTGTCTGCATGAAAGTCTGTGCACCCGTGTCGTGCAATGCCGCGGAGGTCAGAAGAGGGTCTCTGATTCCCCTGGAACTGGAGTTCTCCTGGAGTTGGAGTTTCAGACGGTTCTCGGCCGCCATGTGGGTGCTGGGGATCGAACCCGGGTCCTCTGTAAGAGCGGTCGGCGCTCTTAACCGCTAGGCCATCTCTCCAGCCCCCAGGACTGATCTATTTATAAAGTTGTTCCTAGACCAAAGTTTCCAAGGCGCCTTTTCCCCTATGCCTCCTAACTAAGCACATACAGCCATTCATTCATACATACATGCAGCACATACATACAGTCAGCTTTCCTCTTATTCATGGACCGTGTTGATTTACCCTTTATTTGTAATTTCCTGCCTGAGGGTTCTGAGTCATACCAACACATATGATAAATGAGGCAAATTAAAGTAATCCCTATAAAACCCTTATAAAATGTGTTACTGATCCAATAATATTTAAGTACATTTGTAAATACAAATAGGCAAAATTAGCTGCAAATAAAAATAAGGAGTCATTTTGGGAATTTTAGTCTTCCGAACCTCTAAGAGCAAATAAGGGGCAGAGGCTCTTGAGTACTTTCCAATTTGGTCTGTGCAGACACATGCATGTTTCATACCATCTTCATGGATGCATCTTTATTTCTGACTTGGGAAAAGAATTTCTATTTAAAAATCATAGCCAAGAGCAACTTTCAGGTTAAAAATGAACTAAGACTTCTACACATCAGTGACTTCCTATAGGCACCTCTAAGTGTTGGAAAATGGACTTTCACAAGTGGCATTCAGCAGAAATAGAGCTCCTCTTTAGAAGAGCACAACTTACACACTGGTCAATCATTGACATGGAAGGAACTCTTCTTCTAAAATGAATTCTCACAGAAATTTGTCAACTCTAGTTGAAGCAGTTTCTGAAGTGATGTCCCCAAGTGGCCTTCAAGCAGGAATAATTTTTTCCAAGCCCTGAATTTATATCTAAGTGTTCCTTAATCTATGTAGCTCTTGCTAGGTAGCTTCATGGGTAGCTCTTACTAAATAGAATTGATGGACCTGCAAATTATGGTGAAAATTTTAATATTAATACTTCTTGGTTTATTTCAATTATTACCCATGATTTTGACTACCAATTCTTAAAGGTCAGTTAGATAGGAAGGATAAAAGTGAGATTCGTATGCCTGACTCTCACTTCTTAGGCAAAGACTTATGCTTTATTTATCTATTTATTCATAACTGAAACATACAATGTATTCCCCACATGGTATAGTACATGCACACAGTAAATGTCAAGGAAGCAAAAATTCTGCTATGAGATAATTAAAAATGAAATCCAGTATTTATCTCAGACTTTGAAAGATCATTAAAGTAGATCCCACTTTCAGCTTACAAAAATCCAGTGTCAAATCCTTTGTCCCAAGATCCATTTAGTATAGCAAGGCTGCCTCAGCACACTACTTCACTCTGTGTTGTTGTACATGTTTTTGGTCTTGCCTCACAATCCCTTCTCTCACTTCTGTTTCCTCTGACCAAGGTATATTGGTCAGATGCCATACTCTGGTTTCAAATTAAGCCTTTGCCTAATTGTGTGCCCAAAAGATAGTCCTAAAAATGGTAAGCAGAAGATGTATACCTTCACAGGCAAGATAAAGAAATGAGTCAAATTGTTTTTCACTACACGTAGGACATGCAAGTTCAATACTGGCAGATATACCCTCTCAAGGCAGAAATTCTACTTGAACCCTCTTTAATACTTGTTCTTTATACATCAGTCATTTGGTCCCTGGTGAGACATCATACTCATTTTGCTATTTCACTTAGAAAACAACCTTAATCTTTTAAACCTTGTGAAGAGGAAAACATATTTTCCTTCTGAATGAACAGACTACACTTGCAGAAAGAAGTTCCAAGTCATTTCAGCATTTCTGACATTAGCACAAGTTTAGATGGTATGAGAATTTAGATGCCCAATGGTATTGGCATGTGTGTGTGTGTGTGTGTGTCTCTGTGTGTGTGTTTGTGTGTGTAGCTAAAAAAGTCACTGCCAGACAAAGGAAACTTCCCTTCTAGCTGTTGCTCAAGGTAGTTCAAGAAACTCCCAAACAAGCTAGGCTATTGCCATAGCCCTTGATTGTCTCTTGGAACTTGAAAGTAAGATCCTATTGTTGAATAGATAATGTCATTTTGACCCAGGACTTGGGGCAATCAAGCTGAAACCAACATAGATGCTTCCTCCCTGAAGACGAGCTCTCATGGCATCAGAAGCTGCCAAGAGAGAAAACTAATCCATGATTCTACCCAGCTGTAAACCCTAGGAACCACAACAATGTTCAGCCAAGCAAATAATCTCTATTGGTTCAGTGGTCACACTTTTATCTTGAGGGTAATAAGCAGCTGACTAATTGGAACTAAGGCTTGCTCAATGAGAGGTAACTCATGTGTTGTACTGTAAACATAACCAAATACACATGGCTGGAGATGGCATAGATCCTAGAGAGTCAGACAGAACATGAGAAATGACAAATTTTATAAATAAACAGCACCACTGAATAGCATTACTTCCCTGATTTTCTTATGCAGTTAGAGTTCTGCTACACTCTTCAGTGCTTCTGATACCATCCCAAAGCCCCAAGGTAATGAACCCTCTAAGTCACATTGAAATCATTAACTAGACACTTTTTTATCAGTCTTATATTTATAATAGGCATTCCAAAAAAGTATCACCTCTTAATGCGGATTATTTTCATGATTTTTATTCATATTTGAGTTTGTTTCTTGGGTTACACTAGCAGTCAAAAAAAAATAATAAATTCATTCAACGAAACACCAACACTGCTATGTCTCCAATCTATGTCTTCCAGAGATACAGAGATGAGCACTGTGGTACTCACTGGTTTTAGAAACTGAAATCTTCACAGATCATTTGTAGTAGGAAATTTTAAAAAATGTCACTAAGATATGTCACAGAGGAGATAGATCAATGAATGACAAGGACTATGTGCTTGAATTTTTTCTGTATTTAAAGAGAATGTGTCTTTTGTCTCCCACTTTCAAATTGTAAGTTCATTTTTTTCTAGGAAATCAATCTGTTTCACTCCCATGGTATCTTCCATGTCTACCACAAATCCTGGCACATAGTAGGAGCTTGTGATGTGTTAAATCTGATCCTTCAAAGAAAGATAAGTGAGTGAAGGCACTTGTTCCTGAGCCTGATGATCCAAGTTTAACCCCTGGGACCCACATGGTGGAAGGAGAGAATCAGCTATCACAGGTTGTTTTCAGACCTCCATGTACATGTCCTGACATACACATGTCAAACATACACATGTCATTCATATTCACACACATAAACACACACACTAACACAAATATGTGTGTAACTTAAAAAAAAACTTAAAAAAAAATCTCTTAGTTCCCAGACCTCAAAATATGATTTTACTTAGAAAACAACTCTTTACAGAAGTCATCAAGTTAAACTGAGGTCAATACAGTAAGAACTAGTCCAACATGCCACTGTTCATTTAAAGAGGATTTTGTCCATAGTGAATGATAACAGTAGAGAAATTATGTGAAAAGATCCCACAGGCCTCACAAGGAACCAAACCTCCAAGGTTTGTTTTATGATTTCCAGCCTTTAAAAATCTGAGACAGCTCAGTGGTTAAGAGCACTGACTGCTCTTGCAGAGGACCCGGGTTCAATTCCCAGCACCCACATGGCAGCTGAGAACTGTCTTTAACTCCAGTTCCAGGGGAATCTGACACCCTCTTCTGACCTCCATGGCATTGCATGACACTAGCGCACCAACCTACATGCAGACAGTACATTCATACACATAAAATACAATAAATTTAAAAATTTTTAAAAAAATCTGAGACAATACATTTCTGAAGTTTAAGGCACTCAAGTTTCTGGTCTATAAGCCCTATAAAACTAATATAGAATAAGGTTATGTTTGTGAAATGAAGAAACAAAATACAAAAAGAGTTAGAGAACATACAGGTAAAATACTAAATACAAAAATATCATTCTCAAGGTCTGGAGAGATGGCTCAGGGGTTAAGAGCACTGGAGAACAGAGATTTAATTCTCAGCACCCACAAGGCAGCTAACAGCCATTGTAACTCCAATTCCAAGGGAAATTGATACCATAGGCATTGCATGACACAGGTGCACTCACATACATGCAAGCAATACACCCATACACATAAAGTAAAAATAATAAATAAAATTTAGAAAAAATAGTCATTCTCAAAAAAGAAAGTTGTGGCTGACTTTGTGATGAATTGGTTTTGGTATGATAAGGACAAAGTGGAATCACATATGATTTAGTGCTTATTGCTACAGAAAGAGTTACAAACACAGGAAAAATGAATTTTCTGTCCTTGCTGGGCTTGCTTTGGGCTTAACTGAGTCTCAAAATTGAGAATGAGAAATCATGTATGATTTAAGAACAATTGTTACAAGAAAGATTTAAAATGAAGAAGAAGCATAAAATGTGATTTCCGATGCATTTTTGTGTGTGCCTCTGAGGAGTAGGGGTTTGGAGCAGGGAGTGAAGTATGACTGAGCACCTTCACAAGCTCCATGTGAACAAATACAAACTGCAGCCATGAAGAGCACAGGACTGGACCCAGAAAGATGGAAATGGAAACTCAGAGAATATTGTAAATTGTGTTGAACCTCATAAATTCAAATGAACAGTAGTTACTAAGGCGAACAAGTTGGGCATAAAAATAAGTCAAAGACTCATTTTCCTTGCAGTAGTATTCCTGGAAAAGGAAAGGAATACCATTGAAGAAGCAAAGTAAAATGGGGAAAATAATTGTTTGAGTGAAGGCTGGGGTCACTATAGTTCAGAGGTAGAGAATATGCCCAGCATGTGTGAGACTGTAGGCTCAATCATCAGTAGAAGGAAACAAAACTCAACTGAAGAGAGTTGTTGAGATTATAGGTTGTCAGGATTTTATCAAAATTCTTGAACTTGGTCATGAAGTATTGGAACTTAAAATGCTCATTTAAATTGGATTATATATTTGGGATATGTAGGGAGTGTTTCAGACAAGAAGAGTTCTGAGAACCAATTATTCACCAAGAAGCTGAGAACAAGCACTACTTGTATACTCCATACAATACCCAAATACAGAAAGCAAGTTTACCCAGTGAGAGATGGTGGCACATGCCTTTAACCCCAGCACTCAGGAGGTAGAGGTAGACCAATCTCTGTGAGTTCAAGACCAGCCTTTTCTACATAGTGAGTTCTAGGACAGCTGGGGCTACAAAAATATCCTGTCTCAAAATAAAACAAAATAAATAAAAGTTTGTCAAAAAAAGGGCTTATCCAATTTTAATTTACTGCTTGTCAAAATGGTTAAACAATATTAGAATCTGATTGTGAGGTGAGCATTATATATTTTACTGATTTTTGCTATCAAGTTTTAATTCCTAATGTGGAATTAACATGGAAAATCTGATTTTTATTATTATTTATTTTAAAGATGACTATATTGAGCAGGACATTGGAAAGAAAAAAATATGAAAGATGCATGATTATAAAAAGTACGTAAATTTTTTTTACTATCTTCCAAACAAATATTTTTTCCTATTGAAGCTTCCAATAACAATATTACACAATATGCTTCACGGAGGCTAAAAACTCCTGTGCTCAGCACCTAATTAGATTCACATAATGTGACACAGATCCTAGTTCTAGATGCATGCAAAATAAATATCTGACGAATATTTATAGTAATGAAATCATTGGCATTGTTCATTTTTAAGTACATACTCATTCCACCTAAATATATCTATTTTTATTTAATATGAGATGCATAACTTGATATGTACTCCATTAAAATTAATGTTATCTAGATCTATCTACTAAAACAACAGAAAGTATAAGTGAAGATCTGTAGAATTTTATTGGCACTATTTTCTAGATGAAGTTTGCTAAAGCAGAACAGTGTGAATCTAATTCAATTTTTAAACTTGAGATTCAATAAACAACATTATATGATACTGCAACAATATCATTGTCGGCACAGTATGACTTCTCATAGTACTGTGGAGAAAAAGAAGCAAAGTTGGGGTTAAGTATGTTTATTTTATTTTAAGTTTCATATAAAATCTTTTCACTCAACACACAAATGCTGAAGTTGGCCCTTTTAGTTGCTAGCTCTTTTTCTTCAGTACAAAACTTAGATCTGTAATTTCCAGCACATTTAATCAGTATATGTCATTTTATAATGATTAATTGCACAGGAAAGGCCTTTGAAATATGAATCTGAAAGACAATAAAGATAGTTTTTAAATGTGGTAAAGGTGTATGAATTTACTTCTATATACCTCTGAAGTGCCTATAAAAGTAGAAAAACAGCATATTGACTTATATTCAACAGTTGAGAAAGCGACTTTGGGTAGAGGAAAATAACCATTATTGTGCTCTACATTATTTCATTTCTCCACATACATAGGCAGAAATTCTCCAAGATAGTGAGAATGAATAGGTAATATTTAAATGAATAGGTAATTATTTAAAAAATAGAATAAAGTGCTATTTCATGCTCCAAATGAGTTCTAGAATCCTTAAAACTTTATTGTTATAATGCTTCATCTAAAAATAAATTAATACAACCAATCAATTTAAAAGAAAAATAAAATATATTCTCCTTTCCCATGGAAAGACCAGGAAAATATATTACAAATTAGAGAAATTTATTTAACTCTTTACTGAACTCTATTTAAATTGATAGGTGTGAATAATTCTTCTTTATCTACATTTTTACAAGGAGTCACCCTGTCTTTTTTAAGACATAATAAACTAGAATTAAATAGCACTTTTGTGAGTGGATGTATTAATAATAATATGGCCATTTATATTCTGAGTCTAGCAAACCTCACCTTGAGGGACCCTTTGTCTCATTTACTTGATTCATTATTAGTCTAACTAACAGGATTTCAGTTTCTCTGTATCAGTGTCCTATTTAGTTCTAATTTGTAACATCATAACCTTTGCTTAACCTCTCTTTCAGGGAAGTCTTGCAGTTCCTCTTCTACACTGAGAAACTGCATAAATATTTAAATGTTAATTCAGAGTGTGTAAGAATGATGTCAAAATGTCCATGAAAGCCAAATTTCAGTGGGTTTCCAATAGTAGCATGATGATATGACCTAAAAATCCAGAAGGTGTCAATTTTCCCCCTCTATCTGAAATACTTTCATTTTTGCTCATGAAAGACTTTTTACAATACCTCAAAGGTCTAAAGTTGTTCTCCTTATAGTCCTTTTATTTTAAAGACAAATGGGAACTTGTCAAACAGCTCAGAAAACTGTGCAAATAATTATGGAGATGCCAGTCAAGAAAGCTGCACTTCCTTACTTCTCAAAATGTGGCTTTGATAAGTCAAGAAAAAAAAACTTTTCAACCTGCTTATCTTGTACATTACGCCCACAAAATCCCTGAACTAATCATAGCTTATGAAGCCATGTTGTCAAAATAAAAAAATTATAAAGGTATATATACTTGATATTAAATTAATTTCGGCACTCATTCAAAGTAGCAATTTAAATGCTGAATTTGAGATAAATGGTTCCATTATTAGATATATATTTTATTTTAAAAGACTAGTGGGAGAATTCTTGACATGTCAAGAGACCAAATTTAAAAGCACTATAGATGAGAGTTTTAGATTTGACAGGATCACATATTCAAAAATAAACTGACATTCCTTATGAAACATTTTTCCAGTAATAATGACATAGAACTCATCAGGTTTTTTTTTTTTAATTAGGTGTATGAGTGTATTGCCTCCATGAATGTAAGTGCACTTATGTCGTGCAATGCTTACAGAGGTCAAAAATGCTGTTGAATTCCCCTGGTACTGGAGTTAGGGACAGTTCATTATTAACCACCATCTGGGTACTGGGAATTAAACTGGGTACTCTGCAAGAACAGCCAGTGCTCTCAACCACTGAGCCATCTCTAAAGTCCTAAACTCATCAAATTTTCATCTTTCACATGAACATTTCAAAAGTAAGAGCAATTAGCTTAGAAAAACATAGTTATTAGTGTTCCTTCTTCAATCTTGAAGGCTTTCTCTTTCCTTCTAGTTTCTAGATTTTAATGAACTAATTATAATTTGCAAGTTTGAGTACTGTACTGTGCATTTGCTCTATATTCCATGTGGGTAACCACTCAAAGAGGCGCACGGTCGCTTAAATAAATGAATGACTGAGGTTAGATGACATAAAAAAGAGATAAAATAATATATAATAGAGGTCTGTTGAAGAGTGATCAACAAAGAAGCCTGACAATTTACAGTTCAGATGAACCCTAGATTTAAAGGAAATTAGTTGAAAGTGACTAAGATGACTAAGAAAAAAATGGAAATTTAAAAATAATAATAAATAAGTCTGGGGAGAGGGCCTTATTGGCAGTAGAATGCAGAGACATAAAGGGATAAAGGGGAATGATAGAATAGGAAGGGCTAAATGAGGTGGGCAAAGGGAGAACAAGGGACAAGAGGGAGTATGGGGGGGGACTAACAGTGAAGGCCTTTAGAAAAAGCCATATGGAAACCTGCCAGTATAGAAACTTCTTAAAATATACACATATACACTGTAAAAGATTTAAAGGAGCTGCCTTATAAAAGGATACATTGGCCCTACTAGATACCATAAGGTAGTATAATCAACCTTAACCAGCTGTAAATCCTGTGAGCTACAACAATTGGCTTGGAAATATATATTCACTGGTCCAATAGTTGCAGAAATACCATTGGAGTAACTAATCACTCTATAATTGGATTTGGATCCACCTCCTTGGATGGAGACCATACCTAACATTGGTATCAGGCCTCGATAGGTCACAGGCCACAAGGGAGAGTCTAATACTACTATGCTGCTGAGCACATATGGTTTAAACTGTTTTCTAATGATTTGCTGTTATACCCATCTTCATGCAGCAGATGGTGATTCACATAAAGAACCACAACTGGTCAATATGCAGAAGCTAAGGGGCTGTAGACTGCTTATCACTGAAAAGATACCTCTGTCAAATTTTCTGCCTCTCAGGGTTCAGAGATCATTGCAGAAGAGAGGGAAAGATCGTAAGAGCCAGAATGTTTGATGATCAGAAGCAGAGTTTTCCAGACATATATAAACTCACATCAATGGTGAAAGCATACACAAGTTCCATGTAAGCTCAAGCCAGACAAAATCCTAGCACAGAGGTGGGGAAGTAGGTAAGAAACTCCAACCCTACCTGAAGAAGTATTGGATACCATTGGCTGCTGGGAGGGGACAATCAGTCTCATTAAAGTCTCAGTTTCTATAGCCCACATTATATAAGAGAGTGCATTACATTGGGAGGGGCACTGGAGGGAGATACAGAGAGGGGAAAGGATCTAAAAACCATGAAACTATATTGCATTAAAATTACAAACATTCAGTAAAAAACAAAGCTTTAAATATACATTTATGAAAGTCACAAAAATTAAAAAAAAAAAGAACTGAGCTATACAGGTATATGCCTCTATATCCCAAACCTAATTGGCTATTGGCTCTCTCCTTGGAGGAATAACCCATGGCTGATGCCACAAGCTTACATCCTCTACAGGTTAGGAGATGTTATAAGCCACAGTAAGACCCTGTCATATTTAACAGGAAAAAATATAATTCATGGATTAACATATCATCCAAACATGTGTCTATACCAAAGTAACCAACCATAACTATTAGTGCTGTTTAAATACCTATATATCTAACTGCTTGTGCTTCATTAGTAGGATCGAAAGGTTATTCCTGGACAAACTGTCAGCCCATGAAAGGAAACAGCCAGAATTGACCAAAGTCCAAGACAACAGCTCCAGAGAGAGTGGACTGTTTTGCTTCTCATCCACCTGTGCCCCTTTTCTAAGCCTAGGGAACAATCTGCGGAAGAGGGGGTGTGGTAGAATGTAAGGGCTACGATTGGGGTGAATGGTGAAACTACAGCAATGTAGTCTGGACACTTATTTGATCAACTTGATTGAACATACAACCCCTCACCCCCCGCTGGATGGTGGGGCTGTGGGGGTTTGGGCACAACAGCCTGCAAATTGGTTTCATATGAAGGATGCTTGTACTCATGGATCATCACTTATAGCTAAAAAATGAAAAAAAAAAAAAACTGAGAGAAAGATGCAGGACAGTTATGGCAAAATGCATGATCTGGGATGGGGTGGGGGTAGGGGGGAAGGGAAAGGGAAATATGCCTGAACTGAATTGGAAAATGATGTACGAAATGCACAAAGCATCAATAAAAAATAAATAAATAAAAAAGAACTGAGCAAAAAGTATAATAATTTATTATATGAACTTAATCACCAAAAATAAGCATTTGCAGTTACAGAGCAAGTGCATATATAAAAACACAAATACTGTTCCATTAATGCATCATCATCTATGCACTTCGTAGCATACCACCTGTTCCAAAAATGAAGGAACTGAGATCCAGCCATGCCCAAGAATACCTTGAATTGCAAATCTGAATCAATTTCAGTCACTGGAGCATAGAACCACACTATTAGTCCCACCAAACCACTTTTACTCAGTGAAGTCCATGGAATGTTTTATTTTTCCAAGAACATTACAATATAAACAAAACTTACCTGCCTTAATCATCACTTCACAAAAGAAAAGACATTTTACTTCTAGTAGTAGATAAATTTGTCATTACGGAAAGTTTACCATTTGCCAAGCTTTCTTTACTGTATTTGTTTTTATTCTACTCACTTGCTTTTCTATAGCTATGATGAAACATTATGACCAAAACAAACCTGGGAAGGAAAGGGTGTCCATCACTGAGGGAAGTCAGGGAAGGAATGTAAGCAAGAACTAAAGCAGAAAACATGGAAAAATGTTGTTATTTGCTTGCTTTTTCCTGGTCCTGCTCAACCAGCTGAGTTTTTTTGAGACAGGATCTCACTTTAGTCCCAGCTGGCCTGGAGCTCGTTATGTAGACCAGGCTGGCCTTAAACTCACAGACATCCACGTGCCTCTGCTTCCCAAGTGCTGGGATTAAAGGTGTGTGCCACCATGCCCGGCTCAACCAGCTTTTTTTTATTTTATTTTATTGTTATTAAACTTTTTCCATACATCATACATCATTTCTCAATCAAATTTAGAGTCACTTCCCTTTCCATGCCCCCCACCCCACCTGAGTTCCTTCACTCTGCCTTACATGTCTTGCATCTTTTTCTGAGTCTTTCCAGAGTTTTTGTTTGTTTGTTTGTTTTTCCAGTTCTTTTGTTGTTGTCGTTCTATCTAACTTGTATTGCTTCAGTATATATATATATATATATATATATATATATGTATATATATATATATATATCACCTGAATTGGAGGATTTTCCTTTTTTAAGGAAGTGTTTGAAGGTTCCTCCTTGGCAAACCCAAACAACCATTAATCTTGCCCTTGTGCTCCACACTGGGGTCTTTCCCTCCCATGGTCACCCAAATGAGGTCCAGTAAGCACCGTGTCCTGTCTTGATCTTTCTGCACTGGCCTCCATGATACAGCCTGGGTAGTCCAACAATGGCAGTTTATACTCTGAAATCCTAGTAGCTTCTTAGTCTACAAGCTGGATATCTCAGTAGTCCCCATCTGTCATTGAAGGTTTGGAGGATTCTTGGAGAGACATGAGTCTTCAGTCCATATTGGAGGGTTGAAAATTTGAGTCTCATGTCTTTGAAGAATGGCAAAAACAGTGGCAGCCACAGAGTAGGTGCACTTGCCAGTAAGAATTGAAGACAGACCAAACAACAGTGCTCTTTTTTTTTTTTTCTTTTTGTCTTTTTACTAAGATCTTAAGTTTTATATCTAAAGTACAGTTTTTAAGGCGTTGCTGATTATTTATTTCTGGTTTTACTTTCCTTTTTGATGCTTAAGTCCACACAGCCCAGATTAACCAAGGTTTTTGTTTACTTAAGGTCAGCTGAGGATCTGGTCCTCAGGGGTCACTCAGGGTTTGTTTGTTTGTTTTTCTTTTTTTGGGGGGGTGGCTCCTTTAAGCTTTTCATTTACCAGTTTCATCCACTCGAGGACAAAACTGGGTCTTGCTTTTTTATACAACTCAGAGAGACCTGCCTAGGAGTGGAACCACCCTCAGTGGGCTGAGCCCTCCCACATCAAGTAATCAATACAATCCCCCACAGCCATGACCACAGGCCAATCTGATCTAGACAACCTCTCAATTGAGAGTCTCCCAGATGAATCTACCTTCTGTCAAGCTGACACTAAAAACTACCAGGATAGGTGGACTTCTCTGCTGGTATTTCATGGTACAACCTATACGACGGAAGGCTGTATCCATTCTTTCTCTGCCTTTGAGTTGGTGTCGTTTTGACCTGTGGGAACATACAAATCTTTTCCCATAGTTAGTCTTAAGATTAAATTGAAAGTTTTGGACAAAAAGGTTTAATATATAACTGTATCTCCCCTTTTTTTAAATTTTATTTTTTGACCCATGAGTCTCAGGAAGGCATTTGTAGTACACTTACCTATAGGCAGGGATCAAAGAGTAAATTTCATCAAATTTGTCCATTTTTTTGGGGGGGGGGTGAGTGCATGATGTTAATTTGGGAAGCAAACTTAAATCCTTTAGTTAAGTTATCCTACAGGTAAAAGAGGATGTTACAAGCTGATACTGCATAACACAAAAATTATAGAGAACATTTGTATATGTTAATCCCAAAGCTATTGTTATATAAATTTTGAGTAAAATACCATATAATTTTAAATTAAATATACCTTAATAGAATATAGACCCATGTCCCTCTCCCACCGCTCCCACCCCTCCCACCCCTCCCACCCCTCCCGGTTCACCATTTCAGTCGGTTTTCTGATGCAGTCTTTCAGTTGTTGTTCTTTTAATATGCATCCCTCATCACAAGAAATATTAATAACTGGGTTATTGATGCTAGCATCCACATATGAGGGATACCATTCGACGTTTGTTTTTCTGTGATTGCGTTACTTCACTTAATATAATATCCTCCAGCTCCATCCATTTACCTGCAAAGTTCATGATATCATCCTTCTTTATTGCTGCATAGAACTCCATTGTGTACATGTACCACATTTTTTCTATCCACTCAGCAGTTGAGGGGCATTTGGGTTGGTTCCAGCTTTTTGCTATTGTGAACAGAGCTGCAATAAATATAGCTGTGCATGTATTTCTGCAGTAAGATGAGTCTTGTGGGTATATACCTAGGAGTGGTATGACTGGATCAAATGGCAAGCTCATTTTGAGTCTTCCAAGGGTTCTCCACACTGCTTTCCATAGTGGCTGTACCAGTTTACATTCCCACCAGCAATGGATGAGTGTTCCCCTTTCCCCGCAACCTCTCCAGCACTTGGTATCATTTGTTTTCTTGATCCTGGCCAGTCTTATCGGAGTGAGGTGATATCTTAGAGTGGTCTTAATTTGCATTTCCCTAACTATTAGTGATGTTGAACAGTTTTTAAGATGCTTCTCAGCCATCTCTAGCTCCTCCTCTGTGAAGTCTCTATTCAGCTCTTTGCTCCATCTTTTGAGTGATTCATTTGTTTTCTTTTTTCTTTGTTTTTTCAGTAGTTTGTATATTCTGGAAATTAATGCTTTGTCAGATGTATCTGCAGTAAAGGTTTCTTCCCACTCAGTGGGTTTTCTCTTTACTTCCTTTATTGCTTCTTTTGATGTACAGAAGCTTTTGAGTTTAATGAGGTCCCATTTGTCAATTATCGATCTTATTTCTTGTGCAGCTGCTGTCTGATTTAGGAAGTCTTTTCCTACACCTATGTCTTGTAGTCTGCTGCCAAGTTTTTCTTCTATTACCTCCAGAGTTTTGGGTTTCCATCTGGAATTGACTTTTGTGCAAGGCGAGAGGTAGGGGTTTAGCTTCATTCTTCTGCAAGTGGTGATCCAGTTTTGCCAGCACCAAAAAAAAAAAAAAAAACTACCAGGATAATAATTTCACTGAACACTGTCTTAGAATGGCATGGTTCCTAAATCCCAACTTAGGAACCCTATTCAACACAGCTAACCTCCCAGGACCAGCCCAGGATGTATGTGGGAATTTTATTATGGTTGAATCACTTATAAGCAGTTTTTAGAATTTTCTATATATGTAGCATGGGTTTTTAGCATTTTGATTGTACAAATGGATATTAAATATGTGGTTTTAAGATTTATTTTGCATTCCAGTTTTTTAAAACTTACAAAGACATATATTTAACATTATTTTTTATCTATGAAAATCATATTTAATTATGTAGCTCATTTTATAATCATTAGTGTGGCCTTGCACAAATATTGCATGTTTCAAATGAAATGGTAGAATTTAGGGAAAAACATATTTAACAATTCAAATCCCCAATGCTCAATATGAAAAAAAAGAACAGGCACTTAATAACTGTCTATAAGTTGAAGTGAGATGAAGAGACAGAGTTCTTTGCCTCTCAAGATACATTTGCAGGACTAATTTAGTAATCTACATCCTCTAAGAAACTGAAGGGGAACAAAAAGCAGCTTGGAGTCAAGACTTAATTTATTTACTTTTGCCTATAAATAACTCTGTTATCTAGGGTATCGGGAAATGATGTGTTCTGGCTAATCAAATATTCTGGTTAATAGATTATTACTCTACTTAATTTCATGTATAAATCACTGATTATAAAAAACTAAACCACAATAAAATACACTTAGCATGGAAACTAGACTGAACTGAAGTATTGTTTTTATCTTGATAATTCAATGTGCACTCCCAAGCCTCAAGTTTCCCATTAAAAAAAAAACAAGTTCTAGATGTACAGCTGATTCATATCATATATAAACAGTATTTTTTTTCTTTTTAATAAAAATTCTATAGCTTCAGACCTAGAAATTTTCCAAATAGCTAAGCTTCAACCTATAATTTTGTGAGAATTTCCCTAGATATATTACTTAATTTTATAATAAAATACAAAAGACATGTAAGAAACTTAGACAGTCTTGCTCATGACAATATTGCTAATATATTGTGACTTAATCAGATTGAAGCTGGACTATGAAAACTTTTTAAAATATTTGAGTATCATCAAAAGTATTACATCTACTCATGTCTAGTTGTCCAAAATAACTGATGTCTTTTATTCCATCTGTCAAGCATGTATCAAGTGTTGCTGATTAAATAAATATACTGCCATAGAGCATTTTCCATAAATCTCTTCTGAAAGTATTTCTGATCTGTGAGTTGAACTTTCAAACTGACAGAGTTTTGATAATTATCATTTTCCATCACTGGCTTTTTATAGACTTCCTATACAAAATATAAAATGTCTATTAGAGTCAATAGGAGCCATACTAAAGAAGTCTCAGAAATGGTTGTATCTCTAGTAAAACTACCTAGTAGCTAATTGTTTCATGTTTTCAGGACATCAAATACAAATCATTCAACTTACATGACAGGAAATATAATGTTTTGCTCCAAGCCTTGGTCAGTCACATATTGCTTGTTTATATTGTTTCTAATGTAACTAACTGATGAGAATGTGATGGGACAGCAATGAACTCTTCTAGAAAAAGCTGCTTTCACAAGACTTGCAGCCCTGTATCCTAGAAAGAAACATTTGGTATTGCCCTGCTTTCATGACCTCCCAACATTTTAGAATCTATAAATTGGCATCAGCTTTTAAAAATGGGGTCAAGCCTACATAAAAACACTTTTTTGAATGAAGTCAATATATATGTTCAAAATTAAGAATGAGAGTTTAAAGACATTTCAGGAAATATACAATAACCGCGCTATAAACTACCCCTGGCCATTTGACAATGGCTTCATAATTTTAGATGTCTTTTTCATAAAGCCTAAATGGTTAAATTAAGTGGGCATAAAGCATATTTAGCTGCACAGGTAAAGAAATATAAAATGTTTTAGAGACAATTCTCTCAAAACCAGGAAATCTGTCCTCCCTCCCTACTTCTTATTTCTTGTTGACAGAGTAAGCATAAGCAGGCATTGCATACTCAACTCTCAGCTGCCTCATACATAAAATGGATATAATTTCTTCTGTCTCCACTTATACTGTAGTTAATGTAACACTCAAAATCAAATGTGCCAGCACCTAAGTACAGTCAAAATATGCAATTTTTATTATAATTTTTGTTAAGGCAATGATGTTTTGTTGGATTTTTATACATATTTTCAGTTTCCATAAAAGATTCTGAAATACTTTGAGATTTGTAATGAACATGTTCTCACTAAACATGAGTAATTCATTAATTTATCCTATATGGTACCCAAATCATTAGTATCTCAAATGTACCAAGGAAGATTGTGAACTAATAATGGTGACAAACAAATCTACCATAGAGCCAGTCAGCCACATAGAGCCAGTCAGCCACATAAAAACAGCCACATAGAGAGAGACAGTCAGCCACTTTTCATGGAGTAAATCTTCAGCTTTCACCATGACTACAAATATATTTGTTTTATTTTTCTTTCCTAGCAAGAATTATTTAATTTTAAAATCTTAACAGATTTTCTTACAACCCTTCTTGGTCATTTTTTTTCTTTTTATAAAAATGTGATGAAAATTGACTGTTTAAAATTGACATCTAGTTCATTTAGCACAGAGCCCCCAGTCACTGTCTTGACAATAATGAATTTGCTTTCTAGATTAAATCAAACGAATTATATCCTAGTTACTTGACTCTGAACTCACATGACACCACTTATAATTCGTTTATTCCATATTACTCATTGCTTAAGAGAAGGTCTACCCATATGTTGTTCAGTGGAGAAAGTGACTGCCATTATACACACGTAATTCAAATATGCTGTTCAGGATGTTCAGTACAAACATTTCAAGTAAAACCTTATTCCCTCCTGTGAACAAGGTTTTACTTGAAATGTTTGTACTGGAGATGGCTCTTACTAAACAACTCAGATATTACTGTCTGCAAAGTTGTACCCATTTGTATGCAATGATTTTAACCTAAATTTTGTCAATTCTACTTTGAGTCCTTTAAAACAGAAGAGAATTAAAAAAAAAAAAAAAACAGAAGAGAAAGGGACAAAGTGAATTTATCATAGCTAACATATGACATGAACATCTGCTCATAATAAGCTAGTAAAATTAGTTTAAGTCTGTGAGGCACAAGGAGAATTTAAATGGCCCAAAACAAAGCATCTGGATTGATGATGGTTGATGTAAGAATGCCACTAAGTTACTTCACATTCCTTTCATCCATTATCAGTGTCTTCTAACTTCTGGCCTTAAATCCATTGGGAGGTCTGTCAAATGGCATGTGAGTTGCCTTGCTGTACTCCGTAGGCCAGGTACAAATGCAGACACAAGAACTGTTGTCAGAATTCTTTTTTTTATTATTTTATTTATTTCTGTATGTGTATGAATGTACTGTCTGCATGCAAGTTTGTGCACCCGTGTCGTGCAATGCCGCAGATGTCAGAAGAGGGTGTCGGATTCCCCTGGAACTGGAGTTCTCCTGGAATTGGAGTTTCAGACAGTTCTCGACTGCCATGTGGGTGCTGGGGATCGAACCTGGGTCCTCTGAAAGAGCGGTCTGCATTCTTAACCGCTAAGCCATCTCTCCAGCCCCAGAATTCTTTTTTAAATTTTTGCCTTTTCTTCCCTTCTCATTTTGACTTTTCCCCTCTTATACCACAATCTATAATCCTGAACTTTGCCAAGGACATTTCCTATGAGTCCAGTATTTTTAACAAAGGCTGCCCTATCAGAAAGTGACAGAACCTCATAATTAAGTGTACAGCTTCATTCTAGCAATTCTACTTATAAACTTCCTGTCTTTGAGCCCATCTTCCACTCTTCCATATCTTCCACCATAAGGCTGTTTGAAGCAACTTTTCCTGAGAGGGTTCAAATCCTAACAATTATACAAAATAAATGTCTGTGGCCTTGGATAAGTTACTTAACTATTCTCTATCCTAATTTAATCATATGTTCTAGCATGCTTTCAGTTGCTATTGACAAAACACTCTGACCAATACCAACTTGGGAAGGAAAGTCTTTATTTAACTTATATATCCTGGGTCACAGTTCCTCACTGAGGGAGCCTAAGGTAGGAACTCAGGGCAGGAACCAAGAGGTAGGAGCTGAAGCACAGGCCATGGAGGAACACTGCTTACTGGCTTGCTCCTCTGGCCCATGTTCAGCCTGCTTTCTTAATATGATATAAGATCACCTGCTGGGGGACATCACCACAGTGGGCTAGACCCTCCCACATCACTCAACAATCAAGAAACTACCCCACAGACATGGCCACAGCACAGTCAATGGAGGTAATTCCCCAATTGAGGCTCCCTCATCTCAGGTGTGTCAAGTTGTCATTAAAGCTACCCAGCACTGTCATCTAAAATAGAGTACCTACTTTATAAAAGAGTGATGAGGACAAAAAAACAATTTTTGTCTTTGGGCTGGAGAGATGGCCTAGCGGTTAAGAGCGCCGACTGTTTTTGCAGAAGACCCAGGTTCAATCCTCAGCACCCACTTGGCGTCTGAGAACCGTCTTTAACTCCAGTTCCAGGGGAATCCGATGCCCTCTTCTGACCTCCGTGGCATTGTACGACATGGGTGCACCAACCTATCTGCAGAATATACATTCATATACATACAAAAATAAATAAAAAAAAATTTTTTAAGTAATTTTGTCTTTAAAACATATTAAGGTTGTTCACACTATGCATTATTTATTCTATATTGTTGTTTAATTTGAGGTCAATACACTGTCTGGAATTGTGCCATTTTTGCCAATAAATAATTATAAAATATTCCTTTTAATTTACCTATGTCACTAAAATATTATTAGAAATGAAAAAGGAAATTTAATTCTTCACAGTTTCTTTAAAGTACATATTCATGATTTGGTCACTTAACTTTCTTATGCTAAGCCACTTTCTGCCTAAGACCTGAATTAATTTCTTTAAGAAAGTCTGTGTTTAGCTACTATTGAAATTAAAACTCTGTCTTTCAGTATAGCTCTCATCTCATTCCCCATTTCCCTGTTCCATTTGTCCTCCTGAAAAGCAAAAAAAAAAAAAAAAAACTATTCTGGTTGTTCATGTCCAGGAAAGTCTCAACACATCTACCAAAGGGCTACAGCATTAACACTCCATGGAATGGGGCTGGAAAATAAAGCCGAAGTCCCTCAAGGTCCTGTGCTCTTGTTCTCATATTCATTCTACATAAAAAAACTTAGTCTCTGGAGAGTTCTCAACACTATGTACTCCACAGCTGAGAATGAGATCAAAGCTGATATGATAAGATGTTTGAAACACGGGCCCTAGGCATGTACTCTGACAAAGCTGGCTGGACAGCTCAACTTTAGAAGATCAGACTGGTGGCCTGCTCCCTCAAATCATGTCATTTTACCAGTTTACATATCTTCCTTAAGAAGTTCATAGAAAGACAGTAGCTAATAAAACTTTCTTTAAACAGTGTGTATGTGTGTGTAACTGTGTGTATGTAACTGTGTGTGTAACTAACTGTGTGTGTGTAGTGTTGCTAGCCCTTGAACCCAGGGCCTCCTTTAAATACTTTAACACTCAGCAGTGACCTCCTCCTGACTTGCACAGTCTATATTCCCTGAGGATATAACATTTTTATATTTATCAATACATATTGTAGATAAGATTTTGACACCTCTAATTAAAAACAGAGGCTTATAAAAATAGAAAATCTTAACAATGAGTGATTTTTTAAAAAATTTCTGAAAACCCACATCAAATAAGAAGTGAGATCAAATAGATTAGAATTAGAAGAACACTCAGGATTAAAAAGTATTTGCTGTATTGAAATATGATGTGAAGATAAGTGATATTAATGCCAAAGACTCACATAGAAATCTGGAAGGAAGTTAAAATTCCAGATTTTCATAAACCCTTCAGCATAATTTATCTAGTCAGAAGACAAATACTACAAAGAAGGGAAATCACAGCATACACAAAGCCGGAGCTGCTCTGAGATTGATCTGCATTGGGTCACTCCTACTCTACCCAGCAAGTCCTTGAGGCTTAGATGGAATTCAGTGATTAACTAAAGATTGCACAGGCAGAAGGTGAGGCAGCTAGGACCCAAGCCTGGTGCAGTCAGTTTCCACAATGTAAATTCTTTACTAATCTCCAGTGCTGTCTCTAATGAATGTATTTCCAATGGTTAATACTTAATTAATCATTAAATATGTGAGGACTTGCTATAACCAAAAGAGTCTGATGGAGACCGCAAAAAACGTAATGATGAATAAGCTAAAGATCAAGAGGTTGATGAGCCTGTAATGTACTAAAACATCACAAATACCTGACATCAAACATGTATGTGAATAATGATAATGAATAAAGTGCAGAAGAAGGAAAAACGCTACACTGACAAGATCTTGGCCAGAAAGTTCCTAGAACTTGAGCTAGATTTTAGTGTTATGGATAGATAACTGGCGTGACTTCCTCTGCTGCACAGCTGGAGAAGTATTACAAGACACATGCTTTATTCTGACTGAAGTTTAAAAACCAGCTAGTCACTTCAAATTTAGATGTTTCTGCATATGATGACCACATGTGTCTTGAAGTCTTTAATAATCAAATGCAAGCAAATGAATGAGATCAAACTCTTCACTAGCTACTTGGCTTTGATGAGCTGTCATCACTTAATTCTGTCCTCTATAAATAGATTGGGCACAATGACTTCAAATTGGTGCACAATTATTCCACATCTATGGTGCACAAGGCAGGGTTTTAAAATAAAAGTAGCAAGTATTTTCCACGCACTGGAACATATAGAGGTGAAATAAACCAGTAATTCTTCCAGGGGAGATAAATACTAATCTAAAAGACTGGAAAATAAAGATTCATTTTTAAAAATTATTTTTTTTGTTTTATATGTATGAAGTGTATTGCCTCCATGAATGTAAGTGTATCCATGTTGTGCAATGCCCATGAATGTCAGAAGAGGGCATCAGAACCCCTGCAACTAGAGTTACATGTGGCTGTTAGCCACCATGTGGGCCCTCTGAGCCATCTCTGAGTCTATGTTCCTTTAATTTGAGCTACAAAGTTTGGTAATTGGTATTTATGAAGTCATAAGCTTATGGTTCTAAGTCTTTTGGAAATGAAAATAATCAGGTGAACCTTAAAAAGAATGACACTAGTTACTTGTGAAACAATAGGGACATTTCATGTGTACCCATTCTAATTTTCCAGATTTTCTTAGGGCAAATGAAATTTGTTATTTTTAATGCGCTTACCTTACAAGTGTTTCTGTCTTTGTTCTACCCTGAAGGTGACAAATTATGATCACCTTGTTAATCTTTCTGCTTCTGAGTTATTTCTTCTAAATTGCTGTTCAAATTCCTTAACCTTTCCATTTTTCACATGATGGCTTTCCTTTCCAAATTTGCTTCATTAAAATGTTCCAGAGAATTACATCATAATAATATTAACAATAAACTCAGCTTTCATAATATTACTTAAATTGTGTAGTCTTTCAAAATTTCTAATTCTCAAACTTTCTCTTAAAATTGATATAAAAGTCAGATAATATGTGTACTAATTTAAATATTCTAATCTTGGAGTATTCACAAAGGTATTTTTTTCTAAGCCTGGTGGGCAAACACTAAAGAGAATGAGTTGAGATTTAAGACAGGCAGCACAGACACACCATATCTGGCATAACATACTAAAATGCTCACCTTTGAGTTTCTTTCAAAGGAATGTCAAAAGAAAAATCGATATTTATGAATGATATGTAAACTGTCCCTGGCAGGCATGGTGATAATTAAATATATGTATATCACTGATTTTCTATGAGATAATTGTATAAGAAGAGTCATGAACAATTTTTATAACTTAATTGATAGCTATTAAAATTTTCCTTAAAGGTGATGGATAGTTGACTCATCAATTGAGAGATCTTGCCACTCTTACAGAAGATCACAGTTGGGTTCCTACACTGTAGTAGATAGCTTAAAACTGTTTCTAACTCCAGCTCCGGGGAATCCAATGGCACCTCCTACCACACACAGGCACAAACACATGCAGACACAGGAACACACACATACATATACAAAATTAAAATAAATCTTTTTAAAAACACTTTCCTCGTTTTCATCTATTGTCTCTGGCTCATACAATATTTCTCCCTCCTCTTCCACAATGAGTCCTGAGCCTTAGGAGACGAGGGCCTGATATAGGTGTCCTACTTAAGGTTGAGTACACCATAGTCTCATAATCTCTACACTTTGACTATTTGGGGTTCTCTGGGTTAATCACCATCTGCTGCAAGAAAAAGCATCTCTGGTGAGAGTTGGGAGATTTACTAATTTATTATTACAACATTACTCATTTTGAATCAGTTTATTATTATGTTTCTTTATCAGAATTAGGGTCGTAGGTTCTCCCCTATGGTGTGTGACTTGTCTAGCCACAGGTTGTTGGTACTGATAATATTGCCAGGTATGCACTCTATCTTGTGTATTAGGCTTTAAATTCAATTATAAAGTGGTTGGCTGCTCCCATATTATAGGCACCACTATTGCACCACTGAGCACAGGTTTCATAGCACCTTCTGGTACTATGAAAGCTAGCTAACAGAGATGTAGCTTCAGGTTCTGTGGCTTAGGTATATAGTGTCTTCAGGAATATGGTCTTACTGTCAAGTTCTGGCAGGGACCAAGTTCAAAGGCAATTGCCAATATTGCTTAAGAAACTGTTCTCTGGACATGGCAGGGTAGTTGCACATCTGAATCCACAGCACTTACAACAACATGCACAATATACATGTAAAACCAAACCAGACAGGGGTGGATCGTAATGGCAGCTGAGGATCTATTGGCATTTGATGGATGCTGAGAAAGGGAAACTCAGTTTTCCTTACTGGTGTGATGAATGGTAGGTTGACTACACTCTAAGGGATAGACTCTCATCCAAGAGCATTTAAAAAATAGATTGGTCAGGCATGGTGGCATACACCTTTAATCCTAGCACTTGGGAGGCAGAGGCAGGCAGATCTCTGGGAGTTCAAGGCCAGCCTGGTCTACAGAGTGAGTTCCAGGACAGCCAGAGCTACAAAAAGACCATGTCTCAAAAAAAGACCAAAAAAAAAAAAAAGAAAGAAAGAAAGAAAGAAAAAGAAATTGAACTCCAGAGGCCCTTGTTTTGTCATTTTTTTAATTTAATTTATTTTGGCTGACATATACAAATATAAAGTTGTACAGAGGCCCTTTTTAAAGAGGACAAATAGCTGGGCATGGTAGTGCATGCCTTTAATCTCAGCAATAGAGAGGCAGAGGCAAGCAGATCTCTGAGATTGAGGTGAGCCTGATCTAAACATCAAGTTCCAGGCCAGTTGTGGCTCCAAGGGAGACCCATCTCTAAAAGGTGGGTGGTGATGGGAGAAGAGTTTATGAATATGATCAAAATATATTGGATGAAATTCTCTAAACAATATAAATATTTTTAACCAAATTTTCTTATGAAACATGTGTGAAAAAACAGCCTAGGTCCTGGCACCTACTATGACTTGGAAGACAGAAGAAACCAGCTTCCTTAAGTTTTCACTCTTCATTTTTCCTTTTCAAAACTAGAAACTCATTTTTAAACCATGGATTTACCACTGAGATGCCTATCATTATAATAACTAAAGGAAAACTTGCCTAAATGATTCTATAATCAAAAATACATGTGCAGATAAAGAAAGTATGTCTTGATTTATTTCAGTATAGACCATATGGTTTACTTAACTTTTTTATATTTTTGCAACTTATTCTTTTATCTCTACCTGAAAAAAATAGGGTAAGGTTCTTATGGGGCTGACTGCTTAGGAGAAGATTGCTAGCTAAATTCCAGTGCACTGTTTTTTTTTGTTTGTTTGTTTGTTTGTTTGTTTGGGTTGCTATTTACTTAAAAAGAATTAGATTGGGGCTGGAGAGGTGGCTCAGTGATTAAGAGCACTGGGTGTTCTTATAGAAAACCTAGGTTTGAAACCCAAGTACCCACAAGGCAGCTAACAACTGTCCATAAATCCAGTTCCAGGGGAATTTGAAGCCCTCTTCTGACTTCCATGGGCACTGCATAACAACAACTGCACTTACATACATGCAGGCAATACATGCATACACATATAATAAAAATAAAATTTTTAAAAAGAAGAAAAATTTTTACCTTGGATTTGACTTTTGTGTACTCTGACTGGGCTGCTAGTGAAAACTTAATGAATTCCCTCCTATTAAGAGACAAGACCTTTTTCCTTTTTTACTGTAAAATCAGTCTACAATTAAACAGTTTTTCCTTGATGGTAATTATTGACTACCAAATTGTTTATGTTGGTTCAGAGAAAAAAAGGAATCAATCATACTAATGTCTTTTCTCTGAATGATATTTGCAATATTTCTGAAAAGTATATTTTAGATATTTGTGGCATAAAAGAACAAGCATAAAGCAATGTGGAGAAAAGAACCAGAGCTCCTTATTTGGTTCAACTTCAGTTTCAGAGAGAGCTATATCTTTGATGATGTGGAAATGGAAAAGGAAATAATGCAAATACTTGATACAATATCATTTGAAACATAAGGACCAGAGTGGAAATTTCTGAATAATTCAGGAATATCTGTATCCTAGATTCAGCTCTTCAGTATGCCTTCCAACAACAGGTGATCATAGACCATGACGCTCATTAGCTAGAACATGCGTCTGCATTTTTCTTGGCCAAAGTGAAACCCAAAGAAGGTGATACTCTGGCCTTTCAAATGAAATATCATTTTACCTAATACCTTGTGATACTAAATTAAGAATGATCCATGAACAAAGTAATGATGATGATGGAGGTCATGGTAATAATAATGGTGATGGTAATAATAGCCTTGAACACATGAAACAAAGTAGACTAAACAAACATGATATTCTCTGAAAAAATCTATCATTTTTATTTCACATTAAATAGATGTCAGAAATAATTTCACTAGTTTGTCTTTCTGAAACTAAATTTAGTCTTGATTTACACATACATAAAGCATGTGAAAATCATAAAGATAGAGAAAGACACTTCTTTAGTAGAAAAAAATAAAGTCAAGATCTCTGTAGACCCTTTCAATTCTTCTTCTGGAGCCTCAGCTTTATCTCAGCCACAAAATGTAGTTTTTAACCTCGGGCAACAAGTTATTATAGATTCTGAAAGAAATACAATTATATCAGTGTTTGCGAAGATTCCAAGGAAATTGCAAAATTGAAAATGAAATAATCAAAAAAGTCTACAAAAAATCCATTAAATCTCAATTGTTGTTACTATTCATATATATGAAAAATAATAAAGGTAATTTAAAAGTAAAACTATAATTAACCAAATGAAACTTAAACTGTTAAAAATCAAATTAATCATGAATATTCCTCGTCTAATATATGCTACACAAGAATAAAAACTAAATATAATATATGCATCACTTAGATAATTCTCTGGCTTGACATTTTTTATTAATTCTGTGTAGAGAAAGGTAGCTACTTTTTTATCTTTCCCACCTCCTTGAAAGAAAAATCACACCCATCTATACACAAAATAAATGTTCACTAAGTTTGGATTTTACTTATGTCAAGGAAAGGAATTCTCAAGAGGGAATTTTAAGTGACCCACAGGGAACATTTTACTTAGAGAATAGTACCTGAGATCTAGGCCACTAATAATTAAAGTAATTAAAGTAGGACTTAAGTTGCTGAGTATCACAACAAAGTAAATGTATAGTCAGGTTTAACACTTCGAACTCCTTTGACCCTAATTAAAGGCTGATGATTTCATTGTTGTTTTCTTAACTTTCTTCTTTTCTGCTTAATTGAAACAAGTTTTTCCATTTGACCTTTGTTCTAAGATATATTCACAGGTATCTCAAAAAGCTTACATCAATCTTCTTAGTCTTAAGTTTGCCAACAGCCAGTGGGCCAAAAATGTACTGAAATGATCAGGTTTCAACAATAAACCTCCCAGTCCAAACTTCTCATTACGACTTGTTCTTTGAATGTACACATTCTAGCATAATGAAATACAGCTTGTTAGCTTAAAAGCAGGAGAGATACCTTAGAATTCCATATGCAATGAACTCAATAAGATTAGAATTATGATTTTATCAGACTACAAAGAGAAAGGCAATGAGACCAAAAACCAGTTCTCATGCATGAAGGAGTTCTTAGATTCAAGAGCAGAGCAAAGGACAACTTTGGAAATCAAGTCCACACCCAAAGAATACTACAATAAGCACAGAAAACTTACAGTCTATTTCTATTTGAGCAATATTTCATGTTTCCAGACAGGTTACCTGTCTCCTTTCAGCATCTCCAGAGAATTTTTTCTCATATCTGCAAATCCCACCAGAATTACCCAGTAGCACACACAGACTGATTCTCCAAGTTCCCAGCAGCAGTGCCATGAGGCAGGGTAGATCCTAGAAATTTAATTTGTTGGACCTCCCATCGTGGACTGAATCAGAAACTCTGGGACCATATCCAGAAACCTATGGTTCAAGAAGCCTTCCAGGTCTCTCTGCTACTGCTGTATGAAGTTTGAGAACCGCTGAAGGCAGAGAAGCTTGACTTCTTTCCTATACAAGGCAAACCCAGATTGTGAGAGTGTGGTCACCAAGTCAGAGCTTGAGTCAGATGAGGCTTGGCAATTACTCAAGTAAAAGCCAGCTGGGAATTATCACTATTAACAATTGTGAGAAAGTTTGACGTTAATGAAGATTAATATCCCAACATTTTTATTTTGATCCTAGGTAACTATTTAGATTATTACACCACTGGTGAACTAATCATAATGTTCAATGTTTTTTTGTGTGTGTTTGGTTTGGCTTCTTGAAACAGGACCATGCTATATCCCCCAGGCTTACCTTGAACTCAGTATCCTACTGCCCTAGCCTCCCAAATGGTGGGATTGCATAACCTGATTTATAATAGTTTAAAGTGAAATATTGTCTAGACCATCTAATCTAATATTTTCATATTTTTCCTTTAAATAAAAAACCTAGAATAGTATTACATTTAAATTAATGTATGTGCCTTAAAAATTCTAAACAAGCAACTTACATCGGTTTTTCTCCAAATCAAAAAGTGAGATTCAGTAATGATAAAACAGAATGATTTTTGTTGAGCTTTATTATTCTTTAAAGCTATAGCCCTAATAAAACAAGAAGCTACATCATAAGTACAATTATATAGAAATTTCATGAGTCCAAGATTGCTTTTTTCAAGGTATTTGCATAATCTTAGCATTCAAGAACTGTTGATGAACAGACTGTATAACAGCAGTGTTAGACTATTCAGCACATTTTCAGAAGTGATTGGCAGTCTCTTTTCTTAACAATAAAGCAAGATGCAGATTGCTGATACTTTGCATGGGAGCTTTAGGACTAAGTTGGGAAGTGACTATTCTGGGACAGTGGTTTCAAAGCTTCATCTGTGGATCAATATCAGAATTAGCAAAGGATTTGTCAAAACTTTAATCTCTAGTATATTAGACATTCAAGTAGTTACTCCAACAATCTGTTCTAACAAGGCTTCTTGGTAATTCTGCTGAACATTCAAGCTTAAGACTCACTAGTCCCTTGAAGTGACTACACGTGTTTCTGCCTTCCAAGCCATAATATAATGTTCTTATGAACTGAGTAGTCTTTTTCAAGATACAAGATTTGATTTATTCACATAGCTAATATTTATAATCTACTTTGTGCCAGGTACTGTGTGAGGCACTGAGGTACAGTGAAGAAAGCAGTCACTGTGCTACATGCAAAGAGCTTACAAACTACCCCAACACTGAAGTAGAAAAATACAGGCACTTGGGAAGGTAAAAAATGGGAAGAAGGGCATGCACCAGAGAAGAAGGAACCTGCATACACAAAAGAGGTGGAGTGACTGATGCCTCACAAGTGCCAGGCAGAATCAGGAACTGAGCTTGGAGGAGTTTGAAAGACATGAGCTTTACTATTATTCATCCTGCCATTGTGTATCTGCATATTTACTTTTCATAGGTCATTTATATACATCTACATTTCCTGAGCATGTCCAATTCTAACACAGGCCACCTTATCAAATCCCCATAGGTTAGCAAAATGACATTCTAACAGGTTCTGTTTCTCTATTCCTACTGCCTATGTATCATGCTCTACTGAGAAACTGAAATGGTATTTTTGTGTGTGTTTTTGAGACAGGCTTTCCCTTTAGTCCCAGCTGGCCTGGAGATCACTCTACAGACCAGGCTGGCCTTGAACTCACAGAGATCCACCTGCCTCTGCCTGCTGAGTGCTGGGATTAAAGGCGTGTGCCACCACACCCACCTTGAAATAGTATTTTTAGGTAAAAATTAGATCATGCCATTCCCCTATTAAAAGATTCAGATTCCTACCCACTTTAAATAACAGTCAAGTTAAAAATGGTCAACATGTTTTGTCATAAAGCTCTAGATGATCTAGTTCCTTCCTCAAACTATCCTCACTGTCCATCATTGTCCATAGTAATAAACTATATGTAGTTGTTTGAATTTCTATTAAATTCACTAAATTAACATGAAAATTTAAATTCAGTAACCCTCACTATTTTATGAATGCCCAGCAGCCCCAATGTAGTACATACCACATTTCCAACTCAAAAGTTTCTTTGTTGTTATTGTTGCTGATTGGCACACAATACTTAGGAATTACAATGTAATGCATGTATAAAATAGGTGTTTAAGTTAGGATAACTTGCATTTCTAACACCCTAAGTTTTCATAGTTTTGTTGTAAGTACATTCAAAATCCTGTCTTCAAAGTATTTTGAGAAATTCAATACATTACTATCAATTTTATTCACCATACTGTGCCATAGAACTCAAAGATTTATTTTCGCTATGAGAACATAGCATGTACCCATTAACCTAGCCCTCCTCATTACCCATCCATCTCCTCTTGTCTTTCCAATCTCTAGTAAGCATTATTCTAGAAATTCTTAACTTTTTGAGATCAGCTTCTTTAGACTTTACATATGACTGAAATCATGTGATTTTGTTTTTCTGTCCCCTGATTTGCTTCACTTAATATAAATGCCCCAGCTCTATCCATCCTTCCACAAAGAACAGGATTTCATTCATTTCATTTTTATGTGTGAATATTGGCCTTGTTGTGTAAATATACCACATTTGCTTTTTTTTCCATTTATTCACTGGTGGACATTTAAGCTGATTCTGTCTCTTAGATATTATAAATAGTATTGCAATAAACATTGGGGCCCAGGTGGTCTTTCCACCTCTACTGTTTCTCAATGCCAAGATATCATATTCTGGAATGTTTGTCCTTAAACTTCTCATACCATAAATGTCATCTTCCTGGCTCACCCAGTTCTACCACTCAGTTTAAATTTCTGCACATTTACAGATATCGCATGTGCCACATAGTCGTTCATTGTTGGTTATTTATCTCCCCTGCAGAACTTAAGTTCCATGGTACAGAAACCTCCTCTGTCTGATAACCACTACAGCATTATCTGTATCTCAACCACCTCATATCTTGCACGTCATGTCCACTTCATAAATACTTAAAGTAGGAAAGGAGAGCACATGACTTCAGGTGTGTTCCGAAGGAACTACCTCATAGGGATAAAATGTAAGCACCTAATTTATACATAATAATGAAACAAGTAAGTTTGCTTTGAATGAAATTGAAAACCCAAATCTATGCCTCTTTGCTAGACATATCAAAGTGTTGGACATTTTGTTTCCCCCTTGTACTTCATAAAAGAAGCAATTCAGACTATAGTTCAAAGATTACATATACCTCCAAATTCTGGTATTTTAAAACACTATTTCATTTATTTTATGTGTATGTATTTTGCTTGCATATAGGAAAGTACACCCATACATGCAACACCCATGAGGCCAGAAGAGGGAATTGGATCCCGTGGGACTGGAATTCCAGAAGGTTGTCAGCTATCATGTGGGTGCTGGGAACCTAACTTTGGTCCTCTGTAAGAACAGCCAGTTCTCTAAACCACTGAGTCATCTCTTCAGCTACAAATTCTGATATCAATTATAAAAATCCTGAACCCAAGAGACATACACCATCTTTTTAATATATCTAGAAAATACCCACTCATATATCCTTTCTTATTATAATATTATGTGAATATTCATTCTCTGTTTTAAATCATCATATTATCCCGTGGTCTTAGGCTGCTTAAATGCTCATAATATTTTTTTTTAAAAAGCAAATTTAATCACATAATATTAAAGAATTTTTCTTATAAAACACTGAGCTAGTCATTAAATTGGAATTTAGAGATACAGCTGCTTAAGGATATCAAATTAACCACAACCTACTTGATTGTTAAGCAATAGATAAGATCAAATTAGAACAATCAAGCCCCTACACCACTCTACTGTAAGCATGGCAGGTTATATAGATGCGGCCAAAGTGCCAGGTGGAAACAATCCTATCCTTAGGAGGACTCACATTTGAAGTTTCTAAGCACATGTGCATAGAAACCACATTTCTGTCTGTCAGGTTATCGATGAAACAGAACTGGACTACTCATTTGAGCTTTTATATATCAGTTTTTTAGAGACAGTTTTACATAAAGAAATAACTTGTTCAAAGAACTTACTTAGAAGGGCACAAATGTAACAAAAGGAAAATAAGATCCATTCTGGAAGATTCCATGAAGTTCATTCATGTGAAGATTTTCTTAAACATTTGTAAAATAGGGCTTCCGTTGATTCATTTCTATATCATGCCTAGAATCTGAGACATTACCCTGAATATTATATGAACAGAAAATATTTAAATAATTAATTTGAAAGGTGAAATAAGAGAAAACACAGAATTGTCTTTTAGAAGAATTATAAACTTAGGTTAAATGAGTGACCAGTAACAAGACTTGCCTTTGTTCTTCATATCCCTTGTAGTCACTCAAGAGGCTACTCAGAACTATTTTCAGGAAGAAAAAAAAATGTAGGCAGCATCCCCTCGTATACTGTCTTCAAATGGAAGAGATGAGATAAGAATTATCTTCTTATCAAACTGCTGAATAAGAGCAATCTTCAAACTAGAAGGAAAGGCCTACACCACCAGAGACAGCTTGCTGCTGGAGCATCCTAGTACTTGAGATTTACTGCTTATTAAAATGCAAAAGGCCATTACTTTCCCCCAGAACAAATTCTGTGAGCAGAGATGAACCTAGGAAGCTTTTAGACCATTTCCTGAATCATAAACAAAGAGCTCTGTACACAGCAACTCTAGGAGATATAAGGAGGAGTGCGTTATATGATCCTTATTGGATTACTCAAAGCTTCAGCGAAGCTCCCTTCAGAAGACATATAAATCAAAGCTAACTGCTTCCATAGAAGAGCAATCAAGTTTTTAAAAGAATATCTTTGTTCCCTGAGGTTGCACAGTAAGATTTAGATGCTTCTATTAGGACCTTTGCAATGGAGCATACTTAAGTAATTATAAAAATGCAGCCTGGAAAAACACCTGGACAAGCTCTGGAGAGTTAAATTGATCTTTTGTTTTCAAGTTTCAGATACTAAAGAGTATTTCTCCCATTTATATTCTGTAAACACACACACACACACACACACACACACACAAGCACACACATATCTTTTGGCAACAGCAAACAAGTGTACTGAATAGGGAATTTTTACATTATGTCATTGTTATTAAATTAATATTGTATAGTATAGAGTTTTGTATGAGTGTCTTTATGTGCATGTAGAAAGAGTTTAAATTGGGGGTGAAAGGGTAATTAAAACTGAATAAAGTGTGTCTTTGGGAATACTGGGAAAGATTTTATAAATGTAAAATCATTCTTTCTACAGTCTTTTATATTAATAAAAATGGGATTCCTCACTGTTGTTGAGAGTTATGTTTAAAACTAAGCAAAATAATAGTGACACCCTGCCTAAATAATTTGCTACAAAGTGTTTAAGTCCTCAAAGGGTCTACAAAAATTTTTCATTTCCTTTTCTCCATGTTTTATGGTAAAATATTTAACAATACCCTAAATTTGAAACATTCAAATCCTTATCCCTTGTGAAGCTAACCTTGTAAACTGAATAATAACAATCCTGTTCTAGAAGTGTAAATCAAGACACTTGGCATTTATCTCTTTCCACTGACAATTTGGGCAAACTAAATATCTCTGAAATTTTCTCTTTTTAAGAAAATGTATTCACAAAATCAGGTATGAATTCTCCCTTTATGAAGTTCCCGAGCTGAGAATGAGTCTTTAATTGATTAGACATTATTGACAAGTACTTTGTCTTTGTAGTTTACCTTGAACTGTGCAGGATTATAGAAAATGCAAAATAACCATAAGTCTACTTTATAGCATCAAGGAGACTATATATTACTGGACTGAGATTACATGTAAAAATATGTGAATAATACAAGATAATAAATGTGTGTTAAATTCTGGGGCAAGATTATGGTTTCTGTAAGAATTCAGTCACAGAAAATCAATATAACTTATCTGGCTTGGAGAGTTTTGTAGAGAAAATGCATCTTAACTTGGAAGGAGGGATTTAGATTTGATGTGATAAATTGTTCATAGTAATTGTAGGTGTTTGAGCAGGGGAGTGACGGATGAAACTAACACTGGAGGGAAATTTATGGAGCTTCAATATGCAGGAAGTCTTAGATGATAGAAGAGGCTATGCTAACTAGAAGCCTAACACAGTACCTCAGGGACAATCTGATAAAGGTCTGAGCTGTGAGGTGGCTTCTGGGGATTGAAAATTGACATTTGGAAGAAAAATTGATAGGTCTTCATAACTAAGTGGAAAGAGTAGGAAGGGATTATTACTTAGAATACATATTACAAGAGTTAACAACAAAGCACCTGTAAGCAGCAGTAACACAGTTGGTTGGTATAACCTTGAAAGACATGTGTTTGAGGGGGAAGTCCCAGAAAACAGAGTGATTAAAAATAGAAAAGTGGAGAAAGGAGAAAATCCAGTAAAACACACCATTAATAGGATGGTTAGCAATGTGGATGAATAGGGCTCATAGCCATTCCCATGACTATCACAGTTCAGAGTTGTGTTACTATAAGCTAGAAGATCTAGGAAACTCCTTCACTGACATTTATACCATCAGTTGAGAATTATTTCTGCTGTTATTGTGTTCCCACAGTTCTCCACTAATCTACCTATGGGTTAAAGTCTTTTGTCTTGGAGAAAGCCCTAAGGTAGCAAAGGAGGGAGATGCAGTAATGTAGGCTTCAAGCAAACATTACTACCAGCACTTTACAACTACAACAGCACTGAAATATATAGGGGTGCAGTATTAGTATCTATAGTTCTCCGAGTCACACTGTACGCCTCTGCTTTCTCTGCTATAATAAAACATCTAAACTCCTAAACCTAGGATACCACATACACAGCCAAATAGATGATATTAGTAATTATTGCTCAGGTTTTGAATTCAAAGGGTTTGAAGTAAGATTTCATGTTTCCTATTAGAAATTTCATATGTTACTTTCTATATTAGTTTCATTTTTTGCTATGATAAAATATCCTGACGATTTTAGGAATAAATAGTTTATTTGGCTCACAATTCCAAAGTTATAGTCCATCATTGTAGGGAATTCAAGGAGACAGAAACTTGAAACAGCTAATCACATTACAACCACAATCATAAGCAGAAGGTCCACGTAAAGTTGTGCAAACCTTTGAGCCCAGCACTGAGAGCCAGAGGCAGACAGATCTCTATGCTATAGAAACCAACTTGACCTGCGTGGTAAGTTCCAGGCCACCCAGAATTACAACAACAAAACTGCAACTAGACAGATTGTAGGCCCTAGAAGAGAGAGAACCTACTACTATTATTCTGCTAAATAAACACAGAATCAAAGCCACTCCTGATTTGTTCTTATGCCTATAGATTAGTTCATCTCTCAGCCTTCATTAGGGAAGCTAATGACAATAGATGGCAATTAACACAGACCCACAACTGATCAAAGTGCAGAGAATAAGAGACTGCAGAATACTCAGCCCTAAACACGATTATTAATATTACATCCTCTCCTCCCAAAGCTCAGGGATTATGGAAGAAAGTGAGGGAGGGGCAGAAAAATGTAAGAGCCAGAGGCAGTGAATGACAATAAGGAAACAATGTTTTCTGGACACAACAATGCAGGTGCATATATGAATTTACAGTGCTTGTGACAGCGTGCACAAAACCAGGGAAAACTCAAGCCAGACAAAATCCTAGCATTGAGAGGGGAGACTGTTCCACCCCCAGCTAAGGAGCTATTGGCCACTGATAGCTGCTGGGGAAGGGAGGGTCAGCTTTCTTTAAGAGTGTGGCTCTTGGGGATGGGGAGATGGCTCAGTGGTGAAGGGGACTTTCTGCGTTTTGAGAACCCAGGTTGTTTCCAGCACCCTCATGGCAGCTCACAATTGTCCGTAACTCCAGTTCCAGGGGATCTCTTGCCTTTTTCTGGTCTCTGTGGGCACTGAATGCATGTAGTATGCTTACATACAAGCAGACAAAACATGCATAAACATAAAATAAAATTAATTAAATATTTGAAATAAGTGTGGCCCCTGGTAAGTAAGCCTCATTGCAGTAGATGACCACACACACAAAAGTATAAAAGCAACATAAATTGGACTCAGTACGTTAAAAGAAGAGAGAGAACACAATGTTAGGTGGATAAGGAGTGGATACAGACCTAGTAAGACTTGGGGGAGGGGTACATATGATCAAAATATACCATAAGAAATTCTCAAAGAATGAAAAAACACACACAAACAAGCCCAAGTCCACATAGAAAAGAACAGACAACAATGGATTAACGCATGCTATTTCTCAGCTACTTTTCTCTTTTTCATTCAGTCCAGGACCCAAATCAAAGGGAATGGTGCTGTCCACAGTGGACTAGTCTTCCCATATTAGTTAACTTAGGATAACCCCAGCATAGACATTCGAAGAGGCTCTTCACCAGGCGAGTATAGATTGTGTCAGGCTGACAATCATAGTGATGACACTTTCCCTCTTCTAAAATTCCTCAGTCTCCTCTACTGCTAAGTGATCACAGTAATTTCATTTATACCATTGTTAGGAGAACACAAGGAGTTAACATATGCAAATTCACTAGTCTAGTTACGAATACTGCCCACATATTGTGTCTTAATAGTATTCTTAATTTGATTCCTCAGGGAAATTGGGGGGTAGACTCAAATTAGTAGTAATTGTTAACATAGGACACCTAAAGTTCATGCATTGGATACATTCTCATTCCAATGACTTGCTTATGGTCTTAATTAAGGTTCTTATTAAAGCTCTGAGATAATGCAACCAAGTGTCTAACAGCTGAATGACATATTCAATTAAAATTTTCACTTTCATCGAACTGTGGTAAAGATTCCCTAGACAACCACTACTCCCTGCCCCTGGTCTCTACCAGATGTCTTCTCTCTATGGCAACGATCTTCCTTCCATTGTTGTGTGTAGCTATCAGCATAAGGACAGCAGTTACTCCATGAATATACTCGATCTTCTCTATGTGAGTTCTCTGACTTTCAGACTTGACAGAGAAATACTATTCATTCCTATTATGACAAACACACTTTGTTAGTTCTTTAGCACACACCAGCAGATAGCACAAAGGAACCAATTTTAAAGAAACCTAAAGACCAAATAAGACATAATCAAGTTGTGTAGTCATAGTCAATATCCATCTCCTCCTTTACTAATTTCCTGAGTTGTATCCTCCATGGTGATACCCTAGAGGTTCACAAACATACTAGAGCTTCATAAAATATTGATCCAAAATAGATTCATAAAATACTGAAACAAGAAAGTATTTCAAGATCCAGACAACCCTTATCAAATGAAGAAATTTTAACCACTGATTGGCCTCACCATGTACCTGGAAGGGTGTCCACATAGGCAAAGCGAACTTTATATTTATAAATCCCAGAAAGTAAAATAAAAAAAAATTAAAAAAAAAGTGGGCTGGAGAGAGGGCCTAGCGGATAAGAGCACGGACTGCTCTTGCAGAGGACCTGGGTTCGATCCCCAGCACCCACATGGTGGCTGAGAACCGTCTGTAACTCCAATTCCAGGAGAACCCCAGTTCCAGGGGATTCTGACACCCTCCTCTGACCTCCTCGGCATTGCACGACACGGGTGCACAGACCTATATGCAGACAATACATTCATACACATACAAAAATAAATAAAATAAAAAAAATTAAAAAAAAAAAGTCCCAGAAAGAAAAAGTGGAAAGTTAGGGTAAGAGAGCAAAAGAGAAGGAAATATGGAAAATATGTTGATGAAAATGTAATAAAAGAAAGGAAGGAAACATACGTCACCCAGGGAAGAGGCCACACTAAGAAAGGAAGTAAGCATATGTCACCCAGGGAAGAGGCCACACTAAGAAAGGAAGTAAGCATATGTCACCCAGGGAAGAGGCCACACTAAGAAAGGAAGTAAGCATATGTCACCCAGGGAAGAGGCCACACTAAGAAAGGAAGTAAGCATATGTCACCCAGGGAAGAGGCCACACTAAGAAAGGAAGTAAGCATATGTCACCCAGGGAAGAGGCCACACTAAGAAAGGAAGTAAGCATATGTCACCCAGGGAAGAGGCCACACTAAGAAAGGAAGTAAGCATATGTCACCCAGGGAAGAGGCCACACTAAGAAAGGAAGTAAGCATATGTCACCCAGGGAAGAGGCCACACTAAGAAAGGAAGTAAGCATATGTCACCCAGGGAAGAGGCCACACTAAGAAAGGAAGTAAGCATATGTCACCCAGGGAAGAGGCCACACTAAGAAAGGAAGTAAGCATATGTCACCCAGGGAAGAGGCCACACTAAGAAAGGAAGTAAGCATATGTCACCCAGGGAAGAGGCCACACTAAGAAAGGAAGTAAGCATATGTCACCCAGGGAAGAGGCCACACTAAGAAAGGAAGTAAGCATATGTCACCCAGGGAAGAGGCCACACTAAGAAAGGAAGTAAGCATATGTCACCCAGGGAAGAGGCCACACTAAGAAAGGAAGTAAGCATATGTCACCCAGGGAAGAGGCCACACTAAGAAAGGAAGTAAGCATATGTCACCCAGGGAAGAGGCCACACTAAGAAAGGAAGTAAGCATATGTCACCCAGGGAAGAGGCCACACTAAGAAAGGAAGTAAGCATATGTCACCCAGGGAAGAGGCCACACTAAGAAAGGAAGTAAGCATATGTCACCCAGGGAAGAGGCCACACTAAGAAAGGAAGTAAGCATATGTCACCCAGGGAAGAGGCCACACTAAGAAAGGAAGTAAGCATATGTCACCCAGGGAAGAGGCCACACTAAGAAAGGAAGTAAGCATATGTCACCCAGGGAAGAGGCCACACTAAGAAAGGAAGTAAGCATATGTCACCCAGGGAAGAGGCCACACTAAGAAAGGAAGTAAGCATATGTCACCCAGGGAAGAGGCCACACTAAGAAAGGAAGTAAGCATATGTCACCCAGGGAAGAGGCCACACTAAGAAAGGAAGTAAGCATATGTCACCCAGGGAAGAGGCCACACTAAGAAAGGAAGTAAGCATATGTCACCCAGGGAAGAGACCACACTAAGAAAGGAAGTAAGCATATGTCACCCAGGGAAGAGGCCACACTAAGAATTTCACTTGAGTTTTAAAAGATTCTTTCCTCATTATAAAACATGATAAATGTAGAAAATATAGAAGAATAAAATAGAAAACAAATATTGCCTTAGTGACTATCATTTTCTATTTTCAGGAATCTGGTGTGTTTCCCTTTTGTTTATTTGAAATTACAAGGGGAATAATGCACCAATCAACATCTATACTTTCTACAGAATAATTACTGTACATGAATTCCATATTATTCTATAAAATGATATACAATATTTTATAATATATGCTCACTAGAAACAACAGGAAATACATTGGAGGAAAATGATTTGACAGATTGAATGATTTGAAAGGTTTAATTTCAGCCTAATATGCACTCAAAAATAAAGCTAAGTTCTCCATAATATAGGAAAAAAATGATTGTTTTCTGAGCTACTTAAATATTCTCTACATCTATTATCACTATTGTTACTATTTAGAATAAATATAAAATATTATGTATTGTAAATATATATATATATATTACATGGTGACACAATAAACCAACCACTTCTTCCAGATCTTATATGTGTTAAATATTTATTCTGGTAGTTTCAATAAGGTCTACAGCTCTACATACCATCCAAAATTTCTTTACTGAGAAATATAGGGACTGGGGGTAGGAATGACTTTCAATATGAACAGAATCTGAACTAGTGGCTTAATTTAACCCTGTACAGAAAAGCTACTACCTAGGGAATCAAAGGGTAGGATTCTCTGTTAAGATAAGGATATACTCAAGCTTGTAGTTTTCCAACTGATGCTGGAGATACTGTTTGGCATATCTCCAGTGACAGCTCGGGACCACAGTTCCCTGAGAGATGTGAAGGAACAAACACCAGGAGATTGGATCTACCATTATCTTTTAAAACTAATGAAGAGCCAGGATGAATTATTCAGGTAAAATCATAATGTAGCTTAATGACACTGCACTGGAAAATCAGTTTAGTTGGTAAAATGTCTGCTGCACAGCATGAGGACCTGAGGTTAGATTCCTAGCAGTTCTGTGAAAAGATGAGCTTGCTGGCCAGCTTGTCTTGTTAAATCAGTGATCTTCAGGTTTGGTGAGAGACCCTGTTTTAAAAGTAAGGTAGAGAGCAACAAGGAGAAAATCTGGTCTCAACTTCTGGCCTCCACATACATGTGCACATATGTACATCTCTGCTCATGCTTGTTTACATACACATGCATATATTATCAATGCATACAAATCAAATGGAAGGTTTTTTCTCTAATACAAGAGTGAAAAGAAAAATAACACTAAGAGAACAAATAGATGTGGTTTCACATTATGGAAAATGACAGCAGAAAAGTTCTGAAATAAATGTGGATCAGATCTATAACTAAGAAAGTGTTGTCTCGGGTGCACAAACCTACATGCAGACGGTACATTCATACACATACAAAAATGAATAAAAATTTTTTAAAAAACTAAAAAAAAGAAAATGTCTCAAGGAAGCAATGGACCTTCTCAAACTACATGAATCTCAAGGTACAAATTCATAGAAATCTACAACAAAACAGGATTGGAGGTATTAAAAGTGACTATTAACTAACACAAGACAGGCATTACTCTCTTCAAACAAAGCATTTCTCTAACTCTCACCCAAGGTTAGAAAAAATGTGAACAAGTAAATTTTTGCAGGGCACTATCATGGAATTATATGGGACTATCGAGATTATCCAGCCCACAGACATGATCCAGCTTGACTCCTCATGAAGGCTTTTAAGAGCAAGAGCCATTCATATTTTGAAAGGGAATTATCCATATTTCAGTTGCAGAATTCACTATTTCATCAAGTGGCTAATCCTATTTAAACATATCTAAATATTAGAGATTGAGTTTAAAGTTCTTCATCTACTATTTTGACTTCATCTCTCTAGAGCCAAAAAGAAGTCTAGCCTCTGACAAAAAAATCATCCTTTCATATATTTAAAAACAATCCTCGAGTGTGCAGTGGTTAGATCAGGGACTTGCCAGGACCACCTGAAGCACAGCTCTGTTCACAATAGCAAAAAGCTGAAGCCAACCCAAATACCCCTCAACTGACCAGTGGATAGAGAAAATGTGGTACATCTACACAATGGAGTTCTATGCAGCAGTAAAAAAAAAAAGACAACATCATGAACTTTGCAGGTAAATGGATGGAACTAGAAGATATTATGTTAAGTGAAGTAACACAGTAGCGGAAAAACAAATGAAGAACGGTATCCCTCATCTGTGGATGCTAGCTCCAATAACCCAGTTGTAAATATTTCTTGTTGGGAGTGATGCATATTGGAAAGAACAACACCACCACCAACAACAGAAAAGACTGCATCAAAGAACTGACTGAAATAGTGGATCTGGTGGGGTGGGGGGGGGGCATGGGTCTATATTCGATTTGTAACATAGTCTTGTACAAAAAATATATAAAAAACAATAAACTTACACATTTCCGGTTTCACCATTTCCTCCATTACATGGAATTCCTCTTTAGTCTTACGATGTTAAATTACTTCATTGTAACTGTGTTTGAGAACTGACTGCTCACCCAAGGTATTGTCCGGTCAGCACCCGTGACACTTCTCCCCTGTTTTCTTGTTCACTTATTCTTAACTAAGTGAACTTAATCTAATTCTCATGATGTATTGCAAAAATCTGTCCAGCAAAGTTTACAAAATGGATGATCTCCAAAACTCTAATGCAAAGTGAAAGAAGAAGCCAGACATGAAGACCACATATTGTGATTTCACCTACATGAACTATCCCAACTTAAAAAAAAAAAATAGATACAACAGTAATTATTGTACAATATTGGAAATATACAGAAACTATTGCATAGAATAGTTTCATTCTAAAACAGGTAATATAGTTTAAATAACATTAGTTAAGGAAGCAGGCAAAAAATTGAACAACAGATAATCAAATACAATAGTCCAGCCCAGTGCTACACGTCTGCAACCTCAGCATTTAGAAAGGAGACGTAAGAACATGTGTTTAAGGAGAGGTTGGGCTACACAGTGAGACTCTGTCTCAAAAGAAAAAAAAGATATTATTCAGCCATAAAAAGTGATGAGGAACAATAGAGTTCAATCTTGAAAGCATTATGCTAATTTTTTAAAAGACACAAAAAATACATGTATGATTTTATGGACATTAATTATCTAGAATTGGAAAACCCAGAGAATGAAAATAAATAGCTATAAGGTTTGTGAAGGACGTAACTGAAGTAGATTATTAACAAATGTGGAATTATGAAAGTTGTTACACAAAATTCTAATGCTCTAAAAATATATTAATTGTGTATTTTAAAATTACTTAGACGGCTGGCTGGATGGAGCCCTCGCAGGCGGTCTTCACCCCATCTTGCCTTTGGACTCCTGAGACCAGATTCTATCCTGGCTCTCCCCCTCTCACCCTGCCTTGGGTTCCCAAGACCAGTCTTCTTCCCTGTCAACTGCCCCATCACCATTCATCAAAGAAGTTTCTTTTGCACCAGACGGAGACTATGACAAAGTACCATAACTGTTCACACACAGACACTGTCTGTGATTTGCACAAGCCCTGCAAATTGCCTAAACCTAAATGGCACATCTATAATGCAACTTCTACACCTACACCTAAGGTTTATGCAACATAGAACAAGGGGTAAAGAGGACACTGGAATCCCTAATTAATGATGCTCCCTCATGCAACAGAGAGCCAGGAACACAAAAGATCGCAAATGGCCAAAGCATGGAGATTAAGAGTGCAGAGTGTGGGTCTTCCAACAGGACTCCTACATTCATCTTTACTCTCCAAGGCTCGGGGACCATTGTGGAAGAGTGGGCTGAAAAAATTGTAAGATCCAGGAAGGAGGTGCATGAGCATATGAAAATAAAGTCTACAAGGTCTTGGGACCCTCTTCATATGAACCTACAGCAATAGTGTCAGCATGCACAAGACCCATGAAATTCAAGCAGACAAAATCCAGGATGGAACTAGGGAACTGGGCAGCACACCCCAACCTTAGCTAAAGAAATACTGAGTGAGGAAGAGCTGATCTTCTTAAGGCAAAGAACTCTGGATAGGCTGACTAGAACTCAATGGATGAACTTACACTAAGAAATGTCTGGAGACACTAACTCAACACAATAGACCTGACACAAATGACTGACTGTATGAGTTCCAGTGGGGCAGGCTGGGGGGGGGGGGTGCCAATGGGGAAGGTAGTATAAAGACTATAGACCGACTGAGATGTTCTGTATGAAATACACAAAAATTCAATAAAAATTTTAATTATTTAGATGATAAATTTTATCTCAAAAATTTAATTAAAAACTTTGTGGCTGATACTGTCATTAATACCCATTATTAACAGTAGAATTAAATAAAGAATTGGTACATCTTCCACATTACAAGCACCTTTTTGGTTTCTGCCTACTAAGACTTTGTTAACTAGATTTTAACACCAGTGATTGTATTAGCCAACTGCTTTCAGGTTTTTAAAATATTTTACTTATTATTTTATGTGTATGAGTATATCGCTTGCTTGCATGTGAGTGCACGTGGCTCCCTTAGAACTGCAGTTACAAACAGTTGTTAGTCACCATGTTGGTGTGGGGAACTGAATCTCAGTCCTCTGAAAGAGCAGCCAATGCTTTTAACTGATGAGCCATCCCTCCAGCCCCAATTCCAGTTTTGCTTCCTAAATATTTGCCGTGTTAACTTTTCCTGGGACCTGTAGACAGAGGTATGCTTTCTCTAGATAGGCCCCCAATAATAACAGACCAACACAGAATTCCATCCAAGTCAAGTTCTGTAAATCTATGAGTGTACCAGCCTACCAGCCTTAGCTACAGGAGAATGAGTGAGAGATTACATAGGGGACCAGAGTGACTCCAAAACAGTCACAGGACCAAATTCTCTTGTCAGCAAGGATGAAGACTTCCCATGCTTCAAAGAGTTTCTCCATCCCATCCTCTATATGATCTGCCATCTCCCAGGCCACATGCAGCTAGAGCAGAATTACATAGCCAGGAGAGGAGATGTCTATTGGACATCCCTGCCCCTCCTTCCATGAGAATGAATCGGCCGGATCTTGAAGGACTTCTGTGTGTAGTCACATTTACTCTGATTAAGATGGAAGTGGCTGTTTTGCTCAGAAGACAGCTTTCCACAAAACTCTCATGCCTCTACTGAGAGACATGTGGAATAAAACCACATCAGAAAACAGTCCTGTTTGTAAAGCTGGAAAATCATATCCTCTTTCTTCCTCTGCACTTCAGAGCCTTATCTCCTAAGTTGAACTGTAAACTTCTGCAGAGTAGTGATAAATCCCAAACCCCATGAATATAGACTGAACAGGCTTAGCCAAAGGACAATAAAAACAATAATACTAATTAGCATTTCATAAGTCTTAAGTAATGACTGAGACCTGAACATTGACAGAAGAGGCTGAGATTTTACATGTGTACTCCCCAAGTGCTTTGAGTGCCCATTATGTAAGGCAGTGGGAGGTTTAGCAGTATATAGAAAAGTTACCATCTCTGAAATCTACTTTTATGACTTGATATATATAACTGGGCAGTTATGCAGAGCTCATGATTTTATAAATAAGAATGTGATAGACAAGGCTAGCAAGGTGGCTTATATTTCAACAGATTCCAAACTGGATGCATGATGTGCCTACCTCTTGAGTTTTCCTATGTAAAGTCCATAATTACATAATTAAAGAAATCTGATGAAATCATCTTGACACCTTGATCTGAACTTAATGGATCAACCTACATTTGTTATATATTGGTTATCTATATCCATACAACACTATATAACTAAGAATATTTATATTTATGGCCCTTTAAAATTGATATTTTTTTTAAAAATGTCTATTATCCAAGTTATGTTTCTCAATGTTTTTATTGAATTTTTGTGAAGTTCATACAAAACATCTTAATCACCTTTATACCCCTTCTCCCATCCACATCCTTCCATAGCACCCCCATACCAGATTTCTTGCATTCTTAATATGTGATATATTTCAAGGCCTATATGACTGTCCCTCGGGGTAAATTGTTGCACTGGAGTCTAGTCAGCCTATCTTGAGTCACTCCCTTAAAGATGAACTCTCCCTCACTCAGCAGCAATCAGCTGCCAATGCTACTTTCCCCTTTCTATGCTGGGTTTCTGTCTGACTAATTATGCATGGGTCTTATGTATGCTATCACCATTGCTGTAAGTTCATACAAGCAAGTTCCCAGAGACTGGAAGACTCTGTCTCCTTATGACCATGTACCAGCTCTGGCTCTACCTCTTTCAGTCTCCCTCTTCCTCAAATGGTCCTTGAGCCCTGGGTGGGTGAGGTTTAAATAGGAGTCTTACCCAGGGACACTCCCACTGAAGTTTCTTATTCATTACACTTTGGCCACTTGTGGCCTTTTGTGCATCACCTTCTGCTGCATGAAGAAGCTGCACTGAGGAGAGTTATGAGATTCATTAACACTCTCTATCCCCTGTTCCACTGTGTTCTGTGAGCCTTAGGTGTAGTGATTCCACTGTAGATGTGTGACTTGGGGCCGGGCATCTCACAGACACTTAGGTAGGAAGCTTTTCTCTTTATGGCAAACAGGGCCCACGTGGCCCTGCTAAGGGGGATGGGGGCATACCTCTCGCTTTGCAGACACTATGGGGAGCTGACCCCCTGGCGCAGAGACCAGCTGGCTAATTCCCGCAGCCCAACCTAAATGGTAACTCCAATTTAGGCTCTTAGTCTGGACCCACGAGACTCATGCTCCACTCTTGGCCGTGACTTCCCACCTGCCCAGAGCCGGGACAGGAATTTCACTCACAACACCAGCTACCCAGGTTGGTGGTCGGCAAAGGGAACCTTTTTCCAGCCCACTGGCCACCCGATCGAAACTCAGGCCTACCTTAGCCTGTATGCGCGCAATAATTAATAAAAATATCGGCCGAGAAGTCCGTGATAACGTTAATATGGAATTTTTTTAATTTATTGATTTATATATTTTTATCAAATCTAGACCCATGTCCCCTCCATCCCCCCACCCCACCAGAGCTCATGCATTCTGCCAAACATGCGTTTCATCTCTTTCTCAGTCTTTCTCAATATTCTCCATGTGGAAGTTGACTGTTTTGAGCAGAAGTTCACTGTTTCAGTCAGTTCTTTGTGGAATTTGATTTACTGGTTGCCACAGCTTGCTTTTATAAACCAAATGACGTCAGTTCCCAGGACCAATCATGAGCCCGCCAACTCCGCGCCACTGCACACCTTGCTCCATCCAGCACTAAACACCTAAGCCATGCTGCTTGCTCCTCCCTGGGGAGGAGCTACACTCTTGACCATGCCGGTGCTAGTTGGAAATCCAGCCTGCAAGTCAAGCTGGATTTCCCACACACTTATTCTCTGCATTTGCCAAGTTATTTTTAAGATTATTTCTCAGTGTGAAACCATACAGGTATGAAGTTTCATTTGATAAAATTAAAGTACAAAAGTAAATTTGTACCTAATAGTGTTTCAAAATTTATGTGATATCAAAATGGTTTTTTTGTAACTTTGAATCAATTACCAGGTTCACTGTAATTTCTTAGTCCATTGTTCCTTGACCTGGAATGAAGTAATTAATTTTAGTTTGAAGTCACTTTTGTCAGATTTTTTTGAATCATAGCACCTCTTTGTTTCTTAGTGCCATTTGCAGGAACAGATCTATCCATCCTTTCACCCAGAGGTGGTAGCTATCCTTGAAGGTAAGAAGAGCTTCTGATAGGCAGCAAAAAGATGGATTTAGTTTCTTAATCCATTCAACTAATCAGTTTCATTTTCCTGAGGAGTTGAGGCTATTGATACTTGAGGTTATTTTTTAAAGATATGTATTGGTGTCTGTCATTTTTATTTCTGATTATGTTATTATTCCTATTTTGGGTTTCCATGGTCACACTTTCATTTGTTTTCTTTCTGTAGCCTTTGGGTATGGTCATTTGTGCTAGATAGCTTTAGTGTCAACTTGACACACATGGGTTAATGGAGCCTCAATTGGGGAATTGCCTCCATTGGACTGGTCTGTGGCCACATCTGTGGAGTATTCTCTTGATTGTTGAGCAATGTGGGAGGGCCCAGCCCACTATGGGTGGTACCACCCTGGGCAGGTTGTTGTGTATGGTATAAGAGGGCAGTCTGGGCATGGGTGAGAGGAGCAAGCCTGTAAGCAGCATTCCTCCATGGCCTGTGCCTCAGATCCTGCCTCCAGGTTCCTGTCCTGAGTTCCTACCTTGGGCTCCATGAGTGATGATCTATGACCCAGGAGATGTGAGCTGAATAAACCCTTTCCTTCCAGTTGGTGTCAGAGTGTTTAGTCACAGCAATTGAAGAGAAACTAGAACATTATTCATCTCTTCAGTCCCTTGTAATATTTTTAAATATTCTCTATAATGCTGGTTTGGTGGACACAATTTCCTTTGGCCAATTTGTACCATGAAAGATTTTTTGCTTCTCCTTTGACTATGATAAACAATTTTCCTGGGTTGGTATCTGTAATTGCTTAGAACTTGTAATACTTTTCTCCAAGCTTTTCTGGCTTTTACAGTTGGCATTAAAAATCAGCTGTAATTTTGATGGCTTTTCCTTTATATGTAATCTTTTGTTTTTCTCTTAGAGCATTCAGGTTTTTCCTCTTTGTTCTGTAAATTTATTATGTTTACTATGATATGCCATGGGGAGTTTCTGCTCTGATCCTCTGTATTTGATGTCCTGTGTGTTTCTTGTATCTGTATGGGTATATCTCTCTGTCCTACTCATTTTCTATTGCTGTGATAAAACAGGAACAAAAATCAATTTGGGGAGGAAAGGGTGTATTTGGCTTATAGCTCACAGTTAGTTCATCCTCAAGGGAACCCAAGGCAGGAACTCAGGGCAGGAACCTGGACTGTAGAATATTGAGGTATGTTACTTACTGGCTTGATCCCCTGGCCTGTGCTCAGCCTGCTTTCTTATATAACCGAGGACCATCTTCCCAAGTGGCACCACCCACAGGGGGCTGAGCCTCTCCATATCACTCAATAATCAAGAAAATGTACCACAGGCCAATCCAGTGGAGAGAATTCATCAGTTGAGGTACTCTACATAGATGTGTCAGGTTGACAACTGGAGCTATCTAGCACACTTTCATTTAGGAAGTTTTCTTAAATACTCCCGTTGACAATTGGCCAATGCCATTGACCTGAGGCATTTTCTCCTTCCTCTTTGTCTATGGTTTTTTCACAGTGTCCCAGATTTCCTGCATATTCCATTCATGTGGGGTTTTTTTTAATTTTTCATATTATTTTATTAAGCAGTTCAATTCTTCAACTTTATCCTCAAGTCTTGATGTTCAGTTTTCCATTTGATTCATGCTGCTGGTAAGTCTTTCTCCTGTCATTTCAAATTGGCATTTTGGGCTAGAGAAATGGCTCAGTGGTGGTGCACGCCTTTAATCCTAGCACTTGTGAGGCAGAGGCAGGTGGATCTTTGTGAGTTCAGGGCCAGCCTGGTCTACAGAGTGAGTTCCAGGACAGCTGGGGCTACAGGGAGACCCTGTCTCGAAAAACACCAAAAAAAAAATAAAAAGAGCACTGATTGCTCTTGCAGAAGACCCATGTTTGATTCCCTGCACCCACATGGCAGCAAACAACTTCCATAAGTCCAATTCCAGGGGATCAGATGTCTTCTTCTGAGCTGGCTACCAATTGGATGAGTGGATATTGAGTGTGTCAACAATATTCAAAAATAAATAACACATATATGCATGTATAATGCAATATTATTCAGACATAATAAAATAAATATATGTAATTTGCAGAAAAATTAATGGAACCAGAAAGCAACATGTTAAGAAAAATAAGCCAAGCTCACAAAGACGTATTTCTCTCAAGTGGAATTTGGAGGACAGGAGGGAAAGGAAATTAAGGGTGTAGAAGAGAAAGGAAAGAGGAAACAGAGGAAACGAGAGCATAAGACAAATTATTAGAGTAGGTAAATAAGATCACCATACAGTACATGCATGTTTGAAAATATCATAATGAAACCCATTACTTTGTACAAATATCACATGATAATAAAAATGTTTTTTAAAGTACTAAATAAAAGAAAAATCAATTCTTGAAAAGTATACAAAAATTCAATACTTTTTTTTAATGGAAGCTCATTTCTTTTTTTTTTATTTTATTTATTTCCATATGTGTATGAATGTATTGTCTGCATGCAAGTCTGTGCACCCGTGACGTGCAACGCCGCGGAGGTCAGAAGAGGGTGTCGGATTCCCCTGGAACTGGAGCTCTCCTGGAATTGGAGTTTCAGGCAGCTCTCGGCCACCATGTGGGTGCTGGGGATCGAACCCGGGTCCTCTGCAAGAGCTCTTAACCACTAGGCCATCTTTCCAGCCCCCTCAATAAGTTTTTTAAGTACTGAAAAAAATTAAAATAACACAGGTTTTGACATATGTTCCAAATCAATTTAATGGCAAAATTTTTCATCAAGTGCTGTTCAGTAAAAATGTGAGATGACTCCAACTATGAATTATAACTCAACAGAAACTATTCATGGAAAAATGAAAGTTCAATCCCTAATGCCATTAGAAACAAAAGAAAATATCATCTTAACTTTGGACAACCAAGGTTAGAAAGTATTAATGAAATGCAGTTCACAAAAATATTTTTAAATTTTGATCATCAAAATAAGCAATTATCAAGATGAATGGTAATAGGGCAAAAAGTTTAGAGAGTTTATAATTTTAAGGGATCCTAATTTATTACATATAAGAGTTGCAATAACTAAATAATGAAGACAAGGTTATTTGAAAAAGAAATTTTAGAAAGGAGATCTAGAAATGAGTTACAAATGCATCAATAAATCCTGGCCATTATTAGGTATCAGGGGAATTCAAATTAGTAAGTAGAATTAAAAATATCATACATTTTCAATTGAATAGTTTGTGGAACATTGAAACCCCTAGATCTGGGTAAGAGTGAAGAAGAAATTGAGCTCTTATACATTGTTGATGAGCATGAAGCTCTACAACACAGACAGCTACATGGAACTTTCTCATAGTCAAACACACAGCCTTGTATACTGCAATTTCACAACTAGCAATTCACCTGAAAGTAATAAAGCCTGAACTTATAATCAAGACAGCTGTAAAAATTTTCCCTGCATCTCTATTCATAAAACCCAAAACTGGTTTTTATGTGTATTCACATTTAAATAGTGTTCTAATAAAACACAAAACTACTACACAGCTTTGAAAATATATATGCTAATATTCTCAACTACATACATAAAGCCAGACATAAGAGCTTGGACCACAAGATTTCACTGTGTGAAGTTTGAAAACTGCAAACTAAACCTTGGCACTTCAATGGTTGATCTCCATTGTCAATTAGAAAGGATTTAAAATCACCTAGGAAAGAGCTCTTGAGTGTGTCCTGCAGAGTGTTTAACTGAATCCAGAAGTTGCCTCCTAGATGTGGACAGCACCAGTCTAATCATCTGGAGCCTAGGTAGAATAAAAAGGAGAAAGTAGGCCGGTCATGGTGCCCGTCTTTAATCCCAGCACTCAGAGGCAGGTGGATCTCTGTGAGTTAGAGGCCAGCGTAGTGTACATAGAGAGTTCCAGGACACCTGGGGCTACAGGAAAATCCTGTCTCAAAAAGACAAAAAAAAAAAAAAATTAATGTGCATGAGGATTATACCTGCATGTATATAAGTCCACCCACTTCATATAATGCCTGCAGAGGCCAGAGGGGTCTATCAGATACCCTGGACCTGGAGTTATGGAAGGTTGCTAGCCACCATGTCAGTGCTGGGGTTCAAACCTAGGTCCTCTGCAAGAACACCCAGTGTTTTTAACTGCTGAGCCATTTCTGTAGCCCCTATTTTTATTTTTTAATTATTTTATTCTTTTAGCATAAAGTTTCTTACTGGATGAAAATATCTCATACTTTGATCATGGTGTGGTAAACATAGATGACCATTTCAACAAAATTCATCAGAGTATACATTTAAAACCTGTGTATTTTGCCTTCCAAATGACCAAAAATAAATCTTGACAAGTATTAGAAATGTAATTTTAAGTCAGTTCATTCTGTTATTATTTCCTTTGGTGCCACTCAGTTATTTCTTTCAGAGACTGGTCATTACTGAGAAAACACTAATTTTTTAGTTCCTATGCAGATTTAATGAAACAGCTGTAATCCAAGTCATCGGATGTAACATATTTGAATATATTTTCAGTCTAACTTTAGTGTTCATCCTAACACTTGCACCGTTAAGTTGTTTTACTATTTAAAGGATAGCTTCTAACTAAACTTAAGTATTTATTTAGGAAACTATGTTGAATGTTGGCAATATGTACCTACTTATCAGTGCCTTTTGTTTTCCAAATAGTTGTTCATATGGTTATTTGCAGAAGCTTAGTCAGTTGTGGTTTCAATTTCAGCTATCCCTGGACACAGAGATGAATTAGCTTACCTCTGGAAGTCCCTCATGATTGTCTATTCAGAAACAGCTAATTTTGACCTTCTAGCTTAGGGGCTTTCATCCTAACGTCAGAGACCCTTATTCATTCAATGCTACATTCTTTATATTCTATATTCCTAGGTGTCTGAAGCTGGTGATGAGACCTTTTTTAATATAGAACTAAGATTTCTCTGTCTGTATAACAGGAACAAATTAGGGCATTCGTCTAAAAAAAGCAAAGTACTTGAATAGTGCAATCTCTGATGAAGAATGGGCAGAAATGGCCCTTGAGTCCTCTAAATTAGAGCATTAGTTCTTGTCCTGTAAAAGAAAAAAAAAATCAGAACATTAGACTGAACTAAATTGAACAGAAAGGCCAATAGTGAAGAATGAACGGGAAGGTGCTCAAATCAGGAGAGTGAAGGTGAATGCTGAGAACATAACAAGTTTCAAAGGTAGGATGCTTAACACCCAGTGATCTGAATCACATGACACACTATATTCAGACGGCCCAATCTAAGCTTCACAGTTTCTCAAGATAGAAAAACAGCGTTCCCAATTCAGGCTGTAGATGCCCGAGAGAAGCTTTTGTCCATGTTAAAATGGGGCCAGGAACTTGAGAAAATTGAAGGAAAAAAACTGAAGAAGTTATCTGGATAATTCAAGCTAAAGAAACGTAACCACAAATTAGCCATAAATTTATGTATCTATAAATTCAGACAAAGGGAGATTTTGGCTTATGTCTAAAAAAAGAAAAGAAATTGACTGATTTTTAAATCTTCTCTGATTGCTAGAATACAGCCTCAAATAGCTAAATATTTCAAATAAAGTTATTTGGTAAAAGTATTCAGGCACAGTTTTTTATTCACATTTGCATGTATGGACAGATCTTACAGGGGCTTGAATTACATCTGAGAACTCGTTTAGACTGTTGGAAATACCTTAACAAATACCTTGGCTATGATTCATTAAGAGGGCAAGACTAGCAATAAAATGCAGAGCTTAGAATCCTGTATATCTTTCTATAACAAAGTGATAAAAGCTATGATCCCAAAATTTTGAATTTAAAATTCAATACCTTGTTTTCCAAAACACCTCCCAAACTAAGATTTTTGAACTTCAAATAGCATGGTTAAACAGATAAGCAATAAAATCATTTTTTCTCTAGGTGAAATTAAACCTGTTATGAACAATTCAGAGTATCATATACCTCAAATCTAAAACTGTAATAAAGGAATAAATATTGCAATTATTCTTAATAACATAAATAACATAACAAATAACTTCATATTCAGCAAAATTAAAATACAGATTAAATACAGAAAAGCCAAAAAAAAAAAAAAGACATCTAGGAACCAGGTGATAGTAACCAATACTTTAATTTTTTTTTGTTTTTTGGTTTTTTTTTTTTTTGGTCTTTTCGAGACAGGGTCTCCCTGTAGCCCCAGGTGTCCTGGAACTCACCTTGTAGACCAGGCTGGCCTTGAACTCACAAAGATCGGCCTGCCTCTGCCTCCCAAGTGCTAGGATTAAAATTGTTGTTAAAGAATAAAACATAAAAAATTCTTGTCCTAATAAGATGACTCTCTGGGACCAGTGAGTTAGCTCAGTGGGTAATGGCATTTGCTGAGCAAACCTGATGATCTAAAGATGGAAGAAAAGAAATGACTCCCCAAAGGTGTCTTTAGACCTCCACTTGTACAAAATGGCAGACTTATGGCTATATTCAAGGACAAACCCACCCAACATATTCATAATAATAATAATTTTTTTTAAATTAAGGATGGCTGCCTAATTGAGAATGCCTCAGAGATGCTGAGGAATCTTTCTATTCCTAAAGGAAACTTGTTAAAAGCAGGAACCTGGCTCTGTTTCTCATCACAGCATCTACTCTAAAATTTTCCTCACAAGAACTGCTTAATACATGATTCTTATCCAAATAGAGGAATTCCTTATGCAAAGAACTGGAGCGGTACTTGGCCCATTTCTCAGATATCATCTCCAAAGAACAGCATGAAGCTTGTAGTAAAGATTCAGATGGAAGAGCCCTGCCCAACTTTATGAGTCACAAATTTCAATGAGGAGTGAGGGATCCATTTAACAAGCACCCTACTTAATTCTTATTATCAAGCATGTTGGGAAATGTTGGGTGTGAGCTGAAACTGGGAGCCATCTCAACAAGAAGAGACAGGTCTAAAAAAATTGCAATTTAACATTTTTAAGACTCTATAACATAGCCTTAATTTACTTTTTTCTTTTTTTTCTTTTTATTTCTTCTATTACTTATTTTTCATTTTTTAACAATAAGTAATAATTTATGAGTACAAGTATCCTTCATGTAAAACCAATTTGCAAGCAGTTGTGCCCAAACCCACACAGCCCAAGGGTCCCACCATCCTGCTGGGGGGCTTGTATATTCAATCAAGTTGATCAAATAAGTGTCCAGTCTATATTGCTGTAGTTTCACCATTCACCCCAATCACAGCCCTTACATTCTACCACACCCCCTCTTCCACAGATTGTTCCCTAGACTTAGAAAAGGGGCACAGGTGGATGAGAAGCAAAACAGTCTACTTTCTCTGGAGCTGTCATTTTGGGCTCTGGTCAATTCTGATTGTTTCCTTTCATGGGCTGACAGTTTGTCCAGTAATAACCTTTCAATCCTACTAATGAATCACAGGCAATTAGATATATAGGTATTTAAACAGTACTAATTGTTATGGTAGGTTACTTTGGTATAGACACAGATATTTGGATGGTATGTTAATCGATGAATTACATTTTTTTCTGTAAAATATGACAGGTTCTTACTGTGGCTTATAACATCTCCTAACTGCTAGAGGATGTAAGCATGTGGCATCAGCCATGGGTTATTCCTCCAAGGAGAGAGCTAATAGCCAATTAGATTTGGGATATACGGGCATATGGCTGCCACTGCTGCACAGTATTTCCAGGCAGGTGAGGTGTAGCTGGTGCTGACGGAGGAGTCTTGCTTGACTCAAGGAGACCTATATTTGCTTTATTGGTTTAGTGCCTTTGGTAACACTCTCTAGTATTCCAGAGACCAACTGTGCACTTGCAAGTGTGGTCTCAATACATCTTTCCCATGCTTACATCAGGTTTTCGACAGCAGGGCCTTATCGCCTCTCTTCTTGCAGGTATCCCAGGTTACAGGCAAGAAGCCGTTAACTTTTGCGGGGGCTTGGATCCCCTGGCCAACATCTCCTTGGTAGAATAATCCATTGCTGATATCAGAGCTCTCCTGTATTAATATATTTTGCTTAAGTGCACAGCTTAAGGATACTTTAGTATTATATTTGGTTCTGAATAGAGAATAATCCTTTTCACAGTTCCTATGTCTGTTAGTCAATAAAGAAGGCAGTTTTACCAGTTTTACAAGAGATTACCTCTATGACAGTTGGCTCCAATTTACAGTTAGAGAACGACCTCATCATCATCATATTCCTCCTAGTTCTATGAAGGGGATGTAAAAAAATCTCTCATATTAAAACTTTGCGGCACCTAGAAGGTAAGTTTCATTAGGACTCATTATAAATAGTTGTTACAAATAAGATCTACAGAGGGGTTTGATGCCTGTAGCAGTCTGAAGCTTTTCTTCCTTTCAATGTTCAGATGGGCCAACCTTTCTGCTGGCACTTCCTGGTACATCCTACACAATGCAAAGCTGTGTCTTTTCTTTCTCAGCCATTAAGTTGGTGACGTTTTGACCTGTGGGAACATAAAAATCTTTTCCTATAGTTAGTTTTAAGATCTGAATTGCAAACTTTTTGACAAAAAGTTTCCATATATATCTGTATCCCCCTTTTTATTTTAGGTTTCTGTTTTTGGACACTTGAGTCTCAAAAAAGCAGTTGTAGTACACATACCTATAGGCAGGAAATGAGGCACAGATTTCATCAAATTCACCAAGCTGTTTTGGGTGACTGTATGTCATTAACTTGGGAAGCAAACTTAATTTCTTAAGTCGAATCATCCTAGAGGTAAAAGAGAATGCTACAAGGTGATACTGTACAACAGAAAAATTATAGAGAACATTTGTATGTGCCAATCCCAAAGTTATTGTTATACAGATTTAAAGTAAAACAAATGTGGATGACAATTTATATTTCCAGTTAACTAAGGTGCATTACCGTTTTTGTCAGAACCTTTAAACCAATGTTGTTTAATATACACATATTTACTTTTACTAAGTCCTAAAGCACCATGTAACCTGTAGGCAGAATCTGGGCAAAATTGGATACTTGTTGAACTCACGTCAATTAAGTATACATTAATCGAATATAGAACCGTGTCCCTCTCCCACCCCTCCCACCCCTCCCGATTCACCATTTCAGTCAGTTTTCTGATGCAGTCTTTCCGTTGTTGTTCTTTTAATATGCATCCCTCTCCACAAGAAATATTTACAACTGGGTTATTGGCACTAGCATCCACAGATGAGGGATACCATTCTTCATTTGTTTTTCTGGGACTGTGTTACTTCACAAAGAAAACAGCCAGAACTGACTAGAGACCAAGACATCAGCTCCAGAGAAAATATAATATCTTCTAGCTCCATCCATTTAGCTGCAAAGTTCATGATGTTATCTTTCTTTACCGCTGCATAGAACTCCATTGTGTACATGTACCACATTTTCTCTATCCACTCATCAGTTGAGGGGCATTTGGGTTGATTCCAGCTTTTTGCTATTGTGAACAGAGCTGCAATAAATATAGCTGTGCATGTATTTCTGCAGTAAGATGAGTCTTGTGGGTATATACCCAGGAGTGGTATGACTGGGTCAAATGGCAAGCTCATTTTGAGTCTTCCAAGGGTTCTCCACACTGCTTTCCATAGTGGCTTACCAGTTTACATTCCCACCAGCAATGGATGAGTGTTCCCCTTTCCCCACAAACTCTCCAGCACTTGAAATCATTTGTTTTCTTGATCCTGGCCAGTCTTATTGGAGTGAGATGATTTCTTAGAGTGGTCTTAATTTGCATTTCCCTAATTATTAGTGACGTTGAACAGTTTTTAAGATGTTTCTCAGCCATCTCTAATTCCTCCTCTGTGAAGTCTCTATTCAGTTCTTTGCTCCATCTTTTGAGTGGTTCATTTGTTTTCTTTCTTCTTTTTTTTTTTTTTTTTTTTTTGAGTAGCTTGTATACTCTGGAAATTAATGCTTTGTCAAATGTATCTGCAGTGAAGGTTTCCTCCCACTCTGTGGGTTTTCTCTTCACTTCCTTTATTGTTTCTTTTGATGTACAGAAGCTTTTGAGTTTAATGAGGTCCCATTGTCACCTCCATTGTGTGTAGCCCTAATTTAACTTTACAACATTGTCTTCCTTAATTCTCAAACATTATCTCTCTGTGGCAGTCAAACTGATCTACCCACAGAAAGAGCAACAATGAGGCAGAACTACCATAAACATACCTGGATTTGAGCTCTAACTTACATTAGTAGTTTTGCTGGAACTTAATGTTTCAATGCACACGGGTTCAGTTGCAATGAGCAGCTGGGATATCCACTGCTCACATCACATTCTCAACTGGGAGGAAATGCCTTGGCTTTTCAAAATGAAGATAAGTGATGCAGACTTACTCTGCTGACTGAACTGCAGCCAATCACTGGCTCTCCCTCTGCCTCACTATGCCCTAATGAAAAAAACCTCAACTATAACCCATGCTCAAGTTTGCCAAGGTTTACCTTCTCAAGAGTCATGTTCAGTGACAACTCCCTAGTTTTTCAAAAAAATAAATAAATAAATAAATCAAAGAAAAAAACCTCATTGGTATAACCTAATGCCACAGATGTGGCTCATCTCAACACCATAGGCTCAGTATCCACATTCCTACACATGGCTACTTTCAAATATCAAGATGACAAGTTCAAGGAGACAACACAGTTGAGATATAAGAAACACCAACTGATCCATAAATTCTTAAATGTCTCCAAGGCCATAATGATATCTAATATTTCCTAAAAGAGAGAACATGTCCTGTTAAAATTTCCTATTTTAAATTGTAGGATTCATATTCAAATGTCAACAAAATTAAGGAATCTTCTTTGCCATAAACTAAAATTTCAACCCCAGATGCTTTTGAAGAAAATATCCACTACTAAATCCACATACTAATTATTGAACACTTGGACAAGAGTGAAGGCAAACAGTTGACTTGGATTGATAATGTCTTAAGGAAAGAAGTAATTGTATCACAATAAAAGTAATCTTAATATTTTTGAGCAAATTACCAAAATGGACATTAGCACACAGTTAATAACATGGAAATGTTATTTATTGCCTTATTTCCTTATCATGTATTGAATATGTCCTTGCCTATTCTCTATTTTTGAAGCTTTCTTGTACAAATCCCACCTCCTGGCCCATCAAGCTAATTCAGATCAATTCAGCTCTTGAAGTTCAATTAAACCCTACAGTAAAATCCCTCTCTGCTGGTGTCAATTCACTCTAACCCACAAGTGTTTTAATATTCTAGGACTCATATAATGCTATTGTTAGAAAACAAATTAAACTCTAGTCAAATACTGCTGTAAATTTCTGACTAACATAATGCATGTACATTTACTCTATTGAACGAGTTTGTGAAATAAGGAACAATAATAGCATGCGCTTCTCAAATGCAAGTACTGTCAGATGCACATAGTTCAAAATGAACTGAGAAATTATTGCTCTATTATTTTGTAATATTTTATTAATAATTTTTATTTTGTGCATATGAGTGTATTGCCTACATATATGTGAGTGCACCACCTTCAGTGCTGTGGAGGTCTGAAGAGGGCAATGGAATCCCCTGGAACTGGAGTTAAGGATAGTTCTTAACCTCCATGTGGGTGATGGGAATCAAACCTGGATCCTCTGCAAGAGCAATCAGTGCTTTTAGCTGCTGAGCCATCTCTCCAGCCCCACGATCACTCTACTGTTACCAGGACTAGTAATGAATCAAAAAAGAGGAACCTCTTTATATAACAGGCAGGCAGTCCTTAGGAATTTATTAAGTTACAGTTCTGAATCCACAGGGCCATCGGCAATATTGGAAACTTTATAATATACTTTACAATTCACCAGGAGTCTGCTGATGGGAACAGAGGTTGCTGCATCCTTACAGTAGGGAGATGAAGCAATACACAGCAAAAGTCTTATAAAGTATACTCTCTTTGATCTGGCAATTCCATCTTGAGAAATTTACCCTAAGGAAAGAATTAAAGCTGTGTCTAAAAACAATGCCCATGAAAGTTTTTCTTAAAATGGGAAAAATATGGAAAGAACCTAAAATACACTCAATATGGAACTAGTTAAATAAAATGCCATGCCTTCACTTAAGCTAATGTCAAAAAGGAATCAAAAAAGAAGAAAAGGAAGAATGACATGGGAAAAATAGTTATAGTATAAAGACTGGGTTACATAAAGGTATTATCAGAAGTTCTAAGTTTTATAAAACACAAATTTTACCTGTTTATAGGAAATTGACTTTTTAAAGATATCTAGTTAGGAGACTTAGGAGTAAAAATTCTCTTTGTGCTATTCTATACATTTTTATTTCTTAATTGACACTAAGTTATTTTTAATGAATTTCCACTGATGAAAATATCAGGGGAAACATAGATGTGAAAAATGTCTATGTTTGTAACTCCATGCCTCTACAGTTATACATTAGTGAGAATGACTCAAAATCATCAATTAAAACTGCTATAATTTAGAAACTGAATTTATGTAAATTAAATTTTAGATTCATTTTATGTGTCGGAGTATATTGCATGCATGTATGTAAGTGCACCCATGTCATTCAGTGCCCAGGAAGGTAAAAAGAAGGTGTTAGATCCCATGGAACTGGAGTTACAGATGGTTGTTAGTTGCCATGTGGGTGCTGGGAACTGAACCTGGGTCCTGTACAAGAGCAGCCAATGCTCTTAACCACTGTGCTATCTCTTCAGCTCCAATTTTAGATTCTTTTTTTTTTTTTTTTTTTTGGTCTTTTTGAGACAGCATCTCCCTGTAGCCCTGGCTGTCCTGGAACTCCCTCTGTAGACCAGGCCAGCCTTGAACTCACAAAGATCTGCCTGCCTCTGCCTCCCAAGTGCTAGGATTAAAGGCAAGGCGTGCGCCACCACACCCGGCCAATTTTAGATTCTTAAATCATAGAACTAATCTCTTTTAGTGGAATTATTTAATATAAATTTAGAAAATGTGACAGAAAAAGAGAAAACTTAAATATTAAATCATAAATACACATAGATGTTTTAAAAGAAGAGCATAGAAATACTCTGTCTAAACTCTTACTTGGGAAGTTAAAGATCAAAGATTCCCACATGGAACTGACATAAGACAGTATTAAGTCATAGCATTATGATGAGCACAGTCAATCCTCCATCCAAGTTTTATTGGTACTTTAAATTTTACAACCCAGATAGATTTTAATTCTAGAAAAACAGGATGAAACAGGTTACAAGCACTATCAAAACAGTTTATATTAATACTTTATGTGAATTCAACTTGTTTTGTTAACATATTAATGAAACTGAAGACTATACAAAGGAGAAAATAATATATTTTCTGTGTCTAATGCCTAGTTCTGTGATCCGTACTAGTAAAATCTAGTGGCTGACATCAAATATTCATTATTTCCTTATTTGTAGGGAAAAAGAAATGCAGGTAAGGTAATGTAAATACTGAACCTATTCCAGGGTGTGGTGCACAGAGGAGTTTTTTTCTGGTGTTGCAGAGACAGAGGTGTAGGTGGGACACAAAGCCAAACAGGAAACTGACCAGGAACATGGTACCATCTGCTTAAGTAATTAAGGAGAAATCTTAAACAAAGAAACAAGCTTGTTTCTCTGGAAGAGCACACCCTCTCTATCTGTTGATGGGTCATCTTACTAGCTTGAGGCTCCACTAATGAATAACCGAGTAGGTCATTTTCACAAAATAATGGAGTAAAGAATCTTGGTTTTGAGGGGAATTAGGACATTCTCATTTAAGTCATTTACCGGGCATGGAATTATCAATCTAAAATCAAGAATGGGTAAAATGAAATGAAATGAAAAGACATACAACTGAGTGAAAATATTTATATCAGATAAACAAATGGAAAGAAAATAATACAATGACAAAAGGAAAGAGGAGAATCTCTTTGAAAATATGTTACTTACAGAGCAAATCCCTCAGAGCATCAATGTTGTTTTTTTCAAGGAAAGAATATATTTGTTCTCTGAACATATAATGCTGAACTACATGAACTATATGTTTGGCTGGAGTGTCAGAAATTGGGGGTAGAGGAAGGAAGGAAGGAAGGAAGGAAGGAAGGAAGGAAGGAAGGAAGGAAGGAAGGAAGGAAAGAAAGAAAGAAAGAAAGAAAGAAAGAAAGAAAGAAAGAAAGAAAGAAAGAGAAAGAGATTCCAGAGAAGAAAGTAAAATTGGAAGGAGTAAGAAAAGCAAATTGCAGAGATTTAAGAAAAACTTGAAAATTTAAGAGACACCAGATTTGTTACCAACTCCTTCTTTGATCTAAGTAGTGTTTACTTTGTTTGCCCTTTGTTTGTTTGTTTATGGGATATCCCTTGTCTATACTCTTAATTTTCACAACTTCATGCGATGAAGAAGATACTATTATTTAATCTAATATCATAAAACTGTGGTTTAAGACTGATATTGGTGGGAATTTTCTTCTATTGAACAGGGAAAGTTCTTGATAGAAAACAGAGCTTTCCAGACAGCTAGCCAGTTACACATATTAACTCATAGGAATGGTAACAGCAGGCACAAGTCCTATACAAGCTCTAACCAAAAAACACACTTTGGAAAGTCATAAAATAAATATTCAGGTATCAGAAAAGCAGATAAAGCAAGGAGCATTCCTTCTGGGCAGAGCCCCTAATAAGGTACAGGATGAGGGCTCACAGTTTGTCCTCTACCATGTATTAATCCCAGGGAGATCAGCCTTTTGGAAGCTTGCAGCAGCAATAAAGAGTTGAGTCTCATGACTACAGCATAGCGCCATTATATCAAAAAAAAAAAAAAAAACCTAACCATTAGAGAAAAGAGTAAAAGTTCTTGCCAAGCAAACCTGATGGTCTGAGTTAAATTCCTGGAGCCTACATAGAAGAAAACTAACTTCCTAAAACTGTCCTCTGAGCTCTATAGGCATGCACGTGCATGCACACACACACACACACACACACACACACACAAATAATAAATTCTTTAAATACATTCAAAAAGAGATAAAATGTTTAGGAATCTGGCAACCCTTTCAGTAGGAAAGGGAAAAAAATGTGTGTGAAAAAAATGTATATATATGAAACGTGCACACAGCACACCACCAGCATGTACCCAGCACTTGGCATGAGCGGACTTCTCCTGCAGCCCACACAACATCAGCAGCGACAGACCAGGTGAGCCCTGCCTGCCTTGGTGCTTTGCACACGCCTCCTCCCCGTGAAGACTTAGTATTACCTGGGACCATCCAACTTTCAGGTTCCAGCGTGAGATGAGGGTAGAGTTAGACACCCACACAACACAACACCAGCATGCTCTCAGAACATGGCATGAGTTGGCCAACAGGATACAGGTGCATGGACCAAGGTAGCGACACCCCTTCCCCTGCTCAACCTGGTGGAATGGTTGTGCAGAGGATCTAGCAGTTGCAGTATTAGTGATTAGAGTCTGAGTAGCCAACTTTGAGGCACCAGAATCCAAAGAAACAAACAAACAAATCCACATGCCAAAGACAAAAAGAAAAAACAACATGGGAAAATCTCATAATAAATCCACACCTAACTCTACCAACCCTACAGAAGATTCCTACAATGAGATCTCCCTGGAAGGAAACCAAGACATGGAACAATTGTAGACATATTCAAAGAAATTAGAAAACTAAGGGGAGAGAATGAAGAACAAAAGGGAGAAAATGACAAAGTCCAGAAGGAAGTGGAAACACTGAAAGGATCCTAGGCCAAAATGAAAAAAGAAAATGACCAAATAACCAAGGAGCTACAAGATGAGAATGGCAGGCTCCAGAAGTGGAAAATCTAAAGAAATCACAGGATGAAATGAATAAGGAAATTGAACATTCATTCAATCAACAGGAAAGGATGGGAAAAAGCCTCAGAAGCAGAAGAGAAGCAGAAAAAAGTATATCAGACTTGCAGAATAACATGGACCAACTAGAATGCTCAAGTAAGGATTATGAAAAATTAAAAAGAAAACCAACCAGGAAATGTAGGATACTATGAAAAGACCAAACCTCTTCATCATAGGGATAGATGAAGGAGAAGAATCCCAAGACAACACTATTGACCAGATCTTCAACAGGATAATAAAAGAAAATTTCCCCAAACTGAAAAAAGACAAATCCATACAAATACAAGAAGCACATAGAACACCAAATAGACAGGACCAGAAAAGAAATTCCCCACACCATATCATAGTTAACACACTAGATGCTCAAAACAAAGACAAAATACTGAAAGCCACAAGAGAAAAATAATGTTACATATAAGGGGAAAACCCATCAGTATTACAGCTGACTTCTCAGTGCAAACTATGAAAGTTAGAAAAACATGGACCAGAGTATTCCCTGTGCTAAAGGACTTTAGATGCCAACCCACACTACTACGCCCAGCAAAAATGACAATTGTAGTTGAAAGAGAAAGAAAAATCTTTCACAACATGAACAAGATGAAAGAATACATGTCTAAAAAACCAACACTTCAGAAAATCCTCGACACAATCCAAAGTACAAAGGAAAGGAGCAACTATCCCTAAGCCATTAAAAAGAGAAAGCAACAAAAGCATAACAGAGTAAATTCAAACCTAGACCAAGAATGCAAACAAAAAATAAGGTGAAAGGAAACAACACACATCTCTCAATAATAACTTTAAATACTAATGGTTTAAATTCCCCAATCAAAAGATATAGACTGGGAGAATGGATTTGGAAACAGAATCCTTCTGTATGCTATCTACAAGAAACCCATCTCACCCTCAAGGACAGATACCACCTGAGAGTGAAAGGATGGAAAAAAATATTCCAAGCAAATGGTACAAAGAAACAAGCTGGAGTGGATATTTTAATATCAGACAAAATAGATCTCAGAGAAAATCAATCAGAAGAGACAAATAGGGCCATTACATCTTTTTCAAAGGAACAATTAACCATGAAGATTTCACAGTCCTAAATGTCTATACACGAAACTCTGGTGCAACTAAATTGTTTTTTATTTTATTTATTATTTTATGTGTATGAGTGTACTATCTGCATGTAGGTAGGTGCACCTGTGTCATGCAATGCTGCAGAGGTGAGAAGAGGGTGTCAGATTCCCCTAGAACTGGAGTTAAAGATGGTTTTTAGCCTCCGTGTAGGTGCTGGGAATCGAACCCGAGTCCTCTGCAAGAGCAGTCAATACTCTTTTTTTTTTTTTTTTGGTCTTTTTGAGACAGGATCTCCCTGTAGCCCCAGCTGTCCTGGAATTCGCTCTGTAGACCAGGCTGGTCTTGAACTCACAAAGATCACCTGCCTCTGCCTCCCAAGTGCTAGGATTAAAGGCGTGTGCCACCATGCCTGTTAAGAGCAATCAGTACTCTTAACCACTGAGCCATCCCTCCAGCCCTGGTGCAACTAACTTCATAAACACTTCTCTGCATGACCTCAGGACACAGACTAATCTGAGCACACTAATAGTGGGGGACTTCAACACCCCAATGAGCTCCTTGGATAGATCAACAGAACAAAAAGTAAACAGAGAGACATCAGAACTGAACAATATAATACACTAAATGGAGCTCACAGACATCTACCGAATATTCCACCCAAACACTAGAGAATATACTTTCTACTCAACACTTCATGGAACATTTTCCAAAATCAATCACATACTGGGGCATGAAAGAATCCTCAACAAATACAAAAGGATAGAAATTATCCCATGCATTCTATCACACCACAGTGCAATAAAGCTCAATGAACACCAGAATAAACCCACCTAGCTAAAAGAACACATGGAGACTAGACAACACAATCCTGAATGATGAATGTGTCAGGGAAGAAAGAAACAAAGAATGAATAAAGTATTTATGGAACTGATGAAAAAGGCATACAATAAACACAAACCTTGTGGGATACTTTTAAAAGGCAGTCTTGAGAGGGAAATATTAGACCCTAAATACCCACCACAAAAAAAAAAAAAAAAAAAAACCAGAAAGGGAACAAATAAACGATCTAACAGTGAAGCTAAAAACACTTGAGAGACAACAACAAAAGAACTCTAAACCCAACAGACAGGAAGAAATAACAGAAATCAGAGCAGAAACTAATGAAATAGAAACAAAGAAAACAATACATAAAATCAACGAATCCAAAAGTTTGTTCTTTGAAAAGATAAACAAAATAGACAGACCTCTAGCCTAGTTAACCAGAAAGGAGAGAGCAACTCCAAATCAATAGAATTTCTGATGAAAGGGGAAACATCACAACAAAGAAAAGATCCAGACAATCATATGGGACTACTTCAAAAACCTATACTCCGTTAAATTTGAAAACTTACAAGAAATGGAAGAATATCTGAAATCCTGGGAACCAACAAAGCTTAACCAAGAAGAGATTGACAGTTTAAACAGACCCATAATATTTGAAGATGTAATTAAAAACCTGCCAACTAAAAAATTCCAGGGTCCAGATGGTTTCATGGCAGAATTATATAATACACTTAAAGAGGTCTTACAACCATTACTACTCAAACTGTTCAGCAGGATACAAACAGAGGGCATTCTCCCACACTCCTTCTATGAAGCTAACATCACTCTAATACAAAAACCAGGCAAAGATAGAAGCAAAAAAGAAAGCTATAGACCTATCTCATTAATGAACACACATGCAAAAATTCTCAACAAAATACTTGCAAATCGCATACAGACCCACATCAAAAAGATCATCCATCATGTTCAAGTTGGATTCATGCTAGAGATGCAGGGATTTACATATATAAATCAAGAAATATCACAAAACACATAAATGGATTGAAAGACAAAGACCACACAGTCATCTCAATTGATGCAGAAAAAGCCTTTGAAAAGATCCAGCATCCCTTCATGTTTAAAGTCCTAAAGACTGAAGGGTACATTCCTCAACACGATCAAAGCCATATATAGCAAACCTACTGCCAATATCATCCTAAATGGAAAAAATATTTGAACCATTTCCTTTTAAGGTGGGAACCCAGCAAGGCTGCCCCTATCACCACTCCTCTTCAACATAGTGCTCAAAACACTTGCTAGGGCAATAAGACAAGAGAAGGAAATTAAAGGAATACTAATCTGAAAAGAAGTTAAGCTATCCCTTTTTGCAGATGATATGATAGTTTACTTAAGGAATGCTAAAAACTCTACCAGAAAACTTCTAGAAATGATTAAGAGTTTCAGTAAAGTGACAGAATACAAAATTAACCTAGAAAAATCAGTAGTCTTTCTTTACACCAACATTAAACAAGTGGAGAAGGAACATAAGAAGACCTTCCCACTCACAATCACCTCAAAAATAATAAAATACTTGGGAACAAAACCAACCAAACATATCAAAGATCTCTACAACAAAAATTTTAAGCCCCTGAAGAAGGAGACTGAAAATGACATCAAAAGATGGAAAGACCTTCCATGCTCATGGATTGGGAAAATTAATAGAGTAAATGTGTCCATTTTACCCAAATTGATATACAGATTCAATGCAATCCCAATCAAAATCCCCATGAGATTCTTCACAGACTTGGGAAAAAAATACTTAAATTCATATGAAAAAACAAAAGACCCCAAATAGCTGAAGAAACCCTGAGTGAAAAATGCAATACAGGGGAGATTGCTCTATCAGACTTCAAGCAATATTACAGGGGCATAATCATAAAGACAGCTTGGTACTGGCAAAAAAAAAAAAAAAGACCCATTGACCAATGGAACAAAACTGAAGACCCAAACTTGAGCTCATACAATTTCAGCCACCTCATATTTGACAAAGGGGCAAAAACCTCAATGGAAGAAGGATAGTATCTGACAAAACTGGATCACCATTTGTAGAATAACAAAATTAAGCCCCTACCTCTCACACTGTACAAAAAGTAACTCCAAGTGTATCAAAGATCTCAGTGTTAAACCTGAAACCCTGAAGGTGATAGAAGAAAAAGTTGGCAACAACCTACAAGACATAGGTGTAGGAGAAGACTTTCTAAATCAGACCTCAGATAAACAGGAAATAAGGTCAACAGTCAACAAATGGGTCCTCATCAAACTCAAAAGCTTCTGTACAGTGAAAGAAACAATCAAGGAAGTGAAGAGAAAATGCACAGAGTGGGAGAAAATCTTTACCAGTGATACATCTGACAGAGTATTAATGTCAAGAATATATAAACTACTCAAAAAACAAAGAAGAAAACAAATAACCTACTCAAAAGATGGAGTACAGAGCTGAACAGAAACTTCACCAGTGAGGAATAAAGATGGCTGAGAAACATCTTAAAAAGTGTTCAACATCATTAATAATTAAGGAAATGAAAATTAAAACCACTCTCAGATATCTTTTCACTCTGATATGACTGGCTAAGTTCAAGAATACAAAAGACACCAAATGCCAGAGAGGTTGTGGGGAAAGGAGAACACTCATCCACTGATGGTGGGAATGTAAACTTGTACAACCATTATGGAAAGCACTGTGGAGAACCCTTAAAAGACTCAAAATGAGCTTACCACCTGACACAGTAATACCATTCCTGGGTATATACCCACAAGACTCATCCAACCGCAAAGATACATGCACATCCATGTTTATTTATTGCATCTCTCTTCACAATAGCAAAGAGCTGGAACCAACCCAAGTGCCCCTCAACTGAGGAGTGGATGTCAAAAATGTGGTACATCTATACAAAGGAGTACTATTCAGCAGTAAAGAAAGATGACATCATGAACTTTGCAGGTAAATGGATGGCACTCAAAGCCATTAGGCTAAGTGAAGTAACAGTCCCAGAAAAAAAAAAAAGGCAAATGGTTTCCCTCATTTGTGGATGCTAAAACCAAATCCCCAGTTGGCAGGCAAACAGAGCAGCTTTATTGTTATATTTCTGTTTATCTGAAAGCAACTATGTTGTTATAATGTAAATCTCTCATGGGTTCTAGATTCCACCCACCAGTTATTTTCAGACTCTGTAATGACTGTTTATGGGTGGAAAGTACTTAACCATATTTTAGAATAATATAAAATTAAGGGTGGAAAATGTGAACTCTTAAACATAAAAAAAAGACTGAGAGAAACATGCAGGACATGTATGGCAGAATGCATGATCTGGGGTGTGGTGGGGGAAGGGAAAGGGGAATATGCATAAATTGAACTGAAAAATGATCCCTGAAATACACAAAACATCAAGAAAAGTGAAAAAAAAGAATATATATATATATAAAATCTCCAACACAAATGTAGGTATGTACCAACTTAAACCATCTGTATTATATGCAAACCTCAAAAAAACCATGAAAAATAAAAGTTTCCTCAGTACATTTTAATCGCATCAATCTTTGTCAATCTGCAATAGAAAGGTTTTCTGTGAGGCTACTCTTGCAACCAGTCTCATAGGACCCATTGCAGAGATACCACATAAAAGACTGATATTCAGCCTGGGCTTGCCCTTGCAGCCAGTCGGGGTTGGGTTTGGTGCCTCTGACTTTGTTGGAACCTGGAAGTCACTCAGGCAGGTAGATTTAGGGGCTAGAGTGTCTCCTGGGCTGCTCTGGGGGTCGCAGCTCTGTGCCCTTTTGTGGGCGGGGGTGCCTGGGCTTGCCCTTGCAGCTGGTCCGGGTGGGGTTTGGTGCCTCTGACTTTGTTGGAACCCAGAAGTCACTCAGGCAGGTACCGGGGCACAGGCTAGGTCAGGCATACCCCACCCCCACCACAAAAAGGAATTGGTGAGAAAGTATTCAAGTGGCCTATTTTTTTGGAGAACCTTCAGAACAGGAAGAGAAGAGTGACTTAGGCTTCAAATATCCAATATATAGACAAAATTGAAAGCCTAAAACCTAGACAAGTCAATACTCCATAAACAAGGAGGAGGAAAGGGGAAAAAAAAAGAAAAGAAAAAATCATCAGAAGGAGGCAAGCAAAACCATCTGCTAACATAGTGAAAAGACATTTGTGATTTGAATCACAAAAAGGAAACCCACATGCCAGGGATACGACGAAGGGACAACATGGCAAAGGCACAGGATCATCTGGCACCAGGCTCTACCAAATGTGTAGGAGATAGCTACAATGGGATCCACTTGGAGGTGACCCAAGGAACAGATCTTAGAGGAATAATTGCAGATATATGCACAGAAATTAAAGAAAATAAAGAAGAATTCAGAGAACTAAAGAGAGAGAATGAAAAACTCAAAAAGGACCTAGAGGGATACAATGACAAACATCAGAAAGAACTAAAGGAACAGAATGACAAACTCCAGAAAGAACTAGAGGGAGAAAAAAACAAACTCCGAATGGAAGTAGAAACACTGAAAAAGGAAGCCAACCAAAGAAGAAAGGAGCACCAAGAAGAGATTGAGAAGCACAAAGAAGAGATTGAGAAGCTCAAAAAGGAAATGGAGGTACTAAAGAAAACACAGGAGGAAACAAAAAAGGAATTAGAACACTCAGTCAATCAAGAAGAAAGAAAAGGAAAAAGCCTCAGAAGTAGAATGGAGGAAGCAGAACAAAGAATATCAGACCTGGAAGATAACACAGAGCAATTAAAAAGCTCAAATAAAGATTATGAAAAATTTAAAAATACACAAAAGTGGAACAACCAGGAAATATGGGACACTATGAAAAGACCAAACCTCCGCATCATAGGAATAGAGGAAGGAGAAGAATCTCAAGAGAATAGTATTGATCAGATCTTCAACAGAATAATAGATGAAAATTTCCCCAAACTAAAAATAGACAAGCCCATACAAATACAAGAAGCACATAGGACCCCAAATAGACAAGATCAGAAAAGAAACACCCCACGCCATATCATAGTTAAAATGCTAGATGCCCAAAACAAAGACAAAATTCTGAGGGCCACAAAAGAAAAACAAGTCACATACAAAGGGAAACCCATCAGAATTACAACTGACTTCTCGCCTCAAACCATGAAAGCAAGAAGAACATGGAGCAAAGCATTCCCTGTGTTAAGGGACTATGGATGCCAACCCAGAATACTTTACCCAGCAAAAATGTCGACTATACTTGAAGGAGAGAGAAAAATCTTCCATGACATAAACAAGATGATGGAATACATGTCTGGAAAACCAACTCTTCATAAAATACTTGAAGCAATTCAAAGGGCAGAAGAGAGGAGCAACAATCCTCAAACACCTAGGAAAAGAAACTAACAAAAACATAACCATAGGAGCAAAATCAAAGGCTAGAAGTCCAAATGGATAATAAAGTGAAAGGAAGCAACATCCATCTTTCAATTGTAACCTTAAATATTAATGGGCTAAACTCCCCAATCAAAAGGCATAGACTGGGAGAATGGATTAGGAAACAAAACCCATCTATATGCTGTCTACAAGAAACCCATCTCAATTTCAAGGATAGGCACCAACTTAAGGTGAAGGGTTGGAAGAAAGTATTCCAAGCAAATGGTACCAAAAAGAAAGCGGGTGTGGCTATTCTAATATCAGACAAAATAGACTTCAAAGCAAAAGAAATCAAAAGAGACAAAGAGGGCCATTACATCCTTATTAAAGGAACAATTGACGATGAAGATTTCACAATCATAAATATATATGCACCAAACATCAGTGCACCAAACTTTATAAAGACAATTCTTCAGGATCTCAAGGCACAGATTAACCCCAGCACACTAATACTAGGGGACTTCAATACCCCATTAAGTCCTCTAGACAGATCAACAGGACAAAGGATAAACAGAGAGACATCTGAACTAAATGACACAATACACCAAATGGACCTCACAGACATCTACCGAATATTTCACCCAAACACCAGAGAATACACTTTCTACTCAGCACCTCATGGAACATTCTCCAAAATAGACCATATACTGGGACACAGGGAAAAACTCAACAAATATAAAAAGGTTGAAATAATCTCATGCATTCTATCAGACCACAGTGCAATAAAACTCAATATCAACACCAGAATAAACCCTACAACCTACAGGAACACATGGAGACTAAACAACACTCTCCTGAATAATGAGTGGGTCAAGGAAGAAATAAAAAAAGAAATAAAAACATTCCTGGAACTGAATGACAATGATAAAACAACACAGCAAAATCTATGGGACACTCTTAAAGCAATCCTAAGAGGGAAGTTTATAGCTCTAAGTGCCCACATTAAAAAAACAGAAAGAGCACAAGTGAACGATCTAACACTGCAGCTAAAAATACTTGAGAGACAACAACAAATGAACCCTAAACGGAGCAGACAAGAAGAAATAACAAAAATCAGAGCAGAGATCAATGAAATAGAAACAAAGAAAACCATACAAAAAATCAATGAATCCAAAAGTTGGTTCTTTGAGAGAATAAACAAGATAGACAGACCTCTAGCCCAGTTAACCAAAAGAAAGAGGGAACAACTCCAAATCAATAGAATCTGTGATGAAAGGGGAAATATCACAACAGACAATGAAAAGATCCAGACAATCATACGGGACTACTTCAAAAACTTATATTCTACTAAGTTTGAAAACCTAGAAGAAATGGATGAATATCTGAAATCCTGGGAATCACCAAAGCTCAACCAAGAAGAGATCGACAGCCTAAACAGACCAATAGTACAGGAAGAAATCGAAGATGTAATAAGTAGCCTCCCAACCAAAAAATGCCCAGGCCCGGATGGATTCACGGCAGAATTCTATAAAATATTTCGTAAAGACTTACAACCATTACTACTTAAATTGTTTAGAAGGATACAAATGGAGGGACTTCTCCCAAATTCCTTCTATGAAGCCAGCATTACGCTACTACCAAAACCAGGGAAAGATACAACCAAAAAGGAGAACTATAGACCCATCTCCCTAATGAACACAGATGCCAAAATTCTAAACAGGATTCTGGCAAATCGCATACAGACTCACATCAAGAAAATCATCCACCATGACCAAGTTGGATTCATACCAGACATGCAGGGATGGTTCAACATACGAAAATCAATAAACATCATCAAACATATCAATGGACTGAAGGACAAAAACCACGCCATCATCTCAATTGATGCGGAGAAAGCCTTTGACAAAATCCAGCACCCTTTCATGTTTAAAGTCCTGGAGGGAATTGGTCTGGAGGGATCATTCCTCAATGTAATCAAAGCCATATACAGAAAACCCACAGCCAATATCATCCTAAATGGGGAAATGACAGAAGCATTCCCCTTAAAGGTAGGAACTCGGCAAGGCTGCCCCCTGTCACCACTCCTCTTCAATATAGTGCTAGAAACCCTAGCTAGGGCAATAAGGCAAGAAAAGGAAATTAAAGGAGTTCTAATTGGAAAAGAGGAAGTCAAGCTATCCCTTTTTGCTGATGATATGATTGTCTACCTAAGGGATGCTAAGAACTCCACCAGAAAACTCCTAGAAACGATTAAGAGCTTTGGTAAAGTGGCAGGATACAAAATAAACCTAGAAAAATCAGTAGCCTTTCTGTACACCAACAACAAGCAATTGAAGAAGGACTACAAGGAGACCTTCCCACTCACAATAGCCTCAAAAACAATAAAATACCTAGGAACAAACCTAACCAAAGACACCAAGGATCTCTACAACAAAAATTTTAAACCCCTGAAAAAGGAAATTGAGGAAGACATCAGAAGATGGACAAACCTCCCATGCTCATGGATTGGGAAAATAAATATAGTAAAAATGTCCATCCTACCCAAACTAGTGTACAGATTTAATGCGATCCCAATCAGAATCCCCAAGAGTTTCTTCACAGGCCTGGAAAAAAAAATCCTCAATTTCATTTGGAAAAACAAAAGACCCCGAATAGCCAAAGCAACCCTGAGTGAAAAGAGCAATACAGGGGGGATCGCTATACCAGACATCAAACTATACTATAGGGCTATAGTCATAAAGACAGCCTGGTACTGGCACAAAAACAGACCAGTTGACCAATGGAATAAAACTGAAGATCCAAACCTGAGCTCATACAATTTCAGCCACCTCATATTTGACAAGGGGGCCAAGAAGACACAATGGAAGAAAGACAGCATCTTCAGCAAGTGGTGCTGGCAAAACTGGATCACCACTTGTAGAAGAATGAAATTAAACCCCTACCTCTCACCTTGTACAAAGGTCAACTCCAGATGGACCAAAGACCTCAACGTGAAACCCCAAACTCTGGAGGTGATAGAAGAGAAGCTTGGCAGCAGACTACAAGACATAGGTGTAGGAAAAGACTTCCTAAATCAGACAGCAGCTGCACAAGAAATAAGATCGACAATTGACAAATGGGACCTCATTAAACTCAAAAGCTTCTGTACATCAAAGGAAGCAATAAAGGAAGTGAGGAGAAGACCCACAGAGTGGGAGGAAACCTTCACAGCAGATACATCTGACAAAGCATTAATTTCCAGAGTATACAAGCTACTCAAAAAACAAAGAAGAAAGAAAACAAATGAATCATTCAAAAGATGGAGCAAAGATCTGAATAGAGACTTCACAGAGGAGGAGTTAGAGATGGCCGAGAAACATCTTAAGAAGTGTTCAACATCTCTGATAATTAAGGAAATGCAAATTAAAACCACTCTGAGATATCACCTTACTCCAATAAGACTGGCTAGGATCAGGAACATGAATGATACCAAGTGCTGGAGAGGTTGTGGGGAAAGGGGAACACTCATCCATTGCTGGTGGGAATGTAAACTTGTACAGCCACTATGGAAAGCAGTGTGGAGAACCCTTAGAAGACTCAAAATGAGCCTTCCATTTGACCCAGTCATACCACTCCTGGGTATATACCCACAAGACACAACTTACTGCAAAGATACATGCACAGCTATGTTTATTGCAGCTCTGTTCACAATAGCAAAAAGCTGGAACCAGCCCAGGTGCCCTTCAACTGACGAGTGGATAGAGAAAATGTGGTACATGTATACAATGGAATACTATGCAGCAGTAAAGAGGGACAACATCATGAAATTTGCAGGTAAATGGATGGAGCTGGAAGACATTATGTTAAGTGAAGTAACACAGTCCCAGAAAAACAAACGACAAATGGTGTCCCTCATATGTGGATGCTAGTACCAACAACCCAGATATAAATATTTCTCATGGAGAGGGAGGCATAGTAAAAGAACAACAGAAAGACTGCATCAGAAAATGGACTGAAATGGTGAATTGGAAAGGGGGGATGGGTGGGAGAGGGACACGGGTGTATATTCGATTAAGGCATATTTAATTGACGTGAGCTCAGCAAGTACCCAGTTTCGCCTAGACACTGTCTACAGGACACATGGTGTTTTAGGACTTAGTAAAAGTAAAAGTAAACATGTGTATATTAAACAACATTGGTTTACAGAATCTGATAAAAATGGTAATGCATCTGAATTAAATGGAGATATAATTCGCTGTTGCCCACATTTGCTTTACATAAAATCTGTAGAGCAAGAACTTTGGGATTGACACATACAAATGTTCTCTATAATTTCTCTGTTGTACAGTATCACCTTGTAGCATTCTCTTTAAGATGATTTAACGTAAAAATTAAGTTTGCTTCCCAAGTTAATCATATATAGTCACCCAAAACAACATGGGTGAATTTGATGAAATCTGTGCCTTGACTCCACCCTATAGTCATGTATAATACAACTGTCTTCTGGAGACTCATACGCTAAAAAAAAGGGGGGGGGATACAGAAAGACATGAAACCTTTTCATCAAACCCTTGCAATTCAAATCTTAAAACTAACTATGGGAAAAGATTTGTTTGTTCCAACAGGACAAAACGTCACCAACTTAACGGCTGAGAAAGAAAAGATACAGGTTTGCATTGAGTAGGATGTACCAAAAAGTGGCAACGGAAAGGCTGACCCGTCTGAACATTCAAAGGAAGAAAAGCCTCAGATTGCCATAAACATCGAACCCCTCTGTGGATCCTACATGTAACAACTAGTTATAATGAGTCCTAATGAAACTTACCTTCTAGGTGCCACAAAGGTTCTGATATGAGAGACTTCCTTGCCTTCCCACCCATAGAACAAGGAGAAATATGACAATGATGAGGTCGCTCCCCAACTGTAAATTGGAGACAACTATTGTAGAGGTAATCTCTTATAAAACCGGTAAAACTGCTTTCTTTAATTGACTACTAGACATGGGAACTGTGGAAGGGATTACTCTCTGTTCAGAACCAAATATAATACTAAAGTCCTAGGGCTATGCACTCAGGCAAAATATATTAATACAGGAGCTCTGACATCAGCAATGGATTGTTCTACCAGGTGGATGTTGGCCAGGGGATCCAAGGCCCCACAAAAGGTAAGGGCTCCTTGCCTCTAAGTTGGGATACCTACAGGAGGAGAGGCAATAAGACCCTGCTGCCGAAGACCTGACGTTAACATGGGAGGGATGTATTGAGACCACACATGCAAGTGTACAGATGGCCTCTGGAATGCCAGAGAGTGTTACCAAAGGCCACTAAACCAATAAAGCAAATATGGGTCTCCCTGAGTCAAGCAAGACTCCACCGTCAGCACCAGCTACACCTCACCTGCCTGGAAATACTGTGCAGCAGAGGCAGCCATGTGCCTGTATATCCCAAATCTAATTGGCTATTGGCTCTCCCCTTGGAGAAATAACCCATGGCTGATGCCACAAGCTTACATCCTCTACAGGTTAGGAGATGTTATAAGCCACAGTAAGACCCTGTCATATTTAACAGGGGGGAAAATTGTAATTCATGGATTAACATATCCAAACATGTGTCTATGCTAAAGTAACCTACCATAACAATTAGTACTGTTTAAATACCTATATATCTAATTGCTTGTGCTTCATTAGTAGGATCGAAAGGTTATTACTGGACAAACTGTAAGCCCATGAAAGGAAACAGCCAGAATTGACCAGAGACCAAGACAACAGCTCCAGAGAAAGTAGACTGTTTTGCTTCTCATCCACCTGTGCCCCTTTTCTAAGCCTAGGGAACAATCTGCAGAAGAGGGGTTGTGGTAGAATGTAAGGGCTGAGATTGGGGTGAAAGGTGAAACTACAGCAATATAATCTGGACACTCATTTGATCAACTTGATTGAACATACAAGCCCCCACCCCCATGCTGGATGGTGGGACCCATGGGCTGTGTGGGTTTGGGCACAACTGCTTGCAAATTGGTTTTACATGAAGGATGCTTGTACTCATAAATTATTACTTAATGTTAAAAAATGAAAAAAACTGAGAGAAAGATGCAGGACAGTTATGGCAGAATGCATGATCTGGGATAGGGTGGAGTGGGGTGGGGGAAAGGGAAAGGGAAATATGCCTGAACTGATTTGGAAAATGATGTATGAGATACTCAAAGCATCAATAAAAAGTGAAAATAAAAAATAAAATAAAAAAAGACTGATATTCACCTATGTTTGAGTTTTAAAGAAGTGATGAATAAATGTATTACAAATATTAACTGTTGAAAGAGAAAACTACACTGATGAAAGAACTGTGTTTATGCCATATTCACTAAAAAAACAGAAAAACATTTTTAAATGAGCATTATAAAGGAAAAAACTTAAATTCTTTGCAGATAATTTACCCAGAATTTTTCAACTTATGATTTATCAGTTTGTTAGTACAGCACAATTTCAATAGTTAAAATGAATGTACAATAAATATACTGCTTAGAAATACAAACTTTTTTATATTTAATGAGAAAAATTAAGAACAATGGCTTTTGGGGTGAAAATTTAGGATATTAGGGCAAAGGAAGTAGAAGAACGGATTTTGTTTTTCATAATATTTCCTTATTTATGAGTTGATTACTATTAACAATCTTCTTTGGTTGTAAGGCTGTCGTCCATGGGCACATGTATTTCAACTCATCTTATAAGAAAGGCAGTGATTGGTTTTTGCTCCAAACTGATGGAGGGAAGAAAATATTTCCTCTGTTACCCATGAAAGATTTACAAGATCTCTGTAGAATAAAAACATCAATAAGAGAAAAGCATACCCGTTTATGTAGTTGAAGTTTTTACCTTTTATTTATTTTGAAGGCTTCAAAAATGAGGACCCAAAGAAATGTGGAGAGCTGCATATTTTTACTCAAGGTTTGCTGCACTGGGATTAGGCAAAGGTGGTGTAATCTATTCTTGATTACTTCATAAACAGGGGAACTTCCTAAGACCTGTGGGTTCAGGTGTTTCTCTGTTCTCTGTGTCCCTGCATTCTCAAGAGATAAGCATGCTTTTTGTTTGTTTGTTTGTTTGTTTGTTTGTTTGTTTAGTTCAGGGAGAGAGGTGGTAATTAACACAACAAAGATCTTATGATATGCTTTAAAGGAAGAGCAGACAATTTTGAGACCTTCCTCAGAGGAAAGGGATGCAAAAGTTTGGCATTATACCATGATGCCATATTTGGAGTTTGTGTCTGTGGTGGTTTGAATGAGAATGTCCCCCACAGGCTCTGGGTATTTGGACATTATTGTCCCCAATCGGTGATGCTGTTTTGGAAGAACTTAGAAGGTGTGGTCATGCTGGAGGAAACTACTTGGACTTAGAGAGCTCTTGATTAACACTTGCAGGATCCCAGTCACTCTCTGCTTCAAGACGTGAGCACTAAGCTTTCTTCTACCCTAGCCCCCCCCCCCATGCCTTTCTGGCCATGATGGACATTTGCCTCTTTGAAACCATAAACTAACCTGACTTCCTGCTATAAGTTCCTTTGGTCAGTGCTGTTATAACAGTAACATAAGAGTAATTAAGACTGTGCCTTAAATATCATTACTATCTTTTATGTTTGTATAACAAACAGGATTTACTGAGATAGCTTTATCCCTACAAAGGAAAGGTTTGTTCACAGTCCTAGAAGGTGTAAGTTCTCCCTATACAGCAGAGAACATTCCTGCTGTTTAGGGTTCCCTTCCTGAAATGCAGCCAGCAGAGTGTATGAGAACATCTCCCTCTCTGAGACTGATATTCTGGCTACTGACATTTTTTTTGGTCTTTTTGAGACAGGGTCTCCCTGTAATCCCAGCTGTCCTGGAACTCACTCCGTAGACCAGGCTGGCCTCGAACTCACAAAGATCCGCCTGCCTCTGCCTCCCGAGTGCTAGGATTAAAGGTGAGCGCCAGAAGACCTCTGATGCAGGAGTCTGACAGTTCTATGAGCATCCATGAAATAGTGATGAAGTAACTCGATATTTTGTAATTATAGTACATCAAATCTTGTATTCTTACAACTTTTACTAATATTTTGTACATTTTTAAACTAAAAGGTTAATGGGAAAAGGTAAAAGATAAGGGGTTAGAGAGATGGCTCAATCATTAAGAACACTGGCTGTTCTTGAAGAAGACCTAGGTTAGATTCCCAACACCCATATAACAGCTAACAACCAACATAAGTCCAGTTCAGGGGAACCTGACTCCCTCTTCTGACATTCATGTGTATTGTGTGACAAAGATACACCTACACACATGCAGGCAATACACTCAAACACGTAAAAAAATAATAAAATATTAAAATAAATAAAAGGTAAAAAATGAGAGCTGCATTAGTACTCTCTTTACCCCTTGTACCGCTATAGTCCATGAACCTCTGGTATAGACGTTCCATTGTGGATGTGTCACTTAGGGTTTGGCATATCACAGACACTCTCTGTGTGAGCAGTTGTGGAACTCTATAATCACCTCCATCTGTTACAGAAAGAAGCTTCCTGATGAGTGGTAACTGGTGTACTTCTCTATAAATATACCGATACATGAGAATTTTTCTATCTCAGTTCACCAAAGACTTCCTATGGATAAAAATATCAAGGAAAGAGAAATTGAAAATAGATTGGTTTGATTACATAATATTTTAAACTAATGTGCACTATCAAATACAAGCAATAAAACACAGGATAAACTTCAGAAAATATTCCATAATATATTTCAAATAGCATTTGTAGATTCAAGTATAAATTTAAAATTTGGATATATACTATTATTCAAAAAAAATAAAAATTACAGCCAATTACGGTGTGGAAAATCTTCAAGCTAATTCATAATTCAATTTTGAGACTATTATTATGTTTTCAATATACTTGCTTAAAATTAAAATAAATAAATGAAACAATTTTACTAAAATATCAGAAAAAACATCTATACATTTAAATATATTATACATAATGTATTGATGGTAAAACTGGATTTTAGGAAAAGTGTTAAAATATTTTTGTCTCCTGATTCAGATATTCCAGTTCTTAAAGTTCATGGCAAAGATATGAAATGAGAAAATTTCCCCGTGAAGATCTAGGTGTCAATGTTATCCTTCAGTAATATGTAATGATGTAAAATGATAGGAAATTTGTTTAAGAATATGATATAGTCACACAATTATGTTCTCTATGGTCTTTAAAAATCACTGATTAAAAAATTTTTTAAATCACTGATATTTTAAATAAAAAATATATGTAGAAGTGAAAAAGTTATAATATACAGAACAAGAATGACTTCATTTGTTCAACAGAAAACACTGCAAAGCAAGAAGTACCAGGTTGTAATGATTATGAATTATTTTTCTTGAGCTACATGATGATAAAGATTATATTTTTTTCTCACTGCATGTCTTCCTTATCTATTCATAATAGTGATTATTCATTTTATTATAAGAAAATTTTTTTCATTTACATAAAATGCTAGCACTTGTAGGACTTTATCCTTTAACTGTTAATTAGGCATGCAATCTAACTTAAGTGTTCAAAGATTCATAAACATTTCACATATCAGATAATGGGGGGGTGATCAAATTGTGGAACAACTTCATAATGAAACTCCAAGCAGATATTCGACACAATGTTGTAGAAAAACATCTTTATGTGTGAAACTCTTAATGACCTAGTGAGTAAAAGAAAATTATAAATTTCTAGGTAGAATATGATTCTAATATTTTAATGTGAAATGTACATTAGAAGAAATTAAATAATTGTTTTCTCTACATAGTAGGAGAATAGTTTTAGATTTATTCTTTTTTATTCTTTTGTTTTTCAGATATTCTACAATGAATGTACACTGGTTCATATTTCAAGTAAAGAATCCATCCCTGCTATAAACAGAAGCAGAACTAAGGAAGAAGTAAATATGGGGAGATAAACAAATGTTACACAGAGGAAAATGGGCAGCAAATTTTGTAGGATTTTGTCATCTTTGGACTGATGGACATGGAAAGAAAACACATGGAGAAACTGGTTTGGTTAAATAGTACCCAGTTTTTTAAATTGGGAGATTCAGAGAAAGGAACAATTTTCATAAACAAGGTTTTAAATCCCTAGCTCTTACAGGTTTTGTGAAACATCTTAATAGATGTTTCCAATTATTATAGGAGCAAAATCTCTTAAGACAAAACTAGCCAAAAGAATAAGACTTTCTTGCCTGGGTGGCCTCTTAACCCCAATTTTGCCGGGTCAGTCACCTAGTCACAGGGCTGCCCTTAAGAATGCAGGTTCGCCTTAAGTAGAACTAAAGCGATAGGCAGAATCCCTAGTTTGTTAATGAGATGATGAACTTTATCTGCCTAGAAAATCCACCCACTAGTGCAGTGCTTATGGACCAGCCACAGACAGCTTCCGTAAGTCTGCTCACTTTTCAGAAAAGGATACTTTTACTTTTCTTTTTTTATCTCCTTTCTAGCCATGCTTTCCCTAACACTTTGTGCTGCTCAAAAATTTAGGGATGTTTTACTTTCATTAAAACTCCTTTTGGGGGCTGGAGAATGACTCAGCAGTTAAGAGCACTGGCTACTCTTGCAGAGGTCTGGGGTTCAATTACCAGCACCCACATGGCAGCTAACAAACATCCATGACTCCAGTTCCAGGATATTGGATGGACTCTTCTGACCTCTGCAGGCATTGCACTACATGGGCGTACTTCTATACATGTAGGAAATACACTCATACACATAAAATAAAAACAATAAATAAAATATTTTAACTCATTTTTATTCAAGTTTTATGCATTTCATACAAAATTTATTAATCAAATTTACCCCTTCCTTGTTCCACCTTGCCAGTGTTCATGCACTCTTCTCTACATATCTTCCATCTTTTTCTTGGACTTTTTTAAATTTTTCAGCATAAGTTTCCTGTTTTGGGCAGACGTTTACTGTTTCAGTCAGTTCTTTGACCCAGTTTTTTTGTGGTTGTTGTTCCTTCTAATTTGTATCACTTCAAAATATGGATATATACATGCCACACATATACCAAAATTATGACATCTGAAAATAAGCTATAGGTTAATTCTAAAACATGTTTAGGGATTCACATTTTCACAGTTGGGTTGTATGCAGGTAAAGAAAAAAATATTACTTTACATTCCCACATTACATAGTAAGTTGATGAGTAACATCAGGTATTATATTTAATCAAAAAGAAAGAAAGAAAAGAAAGGAATTATTCAGTTTGCCTTACAAATAGGAATTTGGTGCTAGCATCCACGAATGAGGGACACCATACATTGTTTGTTTTTCTGGGACTGTGTTACTTCACTTAGCATAATGGCTTCTAGTTCCATCCATTTTCCTACAAAGTTCATGATCTCATCTTTCTTTACCACCATATAGAATTTCATTGTGTAGATGTACCATATTTTCTTTATCCACTTATCAGTTGATGGCACTTGGGTTGTTTACAGCTCTTTGCTATGGTGAAGAGAGCTGCAATAAACATAGATGTGCATGTATCTCTGAAATAGGATGAGTTGTGAGTATATACCCAGGAGTGGTATGACTGGATCAGCTGGTAGGCTCCTCCAGGACCTCAAGACACAGATTAATCCCAGCACACTAATACCCCACTGAGTCCCTAGGATAGGACAACTGGAAAAAAAATAAACAAAGAGACATCAGAACTAAACAACACAATACACCAAATGGACCTCACAGGTATCTACAGAATATTCCATCCAAACACCAGAGAATATACTTTCTACTCAGCACCCCATGGAACATTCTCCAAAATTGACCACATACAGGGACACGAAAGAAAACTCAACAAATACAAAAGGATTGAAATTATTCTGTGCATTCTATTAGACCACAGTGCAATAAAGCTCAATATAAACACCAGGGTAAGCCCTACTAACTATACAAACACATGGAGACTAAACAACACAATACTGAACAATGAGTGGGTCAGAGAAGAAATAAAGAATCAAATAAAAGCATTCCTGGAACTAAACAAAAATGACAATACAGCACAACAAAACCTGTGGGATACATTAAAGTCAGTCCTAAGAGGGAAATTTAGAGCCCTAAGTACCTGCATTAAAAAAACAGAAAGAGAACAAGTAAATGATCTAACACTGCAGCTAAAAACACTTGAAAGACAAGAACAAATGAATCCTAAACCCAACAGGCAGGAAGAAATAACAAAAATCAGAGCAGAAATCAATGAAATAGAAACAAAGAAAACAATACAAAAAAATCAATGAATCCAAAAGCTGGTTCTTTGAAAAGATAAACAAAATAGACAGACCTCTAGCCCAGTTAACCAAAAGAAAGAAAGAGCAACTCCAAATCAATAGCATTTGTGATGAAAGGGGAAACATCACAACAGATAAAGAAAAGATCCAGACAATCATATGAGAATACTTCGAAAACCCATACTCTACTAAATTTGAAAACCTAGAAGAAAATGTGAATGACTATCTGAAATTCCGGGATCATCTCAACAAAAGCTTAAACAAGAAGAGATTGACATTTTAAACAGACACATAATATTTGAGATATTGAGATTAAAAAAAGCCTCCCAACCTAAAAATAACCCAGAGTCCCAGATGGTCATTACACAGCAGAATTTATATAAACACATTTAAAGAGGTCTTACAACCATTCATCTACTCAAACTTTTTAGAGGATACAGACAAAAGGCAATATCCCAATCCCTTCTAGCGAAGCCAGCTCCTAATCAATACAAAACCCAGGCAAAGAGCAAGAACAAGAAAAAGGGACACTTAGACCATATTATTAGATGAACACACACTGCAAAAATTCTCAACAAAACATTTGCAAATCATATCAGCCCACATCAAAAAAGATCATCCATCATGCACAGGTTGGATTCATACCAGAGATGCAGGGATGTTCAACATAATAACAAATCAAAAGTATCAAAAAACATAAATGGATTTGTGAAAGACAAAAACCACACAGATCAATCTCAATTGATGCAGAAAAAGCCTTTTGACAAAATTCAAGCATCTTTGTTTCATTCTTAAAGTCTAAGAATGGAAGGGGGACATTCCTCAACACCGATCAAAGCCATATAAAGAAACCCTAAGCCAACATCATTCCTAAATGAAAAATTTGAACATTCCTCCTTAAGGTGAGGAACCAGCACAGGGCTTGCCCTCCATCAAATCCAACTCCTCTTCACATATAGTGCTTGAAACATCTCGCTAGGGCTAATGCAGCAAGAAAGGAAAATTAAAGGAATATCTAGATCTGAAAAAGAGGTAAGTTAAGACTATCCCTTTTGCAAGATGATAGATAGTTTTACTAAGGGGATGCTAAAAACTCCACAGAAAAATCTTAGAAACACACCACACATCCACACATCGACACACACACACACACACACACATATATATATATATATATATATATATATATATATATGAAAGAGAGAGAGAAATCAACTTCATAACATTGCCTCAAGATAATACAGTGTTAAAGAAAAAAAGAAAAAGGCCAGTGTATTAGTCACTTTTCTGTTGCTGTGATAAAACCGCCATGACCAAGGGAACTTATAAAAGGAAGAGTTTGGGGCTGGAGTGATGGCTTAGAGGTTAAGAGCGCTGACTGCTCTTGCAGAGTTCCCGGGTTCTATCCCCAGCACCCACATGGCGGCTGAGAACCGTCTTTAACTCCAGTTCCAAGGGGAATCTGACACCCTCTTCTGACCTCCACGGCATTGCACAACACAGGTGTGCAAACCTACATGCAGACAGTACATTCATACACATACGAAAATAAATAAAAGTAAAAAAAAAAAAAATCCAAAAAAAATTCTAAAAAAAAAAGGAAGAGTCTATTTTTTTACTTTGTCCTCATTTAGTAATAAAATATATTACTATACAGACCAAATCTTTCATCACAGTTAGGAAGAGTTTATTTGAGCTTATAATTGATTGACAGTTCCAGGGAATTAAGATTCCATTGTGGTGGGGAGGCATGGTGGCCAGGGCTGGAGCAGAAAGCCGAGGTTCACATCTTCCAAATGAGCACAGGAAGTCAACAGAGAGGCACTGGAGACTGCAAGGCTTGTTAAACTCTCTAAGCCTGCATCCCGGTGATATCCAACATGGCCACACCTTCTAAGATCTCCCCAAACAGTGCCACCAACTGGAGACAAAATGTCTGAATACTTGAAGCCTATGGGGGCCATTCTCATTCTACTCCCTGGCCGCCATAGGCTCATGACTATATAAAGTGCCAAATGCATTTAGTCCAACCTTAAAAGTCTCCAGAGTCTTTACCAGTCTCAATTCTTGAAAGTCTACAGTCCAAAGTCTCTTCTGAGACCCAGGCCAATCTCTTAACTGTAAGCTCCTATAAAATCAAAAGACAAATTACATACTCCCAACAGACAGTGGAACCGAATACACATTCCTATTCCAAAAGGGAGGAATAGAGGCATAGTGAGGAAATACTAGACCAAAACAGGACTGAAAACCAGCAGGGCAAACACCAAGACCAGTAGCTCCATGTGTGACTTCTGGGACTTTACTTCCAAAAGGGCTTAGAGGGTTCAGCTCTTCTAGCTTTGTGGGCAACATACATCTCTTCCTTAGGCTGGTACCACTCCCTGTATGCAACTCTCCTGGCACCTTGAATGTCTTCTTGGGGTCTCCACTGCCAACCAGGCTTTATACTTTGACACAATGACCTATCCAGGGCCTTCTTTGTGCAGGGACACCCCTGCTGCACTCTGCCTGGCCTCAGTGGCTCTCTGAAACTGCAGAGGAAGAACTGATGATCCCTTCATTCTTGCATCCTTCATGCCTCTAAACCTAGCACTACTTTCCAGTTTGGCTGCAAATTTGGAATGGACCCTGGCCTCCTTCAACCACATTGGCAACTTTTCTCTGCCCTTTCAGTATTTTCCTTTCAAAAGTTGGAGGGTTATCTGGGTGTGATCTTGGAAGGTACTGTTTCTGTTGTTTACTTGTAAGTCTCTAGGCCTCTCCTTAATCACTTTAATCTCCTTATCAAAGGGAGCCTCTCCTTCACATGCCCTGGCTTTAACATTAATCTCCCTTCTGCAATTTTCCAATCCAAACTATACATTCTGGATTTCTTTCTGCCCCATTTGCTCTTTTTCACTACAGATATGTATAATATTCACTATTAATAGCCATGCCACCATTTCTGTTAGGCTGTCTTGAAATATCCTCCACCAATGAAATTAAAATTAGTCCATTGCTTTTCAACTTAGCCTCAGGAAAACATTTGGGCTGTGGGCAAACTCTAGCCAGACTCTTTGACAAAATATCCCAGTTCCTGCTTAAGTCTTTATTTTCCTCTGGAAATACATTTCTTCAGCATTGCTGTCTACTAGGCTTCTACTAGAATGGCCCGTTAAGCTCTGTCTACAGCAATTAACAACTTTTCTAGCCTAAAGTTCCAAAGTCTTCCACATTTCTCCAAACACCAACATGGTCAGGTTCTTCATAGTAAATAGGCCACTCTCTGGTGCCAAAAACTCTATTAGTCACTTTTCTGTTGCTGTGATAAAACCACCATGACAAGGGAACTTATAAAAGGAAGAGTTTATTTGAGCTTACGATTGATGGTTCTAGGGAATTAAGAGTCCATTGTGACGGGGAGGCATGGTGGCAAGGGCTGGAACAGAAAACGGAGGTTCACATCTTCCAAATGAGCACAGGAAGCCAAGAGAGAGACACTGGAGACTGACAAGGCTTGTTAAATTCCCTAAGCCCACCCCCCTCCCCAATGGCATACTTCCTCCAGCATGGCCACACCTTCTAAGATCTCCCAAAACAGTGCCACCAACTGGAGACAAAATGTCTGAATACTTGAAGCCTATGGGGGCCATCCTCATTCAGGCCACCACAACCAGGAACCTCAAGAACCCCAAAAGTAACCAGGCATGCTAATTCTTTTGAAATAAATGTCATAAAAAGTGGTTCAGAAAGTGAAGTCATTTTGAATGGCTGTCTGTCTTCCCAGCTGTAGCGAATCCTCATCATGGCAGGAAGCGATCAGAAGCACCACCTAGTACTAATAGCCATTGACCTTTAGTGCTGATAGGTGTGCAAATGAGGATGGGTACAGAGCTCCCAAGAGAGGAAATACTAGAGAAAACAATGTCTTAAGGAATAAAGAAAAAAGCAATCGTATAGACAGCAGTAGACAACAGGTTCAAATTTAACTGAGATGCAAACAGTAGCAAGTATCCTTTGGTATTTTGACAATCATTTGAGATTTTTGCCAAAATAATTATAAGTGGCTAGTCACTTTCCTCATAAAAAATGTTTATTTTATAATATTTATTGTCATTTTATATTAAAGTTGTGTTACTTTTCTGTTGCTGTGATAAAACCCCATGACCAAGGGAACTTATAAAAGGAAGACTATTTCTGGGCTGGAGAGATGGCTCAGCAGTTAAGAGCACTGACTGCTCTTGCAGAGGGCCCGGGTTTGATTCCCAGCACCGATATGGCAGCTAAAAACCATCTTTAACTGCAGTTCCAGTGGAATTCGACACCCTCTTCTGACCTCCAAATCATTGCACGACACAGGTACACCAACCTAAATGCAGACAGTACATTCATACACATAAAAAATAATAAATAAAAATATTTTTTAAAAAGGAAGAATATTTGAGCTTAGGATCCCAGGGTAATTAGAGTTCATCATGCCGGAGAAGCACGATGGTAGGAAGTGGCTGGAGCAGCAGAAAGCACAGGTTCACATCTTCAAGTAGGCACAAGAAGCAGAGGGTGATTAGAGATCCCACAAGGCTTAAGCCTTGTTTAAGACCACCCACATTCATGCACTTCCTCCAGCCTAGCCACACTTTCTAAGACTTCTCAAAACAGCTCTACCAACTGGGGACAAAATGTCTGAATACTTGGAGTATATGGGGGACATTCTCATTCAAACTTCTGCAGTTCCATTCACTTTAATTCATAAAGAAATAATGGAATGTTATTTAAAGGCACTTAATGATTGTATTAAAGTATGACAATAGTTGCTGCTGATCAACTTAAAGAATTAAGGCCATTCAAAGGCATCATTCTGTCCACTTTCCATCTTTTAGTATCTGGTACCCCTCCTTCACAATAGGGCTTTGCTGTGGTTTCTGAAAGTTTTAAGGCTTTTCAACCTCTGCTCTTGGTAAGAATATAGCTAGGAGTAGAGTTGTCTGTGTAAGAAACTCCTTCCTCTCCCAGTCTTCATTTTTCTTTTCTGTTTTACAGTAGTGCAGTTGGAAGCACCTCATGGAGAGAAAGAGGGAGGGGGGAGGAAGGGAGGGAAGGAAGGAGGGAGGAAGAGAGAGAGAGACAGAGACAGAGACAGAGAGAGAGAGACAGAGAGAGAGAGAGAGAGAGAGCACAAAACCAGAGTCCTTTCCCAAATGTTTGCAATAGGATAAGCATGTCCCAGGCACTGAACTAGATCAGAGGAGGAAAGGGACAACTAGAAGGAGTTTTGGAGACAGACATTCTGCAGACTGGGAGCTAAGGCTGAAAGATGCAGAGGATGGCAGAGGAACACTGGGTTCTGCTTTCCTGATGCTTTGTGAGCACCTTCATTGTGAGAGAGAAAGCACATTCCCATTTGTGGGGAATTTCCAAAGCTCTTGCAACTGTTGTCCTCACAGTCTCTGGGCTTCTTTGTCATTGGGGTTACAGAGGCCTAGAACGAAGGGCAGGAAAGCAAAAGCCACAAAAGTCCACTGTGAAAGTATCATTTTCAAGCTAAGGGTACATTTAATGCATTCATAGAAAGGGAATTCCAGCCTAATCATAATGGAAATGGTTATTTCATGTTTAAGACCTTGAGAGTGTGTGAAAAGTTAATCCACCTGGGATTCATTTTTGTCCCACTCATTCTTAATTGAAGAGACAGACAGATGCTGTTCTTCAAAAAGTAAATTGTCCAGCTTAGAGATTCATCTGAAAAATAGCAGTCGTTTATATTAAAATCAATGGGAAAAAAAAAATCCATGTTCCATGTGACTGACTGCCTGTGAGTGCTCCTTGTCAGACTCTAGATGAAGCAGTAGAAAGGCAGGACTCTAGGTCTTTGAACTTGAAGGCAGCTGTAAAAGCAAAAGAACCGGAAATGGGGGATGGGAACAGGGAGAAAAAGAAAGCCAGGATGTATGCAGTATATTCTAAGGACAACATATACCCTTGATTATTAAATAAACACTGTTTTTCAGTTCCTGCCTAAAACTTGGTACGAACAGCCATTTTCTTGCATTACAAATTTTGCATTAATTTTGCTTTGCTTTGCTTTGCTTCAGAAAAATCCGAAGAATACCACCTACCTTTAACTACAAGAGTATCTCCACAGTGTTAACAGAAATTCACCTGGAAAAAAATGCAACAGTTGTTCTCAACACAATGGAGCTCCATGACTATCACCCAGGGATAAACAGCTCTTTTTTTTTTTTATCTGTTTTTTTGCCTGTCAGTACTTCTAAATCTTATTTCTAAGTACAATTTATTCACTAGTAGAGGATTTGGGGTTTTCTTACCTATGTATTAGTGTGTGATTTTTTTTCTTTGTTTTTTTGGGGGGGAGGGCTGAAGAGAGCTTTCCTTAAAGACCACTTTCTGATGTCCTTTTCCTGAAATGCTCTATTTTTTTTCCTAAAAGTAACCCTTTCATCATACTGATAAATAAAATTCTAAAGAGCTTATTCAAGGGTTTTAAACATTTCAAAGATCTGCCCTATTGTAATAGGAAGCCTTCAAGACTCATTGCAGTAGCAAAGGCACAAGTTTCTTTTTATTATGAAAGATGTTTATGTGAAGAACAAAATAGACAAGAGAAAGTAACTGCTTCAGAATACTTGATGGGCACTTTAATCTTCCATTAATATGCAAATTTTGTTCTTTAGAACCCAAGTAAGAGATTTTTTTCCCCTCTCAGTCAGGCAATTTGAAAGTAGTCCTATTCTCCCAAAGGTACTTCTTGCCTGAGTCTAAGTGAAACAGTGTTTTTTATGCTAATTCCCAAGATGCGCTTGTTTGCAGCATTTTCTTTTGAAATTATATGGAGTTTATTGAACCACATTTGTAAAACATTCCACAGTTGATTTCATTCTAAAGATCTTCCTTAATAGAACTGATTCCCCTGTTGATCTGTGTCATAGGAGAATGTTAAAGAAAATCAGTTTTAACAACATGGTAGAAACAAGAAAGTCTAGTGGACAGAAATAGAGAGAGAAAGCTTGTGGGCAGGAAAATGGTAGTGTTTGTTAAGTAACAAACTTCATCAAAAATTGGGGCCTATAGAAATGAATTTTTTGATATCACAATTGTAAAGAACTGATACAGGGGAAGTTGGGGACTACTCCTGGGGTTCTTAGACTCATTAATAAAAATAAATTTAAGAATAGATTCGAACAGAAGCTTGAGGACAATTCTATTAGAGTATAAAAGAAAAACCCTTAGGGCAGGCAAGTCACACATCTCAGCAGCTTCCCAGAGAAAGAGAACTGAATGGAAAATAAAATTAAATTAAATTAAATAATTTTAAAAAACATGACTTTGAAGCTGGCATGGAAGTCAGACATCTGGGGGAATAACTAGCATCAGCAGTATGGTGGGAGGGGAAATTTAAAGAGTAAGGAATCCAGAACTTTTAAAGAAAGCCTTCTTAGAAAATAAAAAGAAGGAAAGAAGAGGTTATGAATTTCTGAAGCATTTTGAAAAATGAGCCGACTTTAAAGCCACATATCTGCACCCCATTAATCTACTGCATTAGAGGCAGCGGCTCTGGGAAGAAAAGTCCAGGGTCTCATTAAAGAACAAATTTTATCTCACCTATCTCCTCAGCATGGCTTAAGGTAAGCCTGCCTTCCTAGGGGTGGCCCACTGGCTGTGTGATTGACCCTGCCCTAATGGAATGTTAGGTTTCCACCCACACCAGAGTCTAGTCTCTTGGGCAGGAGTTTTCTGTTAATGGGCCATTATTGCTACTGTAACAGGACCACTTCCTTCCTGTAGACAAATCCCAGAAATCACCATTAAATAAATAACCATAGTTTTGATGAGGTATTTATTCACTTTACACTTCATCTTAATACCCTCAACTTTCAAAACACTGAAACTAAAACATGCCTGAAAGATGCCCAGCCTGAAGTGACACATCTACAGTGGAACCTCTACAACTTAGGCTCATAGAACATAGCAAAACAGGGGGTAGAAAGAATACTACTATATCTCTCAACTCTCAGGCAATCAGAACAATGTACACACAAGCCCATAACTGGCTAAGTTTTAGAGAAGAGACTGCAGAGTGTATGTCCCTAAATAGAACTCCTTTATTAATCCTCAGCCCCACAGCTCAGGGACAATTGTGGAAGAGAGGGCAGAAACATGGTAAGAGCCAGTATTGGTACCGGAACATAAAGAAACAGGCTTTCAAGCCACTGGTAACATGCTCATACGAACTTGCAACAACGGGGACAGTATGTACAAGACTCCTGCTGACTAGATCAGACAAAAATCCAGGACAGAACTGGAGACATGGGCAGCATGCCCCCACCGTAACCAAAGAACTATAGCCAACTCATCCATGCTGGGTGAAGGAGAGTAGATCTTCTTCAAGGGAGTGACTCTAAATAGGCTGACTAGACTTCAGTGGATGAACTTGCACTGTGCCATCTGGTTACCAATGTTTGACAAGATAGGATTTAACATATATGACAGAATGCATGAAATCCAGTCAGAAGGGGTAGGGCTATGGCGAGGATGGATAGGGGAGTGGGTCTAAATTTGAATAAGATCTATTATATGAAATGCACAAAAACAATAAAAACATTAAAAAATAATTAAATGGCAATCATTTTATCAGCATAGTAATTAAGATGAATAACAAGCATTTTCATTTCATTATATTCTTCACATGCCAACTCTTTGGGATACTTAGTTTATGTTAAAAATAGAAGAACATTTGACAACATTTTTATCCAATTCACATGGCCCAGGAAATGGCAAAGTATGATCTAATTATTTTCCCAGGAAATGGGTACTTAGTATTTATTTACCTTGCGATAGTTATAAAAATGACTTGAAAATGTTTGAGTGCATAATGTTTTATCCTAACTAATAGCATTTTCAAAATTTGTAAATTTACAAAAATTCACATCCAATCTCCCTAGAATTTCATCCTTTCTTAAGAAATGTTGACTGGGCTGGAGAGATGGCCTAGCAGTTAAGAGCACCGACTGCTCTTACACAGGACCCAGGTTCAATCCCCAGCACCCACATGGCGGCTAAGAACCATCTTTAACTCCAGTTCCAGGGGAATCCAATGCCCTCTTCTGATCTCTGTGGCATTGCACGACAAGGGTGCACCAACCTACATGCAGACAGTACACTCATACACATAAAAAAATAAATACAATTTTTAAAAAAGAAATATTGACTTGACTGTTTTTTTTCTTTTTTTTTTTTCTGTCCTAAAAAATGCCTTTACAATCCAGGCATTAAATTATGTCTTATCACCTTACTTTAGTTGTTCACTTGATTTTATCACAAAATATTCTTCAGACATATTATTCAACCTATGAATCTGAAAGTGAATTATGAAATATATATACATATATGTTCTTAGTGGCAAAAGTCACACTGAAAACAGTGTACTAGGGAAAATATAGCATGTTTTCTCCCGCTACCTGTGCCTTTTTGGATTAAACTGCCTTTGGCCAAACAGTCTTTGTTATGAACTCTTATCAACAGAACACCTTCATGATCTACATCTAACATGTGTTTCTCATATGGATCATTGCTTCATGCTCCTCTTTTCCCCATGGAAAATGAATCATCTATTTGTAAAACAAGCAAACAATAACAATAGTCAACATGTCTCATCTGTTTTGCCCTGTCATTAACATAGACATTTTAATTTTCTTTCTTACATGCCTGTTTCCTCTACTAAAAATTCAAGCATCTGTATTTTATGTCTCTTAAATCTTCAGAACATAGAAGAGACTCGGTAATTCACCTGTCTAGCCCAGTGGATTTGATTGACCACTGACTGGCACTGGAAAAAAATGAAGGTGCTCGAAGTTGAAAATTTTCTAGGATAAGAGTTTATCGTGATTTCGATGCTGCTTCCTGCCCAGGTTAATCATAAAATCTGAAAGATTTACTGGCACTGTTTTAACACAGGAGTCCACTTCCACAGTATAAACATTAGGCAGCATTCAAGAAATGTTATCAGTTATATAGTGTTGCAATTGTTATGTTGATTAGAAAGGGAAAAATCTCTAGAGCACTGAAATCTTTAGCAACTCTTTGAAGATTCGCCAGTTGAGATCTGGAGGACAAGGCTGACAATAAAAAAAAATCTCATTCCTTAGCAATAACAACTGTCTAGTATTGATAACCAATAGTTTAAATCTCACTACAGATTTAACAAACAGCACCTACCGCTTTGGGACCTAGATGCAATAAAAGCATGCAATTTTAGCAAGAAACAGGAACTAATGTCAGTCACACACAAAAATTGATGGAGTGGATTTGAGGATTGGTTTAGAAAGCGCAGACCTGACTGACTTATTGCTACTTGGTGCAACCAGTGCAGCCAGTGCATTAGGGATAATAGCTGTGCAGACTGGGTAGTTACAGATACCAGCTCAGCAGAATCTAATCTCACCCAGAGAAATATTTGTATTTAATATAAAAGTTTTGGGTAAAGTCATACAAAGATACTCTATGATACATATTCAGAGGGAATTTTCCTACAAATACAAGTAAAAATATGATCTTAAATAGATTAGCCAAAAGCATTAAAACCCAGTAGCTTAAAGAGGCTGCTAGTTAATACCATGATCCAAATCCTGTCATTATAACTGTGTTCCCTGAGATAAAGCAGAATAAAAACTGAGTACACTGTGCACAGTAACATCAGAGAAAGCCCCCGCAGCACAGACACAACTCAGTGGGGGAATGAAGGATGTGTCTAATGCATTTACCAACAATTAATACTGCCTGTTTTCCTCTCTGCAGTTGAAGAATTTGGCCTCTGTCAACCCTTTGTCTTCAAAGTGAAGAAATTGTCATATTTAACTTTTTCAACCATGACTAAATGTATTCCTTAAGGATATGCTTCTACTATTCTGAGAAACTGGTGGCCTAACAGAGCAAACTGTTATCTTTTCAAGGATAATTTCCCAATAAAATAACTCACCTTTTCCTTATGCATTAACAACCTCACAGAAACTAGCGAAAATAAAGTAGACTACATCCCCTGAAGGGATATGCATTAAGGTCTAAAGTACCAGTGAGCAGAGTTCGTAATTATTTCTACAATCTTCATCAGTATATATACTATTGGTGCTGAGTGCTCATCTCCACTGAAACTCAAGGTTAAAAGAATGATGCTTCAGCCTGCTTTCTGAGAAAAAAGCAATCTTACTGATGGACGTACAAGACAAACTTTGCATATAGCAGAATGCAAATGGATGAAGTCTTGAGGATGAAGCCTTATCAAAAGTGAGAACTTTTCCAAAAATGCAACAAATGGCAATGCAAGTGTTTCACTTTACATAAGTCTTATAAATATCAAACTAAGTGTGAGTTTAAGATATTGAGTTACTATTGTTATGTACACTATTAAGAAATTTCTTAGTCAATGAGAGTTTTTTCAAACAGTGTGTCATATTCTCACCAGCTAACCAGAAAATTAACTGCAGTTTGTGCATTCCAAAGTTCAGCAGGGCAATTACTGGCCTCAAAATTTCCAGGAACTTTGAAGGCAATTAGTAGGAATCCAAAGGTTATTCTCTGGAACTATAAGGAAGTAGCTGACTTCTCTCTATTTCTCCCTCCTGATGCTCTTTCTTATAACCTAAGATACTTCTGAATAAATGTTGCTATTTCCCCTATTTAGGTTCAAATCTAGACCTGTATTTGCAATTCAACTCCAAATAAACCCCACTTCCTCCTAATCCAAAACTAATATGAATGTTGATTTATAAAAGATTAGTTGGGCACTTTCAAGATGGATATATATATATATATATATATATATATATATATAGAGAGAGAGAGAGAGAGAGAGAGAGAGAGAACTTTTTTGAATTTTGGTCAATAATTTATCTGCACACAGGCACCTGCTAACTGGCAACAGAAACCTAACTATTGCCTAGGGCTATGACCATCAGCACATTTCATTAGTTCATAATCATCTCATTCTAACCTTACTACAATGGGATAATTTTTTAAACATATGATTCTTAGTATATTTGTCTCAATTGTAATAAGTTCATATTAAACACAGTCAAATCTAATGTCTGTATTTCTCCATTTCTATGTCCATGCCAAGCTGTCCTCTCAGGTGTCTCAGGGTGCAATATCCACACAGATGGCCTAGATAGAAACCCTGCATAATCATTGATTCTTTCTACATCGTCAATGTTCACTTTCAATCAATGAGAAACTCATCCCAACTATGTCTTCAGACACTCACACTCACTACCTATGACTTCCATATCATCATTACAATAAACCTTCTATACCCTATTCTTGCCACCCTCCATGTTTGACACCCTCTATTGTTCATGATGAAAAATGCAAATCTAACCGTACTCAGCTTTTGAAAATTCTTCCGTTGAACCTTTCCCATTGAATCTAGAATGCAACCAAAATTTTAATACCACTGTAACTTAAAGTGAGGCTCATGAACTTGAGCTGGTCTGGGACATAGTAAATGCCAATATAAGCAAATAAAAATGTTTAGGATAATGGGACAATGCCACACCTTCTCTCTGTGACCAGTGAACTTGTTTTGCTGCCAAGAATTGGCCAGTTTCAAGTGGTGCTGGATTCAATGGGTGACCTGTGCACAGCTCAGTCGCTGTATGAGTTGTGACAGTGGGACCCTATGTTGATCTACAGTGTATCAGAGCTCTTTTTAGAGAGAAGAGTACTTCCAAAAAAAAGTTTAAGAATCCTCACCAAGCAGGATTTGGCACCAGGTCTTTTTCCACCCCTCTTAAGCCATCTGCCTCCTCATCTTCTTTACTGGACGCCTGGAGGCTTTGACACCTCAAGGTGCCAAAACAGTCCCTGGGGATTCCTTAGGCCTCCCTTGTGCCCATGCTCCCTATGCCTGGAAGACTTGAAATTTCCCCATTTCTGCTCGGCTAGAATCTTATTTCTGAGTCAATTTTGTACCTTTTTTTAAAGAAATTCTACATGTTTTTTTATCGCTAATGTTCTTTTTCCAGTGTCCTTTCTTGTTTTGAAGAGCAGTCTATTTCTTTCCATCTGCTTAAAGGATTTCACCATTTCATTCTTCCTTTGGGAGCTGCATTTTCTCGGGATCAGTCCTCCCCAGGACATGCTCCTCCAATGAAGTGGCTTCTCTCTGCTCCTGGTCTTTGTGCTGATGTGCACCCCTTCCATTCTTTCAGCATTCTGAAATATAGAGACCAAGGCACGTTACTTTGCAGCACTTCCCAAGCTCAGCTCGTTTCAGTTAGAAAAATCAAGTGATCTCAGCTTGCCTTTGTTGCTCTGCTAGCTTGAAGAGGAGAGTGTTGCAAGTGTCAAGTGTAAGAGAGTCCAAAAATTGTAGAAAAAGAAGACAAGGCAAGAAAAAGCTAAAAAGGAGACAAAGAGGATAAAAAAGTTCTATCAAAAACTATATTCTTAACTATTTAGTAATATTCAAAGGTAAATATATTCATTGGGTTACTTATTATTTAAGAATTCCAGGGGCTGGAGAGATGGCCTAGCGGTTAAGAGCGCCGACCGCTCTTACAGAGGACCCGGGTTCAATCCCCAGCACCCACATGGCGGCCGAGAACCGTCTGAAACTCCAGTTCCAGGGGAATCCGAGACCCTCTTCTGACCTCCGCGGCATCGCACGACACGGGTGCACACACCTGCACGCAGACAGTACATTCATACACATACCGAAATAAATAAAAAATTAAAAAAAAAAAAAAAGAATTCCATAATACATTTATGAAACTTAACCAATATAAGTTCTTGGTCTCTGATTCTTACATCATTTTGGTTATTTGGCAGAGTCAGATGTAATCATTGCATAAAATAGAATTTACTGTTGGGAGAAATCCATAAAAAATAATTATTGTCAACTATGTGGCTCTAATAAAAGGTTTTCAGTTAAAGTTTTGATGGCTGGATACACATGATACAAACTCGTTTAAAGTAGTATTTTTCACTATTGAATCTACCATTTCAATATAATTATAAGAAATAATAAATGTAAATTGTTACATGTAGACCTATGGGAATTGTTACATCTCACTTTAAAATTTTATATATTTTTGGAAGTTATGATGATAAGAAAATGTAGGAAGATTTCTTTTTGTGGTGAACAGGGACCACGTGGCCCTGCTAAGGGGAAGGGGAACACAGTGCTTGCTTTGTGGACACTGTGGGGAACTGACCCCCTCAGCACAGAGGCCAGCCAGCTACTTCCCTTAGCCCAGCCTGAGTGGTACTTCCAACTCAGGCCCTTAGCCTGGACCCACCAGATACGAGTTCCGCTCTCAACCGTTATTTCCCACCTGCCCAGAGACTGCTGAACCCTGGACAGGAATTTCAGGCTGATGGCTGATGGTCTATCTTCAGGCTATGTCCACTCACAACACCAGCTACCGAGATTGGTGGTCCACAAGGGGACCTTTTTCCAACCCACTGGCCACCCGAACGAAATGCAAGCCTACCTTGTCCTGTTGTGTGAGCAATAATTAATAAAAAATGACGGCCAGGAATTCTGTGATGATGTTACTATGAAATTCAAATTTATTCCCTGCTACAGCCTGCTTTTATAAACTAAATGACATTAGTTCCCAGAGCCAATCATGGGCCCCCCAACTCTGCGCCACTGCACACCATCACCCCACCCAGCATCGTCCACCTAGGCCATGTTGTTTGCTCCTCCTTGGGGCGGGGTCAGACCCTCAGCCATGCAGTCCCCTGAGGGATGCTAGCTGAAAACTAGCCTGCAACTCAAACTGGATCTTTCTACAAGAAAAGAAAAATATATTTGTAGTATAGCAGCAGAAGAGAAAACATTACAATGTATTAACTTTTGAAATATTACTGCAGGGAACAGACATTTTTCTATCAGCATCCAACCTACTTACTACTAAATGAGTATATTTTATAAAAGCAGGGGTAAGTATAATTTAATAACACTAACTTAACTAACATTATGTCAATGATAAGGATTAGAACTCAGCAGATCCTTACCAAGTTAAGACTGGGACTGATCATTATAGGAGGCCAGAAAGGCTATAAGAGCCAGAGGTGGTAGATAAATACAGAGAAATTGTTCTCTTGACACCACTCAGTCATTGTACTTATGAATCCACAGTGCTTGTGACAGAAAGTACAAGACCTGTGAAAACCTATGCCAGCACAGATGGAAGAGGTACCCAAGCTGCCCCAGCCTTAGCTCAGGGTCTATTGACAATTGATAGCTGCTGGGAAAAAGAGAGTCAGTTTTCTTTATTTGTGTGATGTCTGGTAGATTGAGCAGACTCCAAGAAGTATAGCCACACCCAAATGCATTTGGGAACACAGATAAGACTAGATGGACCTTTGAAAAAGACATGAAAGGGGGAGGATAATAAAGTGTGTGTGAAGGGGAGCTCTAGATGTGATCAAAATATATTGTATGAAATTCTCAAATCAATAAAAATATTTTTAAATTTTTATTGAGCATTTGTACATTTCATACAATGGTTCCTAATCAAATTTTCCACTCCCCCACTGTCAGAACTCATGCACTATATTATCCAATTTAAGTCCTGTCCAGTCAAGCTTTTGAATCCAGATGTCCTTCTGTGTAAATTTATCCACTGGAGTCTAGTCAACACATCTAGATATCTTAAGTAAGGCATACTCTTCCTCACCCAGCAGTAATCAGTCTCCAGTAGTTCTCAGTCCAGGGCCAGTCCCCTGCTCATTTCTCTTGCTCCACTCTGAGACCTTGTCTGAATTGGCAGGGTGGCATGCTTGATGCCAACATTGCCACAAGTTCACATGTGAAAGCTTCTAGTAGCTTGTAAGCCTGTGCTTTCCTATATTCATGTACCAGCCTTGGCTCTTACAATCCTTCCACCTCCTCTTCTCCAATAATCCCTGAGCCACAGTAGGGTAGGTGAGGTTTATTACAGGAGTCTTATCCAGAGATATGCATCCCCGAGGCTCCCATTCTTTGAATGGAAGGCCAGCTGTTGCCTTCCGTTTGCATTGCCCCCTATTGTGTAAGGACGTTTCACTGGTGAGAAGTGAGGGATGGATTAATTTTCTTTCTGCCTCTCATCCCTCTATATTCCATGAGTCTTAAATGTAGAGTTTCAACTGTAGTTATGTCTCCTAGGATAGGACATTTTTCAAATATATATTTTCTGTGTCTGACCAGCTGTAGGATTCTGCAGTAGCAGAAGCTTCTGTGATGAGTCGTGTACACTACATTTGTCTGTAAATATAAGATTCCATGTTTAGCATATGGTAAGAAATTTCATCTGTCTAGAGATGTGACAGCAATAGGGTTTTCTCTAGGCTCTATGTCTTCTCTAGCTGTGTGTATTTGGCTGAATTTACAATAGCTTTCATGAGTTCACTCTCACTGAGAAGATTTTAAGTCCAATGATACAGCTGTTGATTATCCCCCAAATAACAGTGCCACTACTGAACCAAAAGAGGTTATTTGTTGTGCAGGTCATTATGATTATTAGGCTTTAGGGCCGGGTTATACTATTTATTGATTTTCTCCTTAGTAGTATGCATACTATCTAGCATTATGAACATTAAACTTCAGGCAGAAGACTTCCAGGTCAGTTCCTGCTCCATTATTCTAAGTCTTATTTCTGAAGTATGTACTCTCTTGAGCAGTAGGTTCTTATCTTCTACTTCAACGAGATAATCTATCAGGAGCTTTGGCAATAGCTTGTGTTATTTTGAGAGTCTCTTGGATCACTCTAACCAACCACTCAAAGGAAGTGTCTTCTTTCTGGCACTATGCTTCTTGCCACACAGTCCCTGGGCATACCTGTGTACTAATGTTCATACAATGTATGTGAATTTCTCATGGGGTCTCTAGGGCATCACATTACCCTGTGGCTTCCCTAACCACCCACAATCCAGTCATCTCTATTCTTTCTTCCTCCCTTCCAGCTCCCTTCTCCTTCCCTAGCCCCAGTACTCCCATTATCCCCACCTTCCCCTCTCCTGAGTTCCCTCAACCCCCCCACCATGCCCCTGTTTGTCCAGCCCTTCTCCCCCCTCCACCCATCAACTGAATATTCCCTTCTCCACCTCCTGCCCCCAGTAACATCTATTCCTTATTATCTGCCTCTTTCCGATTCTTTCTTTTCTATTACCTCCACGTATCCTTTACAAAATAAAAATATTTTAATAAAAAAATAAAGAAACTTGAGGAAGAGCAGATTAGCAACATCATGAAAACTAATAAGAAGACATCAAAATATAACAGCTAGTCACTACATTTCAGAAAACACTCCTGAGCTATAGACACCAAAGAAAACCAACAAAGAACAACAAAGACCTGAGGTTCTCAAATCAGCACTGAATATCAAGCTGAAGAGAAATGAAGAAAGAGGCCACGAAGCCCTCCCAGGAGGCATAGCTGCAGACTCCAGATGATGGAGCCAAGAAGTTTGCATCAGGAAAAGAATGTGACTGAGATCAGGGAAGGGAAAAACAAGTGAAAAATATATGGACACACTTACAAACTCCCAGAAAGAGAAAGGAGTCACTAGAATTCAATTTTTAGGTGTTAGATGTCTAGAAAGACTGGAGCTGCTTTGGAGAGTGAACCTAAGCCAAGAGCAACAGGAAGCCAAGAAGAGAGCAGAAAATTGAAAGGGGGACACAAGCATTGTACACATCATGACATCAGACAAGAAGTCAGCAGGACAGTGGAGATACTGAGCAAAGACAAGAAGTCAGCAGGACAGTGGAGATGCTGAGCAAAGACAAGAAGTCAGCAGGACAGTGGAGATGCTGAGCAAAGACAAGAAGTCAGTCAGCAGGACAGTGGAGATACTGAGCAAAGACAAGAAGTCAGCAGGACAGTGGAGATGCTGAGCAAAGACAAGAAGTCAGCAGGACAGTGGAGATAGATACTGAGCAAAGACAAGAAGTCAGCAGGACAGTGGAGATACTGAGCAAAGACATTTAAGAAGAGAAAAAAAAATCAAGTTAATTTAATGATAAATTCTAGTATAATTTTCACGATCAATATAAAAGTGAATTCTGTAAATAATGTTGTCTATGTTTAAAGGAACAAAGCTTATCTTGGTTATAAGGTTATCAAAAGACTACCTGGAGATCTTGAAAGGAATTACCAGGAATTTCAGTAATAGCAATTTAAAAGTTGGAAATTGGACGTTAACATGGGAGGGATGTATTGAGACCATACATGCAAGTGTACAGATGGCCTCTGGAATGCCAGAGAGTGTTACCAAAGGCCACTAAACCAATAAAGCAAATATGGGTCTCCCTGAGTCAAGCAAGACTCCACCGTCAGCACCAGCTACACCTCACCTGCCTGGAAATACTGTGCAGCAGAGGCAGCCATGTGCCTGTATATCCCAAATCTAATTGGCTATTGGCTCTCCCCTTGGAGAAATAACCCATGGCTGATGCCACAAGCTTACATCCTCTACAGGTTAGGAGATGTTATAAGCCACAGTAAGACCCTGTCATATTTAACAGGGGGGAAAATTGTAATTCATGGATTAACATATCCAAACATGTGTCTATGCTAAAGTAACCTACCATAACTATTAGTGCTGCTTAAATACCTATATATCTAATTGCTTGTTCTTCATTAGTAGGATCGAAAGGTTATTCCTGGACAAACTGTCAGCCCATGAAAGGAAACAGCCAGAATTGACCAGAGTCCAAGTCAACAGCTCCAGAGAGAGTGGACTGTTTTACCTCTCATCCACCTGTGCCCCTTTTCTAAGCCTAGGGAACAACCTGCGGAAGAGGGGGCGTGGTAGAATGTAAGGGCTGCGATTGGGGTGAATGGTGAAACTACAGCAATGTAGTCTGGACACTCATTTGATCAACTTGATTGAACAAACAACCTGTCACCCCCCACTGGATGGTGGGGCTGTAGGTGTTTGGGCACAACAGCCTGCAGATAGGTTTTGCATGAAGGATGCTTGTACTCATGGATTATCACTTATAGCTAAAAATGAAAAAAAAAACTGAGAGAAAGATGCAGGACAGTTATGGCAGAATGCATGATCTGGGATGGGGTGGGGGTGGGGGGGAGGGAAAGGGAAATAAGCCTGAACTGAATTGGAAAAAATGTATGAAATGCACAAAGCATCAATAAAAATTAATTAAAAAAATAAATAAATAAATAAAAGTTGGAAATTGGGCAGGCAAACCTGGCTCTCCCTGCTGTTAAATAAAGCCTTGACAGTCATTGCCAAAACAGTTTTTTTCTTCTTTATTTTTTTTTCATTTTTTTAACAATAAGTAATAATTTATGAGTACAAGCATCCTTCATGTAAAACTAATTTGCAAGCAAAGCAGTTGTGCCCAAACCCACACAGCCCAAGAGTCCCACCATCCAGCTGGAAGGGCTTGTATGTTCAATTAAGCTGATCAAATAAGCATCCAGTCTATATAGCTGTAGTTTCACCATTCACCCCAATCACAGCCCTTACATTCTACCACACCCCCTCTTCTGCAGATTGTTCCTTAGGCTTAGAAAAGGAGCACAAGTGGACAAGAGGCAAAACAGTCTACTTTCTCTGGAGCTGTCGTTTTGGACTCTGGTCAATTCTGGCTGTTTCCTTTCATGGGCTGACAGTTTGTCCAGGAATAACCTTTCAATCCTACTAATGAAGCACAAGCAATTAGCCAAAACAGTCTTTAACCATAAACTAGAGGAAATGGGTGTTAGCATAAAAACTGATTAACACCTTATACCTCAACTTCTTCCCCAGCGCCAGTTTGTCATGTCATGAAGATCATGTATCAAGCCCTGTCCAGAGCCCAGATAGGGGTGTTCTAGTTTCCTTCCTGTTACTGTGGCAAAGCACTCTCACCAAAACCAGCAGGGGGAGGAAAGGAATTCTTTGGCTTACACTTCCAGATCCCAATTAATTACTGACAGAAGTCAGGGAAGGAACTCAAGCCAGAACTTGAAACAGAAACTGTGGAGGGAGGATACTTGCTGGCTCCCTGGTTGGATTATGTTTAGCTTACTTTCTTATTCAGCTCAGGAACATTGCCAAAGTGGTACTGCCCAGAGTGGGCTGGGCCTTCCTATATCAATTAACAATAAAAAATAAATAAATAAATAAATAAAAAAACTACAGACATACCAACAGGCCAGTCTGATCTATCTAGGAATCACTCTATTTAGACTCTCTTCCTAGGTGATGCTAGGCTGAATCAAAATGACAGGTAAAGCCAACTAGGACATGATCAAATATCTGATATGTCCCTATGCCATGAAAGCCTACTACAAACTCTTTACCCCTTCCTTCCTTCTTACCCTGGAGTCCTATAATCTCCAGTGTGATCCGTTACAGCAGCCCCCTCTCTATCTCCATTCTCCCAAGCCTATCTCTCTAATCACAATTTTCTGTGCAAAATATAAACTGAATTGTCTTCAATTCCTCCTAAATTTCTCATTGTCCTTATATCATTTTTCTAGTCATGGGAAGAACAGAGCATGCACTGTCAGGCCTCTGCTTCTCTCTCAATATTATTACATCCAGTTCTTCCCTAGTTATCTGTGTGCCAATTGGAGGAGCCAAAAAGTTAAAGAAGGCTTTAATCCCAGCACTCCAGAGGCAGAAGCAGGCGGATCTCTGAGAGTTCAAGACCAGCCTGGTCTACGTAGTGAATTCCAGGAGAGCTGGGGCTACAGGGAGACCCTGTCTCAAAAAAAGAAAAAAGTTAAATAAGAAAAGGAATAGAAAAGTGAAGATCAGGGCAAAAAAATAAAACCAGATAAATGGAGTAATAGAGAACAGGGTGGGGTTGAAAAGAATGGTGTCCTGTGACACTCTAAGGAGTAAAATGATTCAGTACTGAGACAAAATTCGTGCTTATTTTTCTCTGTGTTGAACACTTGCACAGTGTCTGATGATTAAATAAGCATATATTCATAAATGAATACATTAAATGTGTAAAACTTAGTGAAATACAGAATCCGGTTAATGCCTTGCAATTTATTTTCTGTCTAAAAAAAGCAATATGATGTCAATCAAATGAATCTTAGAAGATACAAAAGGGAAGTGTAAATGTGTAAGGTGATGAGAATTAATACAAACATCAGCTTAGGTAATTATGACTTTGGAAACTGCACTCTTCAAAGACCTTTTATTCTGTCTTTTTTCTTATTTTTAAAATAATACACATGTTCTTTCCCATACTGTGTTCTTTCCCATACTCTGTTCTTCCCCATACTGCAAGTAGCACAACACAGATATTTTCAATATCACACATATTAGTAAGAAATAAACAGAAGTCACTTTCATTATTGAAACAGTATTTCCAGAACACTCAAGTCAGGTCCAAATAATTAGGAAGAATTCATCATCTCTTCATCCAATAGTGTTCCGCACATCCCCTGACCTCATACCTGCCACTGCCAAAGCCGTAAGGCTTAACATTGAATGGAATTCTGAAATTTCCTCATATACCCATCTGTCCTGGTTGGAAGAATCATTTAAGGTATGTGCAATGCTCTGTGAGCATCAACTGTGAGCTGAACCCTTTGTTACCATTCCCCAGCTCCCTCTTTCTAGTCTTCCACCAGTCACATACTTGCTTCTTCCCCCTTAAAGCCTGTTCTAGGGATTTCACACAGAAGGAATCACACATTACCCCATCTTATAGCTTTCCTTTTTTTTAAATTGCTCTAATATATTTTAGATTCATATACATTTTAGCCTGTACATTTTCTGACTAAAGAATATTTCTCTGTGTGACTATATCACACTGATACACAGTCGAACTAATCAGGTTAATATTTGGATGATTCTTTACTCTTTTTATATTTATCTCATTATTCTCTGTGTGAGTGTGCACATGTTCAAGTGTACCTGTGCCACAGAGCATGTGTGGAGATCACAGGACAATTTGACTGAATCAAGTTCCTCCTTCCATCACATTTCAGGGATCGAGTTGAGGTTATCAGCTTGGTGACAAGCGCTTTTACCCAGTGATCCATCTCCGTAGTCTATGAAATCATTTATTAAATAGTATCCTGTACAAGAGCCTTGATTTTGACTAAGGTAATGGAGCTGCCCAATTAAATATCAATGTTTCAGAATTTTAATTTTTTCCCTTATATATTTCATGAAATGACATAGTTGGCCTCATATGCTCTAAAGGTGATCTTTACTGAGTCTCCTGCCTCTACCTCTCAAATGTTGGAATTACAAGGGCGTGCCACCATGCCTTACTTATTTACATTATTAAGACAGGATCTCCCTGTGCTTCCCTCATTGGCACATTATGTTCTCTGTAGCCTAGACTAACCTTGAACTCATAATTCTTCTCCTTTTACTTCCCTGGTGCTGGGATTACAGGCATGCATCTCTACACTTGATTGTACAGTTTTAAATAATTTATGTTAGTGTGTCATACAAAAGAGCTAGCCTCTTTTACATTGACCTTGAATTCAGAGAAATTTAGGCCTGACTTTCAAATTCAGTAACATTAACCCTCTTAAATATCAGTTTTCTCATCTGTGCAATGTCTGCCCGAGAAGAGGTTTCTAGCATTGAGATTATGACCATAGGGCATCATTAACAGTTTCCACTGCTTCTATGTACTTAGTACTTTTATTTGTTTTCAGTTTGAGTTTGGAATTTTTTTAAAAGATTGAGCATTTCTGTATTTTCAGTCTTTAGTATATGTCTGGAATACAGCAAGCATTTGCTTAATACATTTGTTGAAATTAATGAATGAGTAATTTTTATTGATGTTTTGTGTATTTCATGCATCATTTTTCAGTTCAGTTCAGGCATACTCCCATTTCCCTTCCCCCCATCCCACCCCACCCCATCCCAGATCATGCACTCTGCCATAACTGTCCTGCATCTTTTTCTCAGTCTTTTTTTATGTTTAGCACAGGATCATAATATGTAACCCTGCTTGTCCTATAGCTCACCATAGGAACTAGGCTGGCTTCAACTTGGAGCAATCCTCCTGCCTCTATCTCCTCTTCTCAGTTGCTGTTGCTTCATCTCTTCCTTTTCTCTCTTCCTCCTCCTCTTCTTCTCTTCTTTCTTTTTTACGGTGCTGGGATAGAACCCAGGATCTTATACATGTTAGCCATCCTTCTATCCCTGAGTTGCTATTTCTAATTAGAACTCTTTTTTTCAGAGTTCTTTTTGAAATTATTTTTTGTAATTCTATCCTAAAATATAATTTTTATTTTACCTTGAATTATTGTTATTATTTTAAGTAGATTCTTTTAAAAACTTGTAGAAAATTGCTTTAGTTGTCTTTAGATTTCAATGATCTAAATTAGCTATCAAATAATAATTGTATGTTTGGCAGCAATATTTCCATGATTATAATATTACCTCTTAATTTATAAAATACCATTTTCTAAAAAAATATACCATTATCTTGGTATCAGAATTCTTATCTGTTTTAATTAGGTATTCTTTACATATCTACACTTACATTACTTTTAGATTGTCTAATTTACATCTCCCATACCAAACAGAACCCAGCAAAGCTCTCTGAGATACATGAGTTACCTATACACTTTAAATATTATCTTCCACTCTGTTTCTTAGATGAAAGATGTATAATATATACTTGTAAATGGATATATGTGATTATTTTATGTCTAATGAAAATTACTAGTCATAATTATACCAAATAGCAAAAAGTATTTTCCTTATGTCAATATTCAAATAATTTTATTTTTTTTCTGTTTGAATTAGTAAACCTCTGATAATGTATCTTTTCACATAAACTGCATGAAGTGTAAAATTACTTAGCCAAATACAGTTGATCATGATCTTCATGCACTTTCAGCCCCATCTCTGTTCGTTTACAATTAGTGTAACACAAAGAACTACTTGTTTGCCTGATATCTTAAGTAAGAGAGTATGAAAGGAGAGCCCTGGGTCATCTCCCTGTCTGCATGATTGTTACCATACAATAGCATGAAGCAAACTCTTGGTCAATCTGGTGTCTTCTGTAAGCAAGAGCCTAGGCATTATCTAAAGCCTTAGTTTCCTATATATACAGTGAGACATATTCTGCATCAAGAAGACATATTCTGTATTTACTTTGTGACTGAACCCATTAGCATAAGTCAAGGAAAGTATATAATATCCTTAAACAATTCATGTCATAAAGTTTCCAGGATAAAGTTTCTACATTTTAGCTATAGCGTGGATCCAGAAAATAAATAGATGCTATAAAATTATAAGATCTAGCATGTGTTGCCAATATTCAATTGCTATCTTTTCCATTGTGATCACATATTTTGAATAGGTACTCTCTCATACAGATAGAAATAGCCAGTTGCATCTTTTCTTTCTATTGTATGGCATTTTTTGAATTTTATTTCTTTTTGAGGATTTCATACATGAAATTGTATGTGCATTACTTCCATTCCTCCCAGTCCTCCACCAAATCCTACCATGATCCCCCATTCCCTCTTAACTTCACGTCCTCTTATTGTTCCATCTCCATGCACACATGCATACATGTGTATATGTTTATATATTGCACTGAGTCGATTTAGTGGTGTTCATTTATACCTGTGTTTAGGGCTACCCACTTGAAGTAAAATAACCTCTCAGGGAGCTAGGCCTTGGAGGAAACTTATTCTCCCTCTCTCAGCATCCACTGATTGTCTGAAGCTCTTCATCTTAAAGTGGGACCCCATAACATTTCCCAAAACCACTTTGACATGTCAACTGTTTTGTCATCATGCAGACCTTTTTAGATTACCATACTGTGGAGATTTTACTGACACAGCATCCAGATCATGTCTACAATGCATTAACTAAGAGCAGATTTCCCTCTGGCTTTTACATTCTTTCTGTCCCCTATTCTGTGATGTCCCCTAACCTTAAGTGTAGAGGTTGCACTGAGGTTGTGCCACTTGGGGCCAGGCACCTCATAGTCACTTATTCTGTTTCAGCAGTTTGGAACTTCTTAATAGTCTCTCTGTTGAAAAAAGAAGGTTCTTTGATGCATGATGAGATGTCCATTTGTTAGCATGGTTTACAGCCACAGAAGCAGCAGGTAAACAGCCCTTTACAGCAAATTTTGAAGCATAAGGTATCAAAAATATTTTCTCTCAATATTACTTAAGACTATTTTGTGTATAAATATTCTACATACTGTCCCATATTAAAATAAATATAACACTAATGGAACTATAATATTGCAGCTGTTTTGATCTTTATTGTGATTACTGTGAATAAAGGGAGTAGAAAAAATCCAAAACACTATCCGAATATTTTCCTAGGACTAAAACATTGTGTTATTAATAACATCCCTAAAGCAAAACAGATTTCATGAAAACAAGATGCTATAAAGTGGAGAACCAAGTGCACATAGACAAAATAACTTCTTACTCTCTTATTTTAATTAAAATGAATGGAAACAAATTGAGATTAGAGAAATCATACTACAATTCCTAGACAATACATAAGGCAAGTCTAGTAAACAGCATCAGGCAAAACTGATGCTTAGCATCTGCTAAATTGCACTCCAGGACTTCAGGACATGATCTCATATCCCACCAGTCCTATACCACATAAGGCTGCAGGACATCATCCTGTCCCATGGTACTAGTGTGTACTGCTGATAGGAAAGATGTCAAATATAAATGTACATTACATAAGAGACTTCAATGACTTTACCACTTCAGAATGTCCCAGAAAAATCACTTGCTCTAGTATGGTATAATACTACATATCTTGAAAAGTGTCATTTTAGCATGAATCTAACAAATAATTGTCAAAATCCAAATGTGTCAGATGTTATGTGAAAGAAGGATAAGGTTTTATGTTTATAAAATAAGAGTATGGAAAACGTATTAACAAAATATTTGTCCTTACTGGCTCCTCATTTTCCACATTCCCTTCTCTCAAAACACTCAATGGGGAAGGGAGCTGGGCACAGCAAGCTGAAATACCAGTTACCCCAGGGAAGCGGAGGAGAGGCTGGCTCTTGGGTGCTCTGGCAGGAGTAGAGCCCCTCACCTTCACTCTTTGTCCTGGTGTGAAGAGGGTGACCCTCTGTCCCACTTTGGTCTCAATGCTGATTTCCTACTTGCAGCTACTTAAATTAAAACTGTGTCCTTTTTCTGAGAAAAAATACACACAACTAATACAGTACATGGACCAAAGGACTGCTGTGTTCATGGCCAATCTCAATTGTCAACTTTATCTCATCATCTCTAGAATCACTTAGGAGACAGGCCTCTGAGCCTGCCTGTCAGGGATAGTCTTGATTATGTGAACTGAACTGGGAACACCCTCCCACTGAGGGTGGCACCATGCCTTGAATGGAACCCTGCACTGATGAAGGAAAGAGTGAACTGAGCACAAGCCTCCATCCCTCTCTCTGTGCTTTCTGACTATGGATGCAACCTGACCAGTTGCTTCAAGCTCTCCTAGCCTTGACTTCCTCTCCATGCTGGACTGCATGTTGAACTGTAAATCAAAATAAACCCATTCTCCCTTGAATTGCTTTTGTTAGAATATTTTATGAAAACAACAGGAAAACAAACTAAGATAGTGGTTAATAAGCACACTCTTGTACAGCTGCCACAGGTCAATTATAAGTATGTCCTTGCCGCGCGTGGTGGCGCACACCTTTAATCCTAGCACTTGGGAGGCAGAGGCAGGTGGATCTTTGTGAGTTCAAGGCCAGCCTGGTCTACACAGTGAGTTCCAGGACAGCTGGGACTACGGAGAGACCCTGTCTCGAAAAGACCAAAAAACAAACAAACAAAAAAAAAAAGTATGTCCTTCTTGACAGTTCAGACATCATTCTCCAAACTAAAGCCACAATATTTTTTTTTTAATTATTGGGATTCAGGGCTGGAGAGATAGCTGAGGAGTGAAGAGCATTGGCTGTTCTTGCAGAAGACCCAGGTTTGGATCCCAGCACCCACATGGCAGTAACACCTGTCTGTAATTCCAATTCCAGGGGATCTGAAGCCATCTTCTGTCTCCCTCAGGCGTTGCATGACTTGGGTTAACTTACACACATGCAAGCAGTAGACTCATGCACATAATAAAAATAAATACATCAAAAAATTAATAATAATTTGGGTCTGGAGAGATGGCTCAATGGATTAGAGCACTGTGTACTCTTGCAAAGGACCCAAGTTCAATTTCCAACACCCATTTGATGACTAACAACTGTCTGTAATTCCAGTTCCAGGGGATCTGGACATCCTCTTCTGACCTTCACAGGATTTCATGGCATGGGTGCACTTACCTTCATGCAGAAAATATATTCTTACACATAAAATAAAAATAATTATAAAAAATATTTTAAAAGAATTATTGGGCTTCTATGCATGCAATCCGAACAGAGAATTGGTCATCAACCTTGTCCTCCTGTGAATCCTATGTGTTACAACAACTGGCCTGACAAGATATGCCATGCCTACCACCGCCATAGTGGCACAAATATTATGTGAGTAGTCAACTAGTTTATAATTGGATTCAAGGTCCACTTTGTAAGATGGAGCTCATACCTGACCTTGATATCATGCCTAGGATCTTAAGGCTAGATAGTTAATAGAGCATAAAGAAGAGCTTATTACTATCATTTTGCTAAATAGATAAAGTACTAAATTGACACCTAATGGCCTATTGTTACACCCATAAATTAATCCTTCTCTCAACTCTCATCAGAGAAGCTTCCCTATGCATCAGATGGTGATTAATAGAGACACACAACTGGCTAATGTACAGAGGCTAAGACTGCTTATCCCTGAATAGGATACCAGTGTCAAACTTCTGACACCAATACTCAGCAGTCATTGCAGTAGAAGGGTGGAAAGATTGGAAGAAGCAAAGACGGTGTGTTTGGCCTGACAGCTGGTCACTTAACTCATACGAACTCACAGTAATGGCAAAAACATGCACAAGTGCCCAAGCAAGACAGAACCCCAGGATAGATGCTGGAAACTGGGGAAGAAATCCCAAAACTTCCAAAAGAATTATGAGCAAACAATGGCTGCTGGGAGGGGTAGAGTCAGCTTCATTTAAAAGTGAGAATCTTGGGGGCTGGAGAAGTGGCTCAGAAGACAGTACTGGCTGTTCGGCCAGAAGACCCAGGTTCAAATCCCAGCACCCACATGGTGGCTAACAGCCATCTGTAACTCCAGTTCCAGGGGATCTGTGTTGGATCTTTGTCTCTCTTCTGAGGGCACCTCATGACACAGGTGCACTTACACATGTGCAGGCAATAGTCATACATATAAAATAAAAATAATAAATTAAGAAGCTAGATTCTGGCCTACACAAAATGGCATTTAGGGACCCACATTTGATGAGAGAGAGAGAGAGAGAGAGAGAGAGAGAGAGAGAGATTATTGATCACTGTTTATTAATTAATGTTATTATGATGTTGTAGTGTTGGTTTCTTAGAACTCTCTTAGTTAACTGTTCTGGAATTGTTTATTTACTTTTTGTGCCCTCTTGAGGGTATTTAATCCTTTCTTGAGGCTGAAGGCTTCCATGAAGTAGTCTCCATAGATCTGGCTTCATGTACCTAAATTCCTTAGTCTGTTTTTAACATGGAAAGCTTTCCCCTTCTGGTCATTTTTCTGTGTGTAATATTCTGAGCTTTTATCTGTGTTCTTTCATGACTGGTAGGACATTGGTCCTATGGCTGTTGTTCAGATGGGACTCCCTTCATATGTGCCTTGATCTTTCTCTCTTACAGATTTCAATATCTTTTCTTTGTTTTGTAAATTTAGTATTTTGACAATTATGTGACATGGGGAGTTAACTTGCTGGTCCTTGTCTACTTAGTGTTCTGTATGCCTCTTGTACCTTAAGAGGTATTTCTTTTAAAAAAAAATTTATTTATTTATTTATTATTTTATTCATATGAGAGTACTGCGTACATGTATGTAAGTGCACCTGTGTCAAGCAGTACCCACAGATGGCAGAAGAAAGTGTCAGATCCCCTGGAACTGGAGTTATGGATGGTTGTTAGCCATCATGTGGGTGCTGGGAATTGAACCTAGGTCCTCTGCAAGAATAGCAGGAGTTCTTAACCACTGAGCCATCTCTCTAGCCCCAAGAGGTATTTCTTTCTTTAGACATGGGTAGTTTTCTTTTGTGACTTTATTAAAAATATTTTCTCTTCCTTTGACCTGGGTTTCTTCTCCTTCTTCTATACCAATTCATAACTTGGGTCTTTTATGGGGTCCCTGAAGAACTGCATATTCCGATCCTGGATTTTAAAATTAATATTTTCTTTGAGGAATTAACTTCTTCAGCCTTGTTTGTGAGATATGACATTCTCTGCTCAATTTCATCGAGTCCTTTTTAGACCCTTTCCTCTGAGCCTCTAGTTTAACTTCCCGAGGATTTTATTTCAAGTTTTATTCCAGGTTGGCTTTTCTTCAAAGATTCTATCTCTCATTGAATTCTCATTTCATGTCTTAGGTTCTTCTTATTATTTCATTAGATTTTTGTATTTTCATGGTGTTCATTCAGTTTTTTAACCATATCATTTCGAGTTCCTTGAATATATTTATAATTGTTATTTTGACATCATTGCCTTTGTTTATCGGCTAGGTTGCCATTCTCAGGAAACATTACGACAGGGGTGCTAACTTCTGGAGAGACATATTGTTTTGGATAGTCATACCGTTTGTGCTTTTTTGATGAGACAGAAGCACCTGGATTGTGTTGATGGTGCTGTTTCTTGGTATGGGTAGGTGATCATCTTTGTTGAGTGTGTGTTTGTGTTTGTATATTTGTTTGCTGTTTCCCCAATTTGTCAGGTTATGGCCTAGAGTGGTGCCTGGCATTCAGTCTTGGGGCCTCTTTGTGTTGACGTGAGACTGGGATGTAAGAAGTACTCTAGGTTCAATAAGGGATGGGGCAATTGTTTTAGTTTGAGGTTTCAGGACAGCTTACACCTGATTCTAGAGGAGCACTGTGGGCTGAGTGACTGCTAAAGGAACAGCTTAGTAGACAGCTCTGTGTTGATTTTTTTTATTAGATGGACAAGGACGATTACAGTCTACTGTAACCAAGAAAACATGCTAATGTAAGTCTTGACTGAGTCTCTCTGAGATGATATACTGGCTGCACAACCCCTGCTGTACCTAACATGACTTCAAGGACAGGTAAAGGTCTCTAGAATTGAACTAGCTGGGCCAATGGGAAGGATGAGCAAGCCCATGGAGGCCAGAGGGAGTAGACTTGCAGAAAATGAACATTGGGCCTAGGTACTAACACAACTGGGGGAATTCTCATGTTAGAATGGTAGGCACGGAAGGCTGATATTGGGGAACTCACAGGTATGAAAGAACTTGTAGGTTTGGCAGGTGCACAGCGCTGCCTAACTCTGTGGATGGGAGCTCACAGGTCTGTGAGAATTCCCAGGTCTGGGGCATGCACAGAATTGCCCTACCCAAGCAGACCTGAGAGCTTAGCTAGAAGCTTGGAGGGCTAGGGTTAGGGAATTCACTGGCCTGGTTAATTCACAGGTCTGGAGCTTCCATTGAGCTTTATGAAGCAAGAAGATGGGATCAGGGGATTAGGAAGTAGGAAATCCACCTGGCTTGGGGAACTAGCCGGTCTCTCAATATTCCACTCTTCAAAAATTTGTGCTAAGAACTAATGTGATAATATTTTATAAAATACAGTAAGGTCTTAATGACTCTAAGTAACACAGGCCATGTAGAAGTTCAATCACCATTTAATGTCTCAAGAGCCTTGTATGGTGGCACATTCTTAATCTCAGAATTCAAGAGTCAGAGGCCAGTAGATCTCTGTGAGATTGAGGCCAGCCTGGTCTACATAGAAAGTTCCAGGCCAGCTAGGGCAACAGGGAGAGGAAGACCTTATCTCACAAAGACCCCCCCCAAAAAAAAAAAGGCAATATTCCAAGATCTATTTTAATCAGAATTTTAGTTAGTATCCAGACAAAATGTTTCTATTGTCAAAGCAATGGTACAAATCTTAAAATTAAGTTATCTTTCAGCGTGTGAATGCATGCATGCACTCACAAGTAATGTAAGGTATGACTTTGAATAGATTACCCCAGTTTTTCCATCAGCAAAAAGGAGATAATAGTATTACATCACTAAGTTATTCAAAGAATAAAGTATGTTCAGACTTGTCGAACACTTAGAAAAATCCATGGGACCAAATAAATAACAAAATTAAATCATTATATTTGTAATAGACTTTGAATGTTTCCATAAGTATGTGTACTATTCTTTACCATCATTATTCTGTCACTATTACAGCATAAATACCATTAGTAAACATTCAGTAAAGGCTTAATGCTTACCAATTAAAGGTATTCATATTAATCTAGAGATAGGAACACACAAACTTAACATAAAATAACATAAAGAACAAATATAGAAATGTTAATCTAGTACTGATAAAATTAATCTATTTATAAGATTAAGTGACTTCATTTCCAAGGGAAAAAGTATTAATAACCTCAGGAAAGTGCTGAGCAGCTGACAGTCATGTTCACATGCATTATCTCATTTAAGCTCTGTAATCATACTTGTGGTGCCTGAAATTTAGAAGGTTTATGGGATTTATTTATTATTACATTTCTGATAATTCTTGATGCTATTCCAAGTCCTAGTCAGGTACGTTCTTCATAGTGTTTTCTATCTACTTTCACCTCACTGAAAAAGAGCTATAATCATGTTGAGACACTTAGAACAGCTTACCATCTTTGTAGTCTATTTAAAGAAACGAACATTTGAAGATAAAACTTGGAAACTTTAGATGACAGTGAACGTTGTATAGAGTCCAATGAACTAGGAAAGGAAGTTTGAAAGAATGCCAAATTTAGTGGAATATAGGTTTTCGAAGTATTCTTTTATGATTCTCTGGATATTTACTTTGTCTGTTGTGATGTTTCCCCTTTCATCACGGATACTATTAATTTGGAGTTGCTCTTTCTTTTTTTTATATTTTTTTTTTTTATTTTATTTATTTATTTATGTGTATGAATGTATTGTCTGCATGGAGGTCTGTGCACCCATGTCGTGCAATGTCGCAGAGGTCAGAAGAGGGCGTTGGATTCCCCTGGAACTGGAGTTCTCCTGGAATTGGAGTTACAGACGGTTCTCAGCCGCCATGTGGGTGCTGGGGATCGAACCCGGGTCTTCTGCAGGAGCAGTCGGCGCTCTTAACCCCTAGGCTATCTCTCCAGCCCCTGTTTATCTTTTCAAAGAACTGGCTTTTGGATTCTTTGATTCTATGTATTGTTTTCTTTGTTTCTATTTCATTGATTTCTGCTCTGACTTTTGTTATTTCTTCCTGTCTATTGGGTTAGGGTTCATTTGTTGTTGTCTCTCAAGTGTTTTTAGCTGCAATGTTAGATCATTTATTTGTTCCCTTTCTGTTTTTTTGATGTGGGCACTTAGGGCTATAAGTTTCCATCTCAAGACTGCTCCAGACAATCATACGGGAATACTTCAAAAACCTATACTCCACTAAATTTGAAAGCCTAAGAGAAATGCATGAATATCTGAAATCCTGGGAACTAACAAACCAAGAAGAGACTGACAGTTTAAACAGACCCATAATATTTGAGAAAACTGAGGATAAAAACCTCCCAACTAAAAAAAGCCCAGGCCCAGATGGATTCACAGAAGAATTCTATAAAACATTTAAAGAGGTCCTACAGTCATTACTATTCAAACTTTTTAGAAGGACACAGAGGGAATTCTCCCAACATCATTCTAATACCAAAACCAGGCAAAGATAGAAGCAAAAAAGAAAGCTATAAACCCATCTCATTAATGAACATACATGCAAAAATTCTCAACAAAATACTTGCAAATCACATACAGACCTACATCAAAAAGATCATCCATCATGATCAAGTTGGATTCATACCATTGATGCAGGGATGGTTCAACATATGTAAATCAATAAACATCATAAAACACATAAATGGACTGAAAGACAAAAACTACACAATCATCTCAATTGATGCAGAAAAAGCCTTTGACAAGATCCAGCATCCCTTCATGTTTAAAGTCCTAGAGGGAATCGGACTGAAGGGAACATTCCTCAACCTGATTAAAGCCATATATAGCAAACCCACTGCCAACATCATCCTCAGTGGAGAAAAATTGGAACCATTTCCCTTAAAGGCGGGAATCTGGTAAGGCTGCCTCTTATCACTACTCCTCTTCAACATAGTGCTTGAAACACTTGCTAGGGCAATAAGACCAGAGAAGGAAATTAAAGGCATACTAATCTGAAAAGAAGAAGTTAAGCTATCCCTTTGTGCAGATGATATGATAGTTTACCTAAGGGAAGCTAAAAACTCCACCAGAAAACTCTTAGAAATGATTAAGAGTTTCAGTAAAGTTGAGGAATACAAAGTTAACCTGGAAAAATCAGTAGCCTTTCTTTTTTTTTTTTTGGTCTTTTTGAGACAGGGTCTCCAGTAGCCTTTCTTTACACCAACAATAAACAAGTTCTTATATTCCTATAAGAACACCTTCCCACTAACAATAGCCTAAAAAATAATAAAATACCTGGGAATAAACCAAACCAAAGATACCAAAGACCTCTACGACAAAAATTTTAAACCTCTGAAGCAGGAGATTGAAAATGATATCAAAAGATGGAAAGACCTCCCTTGCTCATGGACTGGGAAAATTAACATAGAAAAAATCTCCATTTAACCCAAATTGATATGCAGATTCAATGCAATCCCAATCAAAATCCCCAAGAGCTTCTTCACAGACTTGGGGAAAAAAATCCTTAAATTCATATGGAAAAGCAAAAGCTAAAGCAACCCTGAGTGAAAAATGTAATACAGGGAGGATTGCTCTCTGAAACTTCAAGCTATGTTACAGGGCCATAGTCATAAAGACAGCCTGGTACTGCCACAAAAACAGACCCATTGACCAATGGAACAAAATTGAAGATCCAAACTTGAGCTCATACAATTTCAGCCACCTCATATTTGACAAAGGAGCAAAAAAACCTCAATGGAGGAAGGATAGCATATTCAGCAAATGGTGCTGGCAAAACTGGATCACCATTTGTAGAACAAAATTAAGCCCCTACCTCTCACCCTGTCAACTCCAAGTGGATCAAAGATCTCAAGGTGAAACCCAAAATCCTGAGGTAATAAAAGAAAAAGTTGGCAACAACCTACAAGACATAGGTGTAGGAAAAGTCTTTCTAAATCAGACAGCAGCTGCACAGGAAATAAGGTCAACGGTCAACAAATGGGACCTCATCAAACTCAAAAGCTTCTGTACAGCTAAAGAAACAATCAAGGAAGTGAAGAGAAAACCTACAGAGTGGGCGGAAATCTTCACCAGTGATTCATCTGACAGAGCATTAAAGTCCAGAATATATAGACTGTGCAAAAAAACAAAGAAGGAAACAAATGACCTCCTCAAAAGATGGGGTAAAGAGCTGAACAGAGACTTCACCAGTGAGGAAGATGTCTGAGAAACAGCTTAAAAAGTGTTCAACATCATTAATAATTAAGGAAATGAAAATTAAAACCACTCTCAGATATCATGTCACTCTGATTTGACTGGACACAAAAGACACCAAATATTGGAGAGGTTGTGGGGAAAGGGGAACACTCATCCACTGCTGGTGGGAATGTAAACTGGTACAACCATTATGGGAAGCACTGTGGAGACCCCTTAAAAGACTCAAAATAAGCCTACCACCTGACCCAGCCATACCACTCCAGGGTATATACCCACAAGACTCGTCCTACCTCAAAGATACATGCACGTCCATGTTAACTGCAGCTCTCTTCACAATAGGGAAGAGCTGGAACCAACCTAAATGCCCCTCAACTGACGAGTGGATGACAAAAATGTGGTTCATCTACACAATGGAGTACTACTCAGAGGTAAAGAAGGATGACATCATGAACTTTGCAGGCAAATGGATGGAGCTGGAAGACATTATGCTAAGTGAAGTAACACAGTCCCAGAAAAACAAGTAGCGAATGGTTTCCCTCATTTGTGGATGCTAACACCAAATCCCCAGTTGAAAGGCAAGCTGAACAACATTATTGTTATATTTCTGTTTATCTGAAAGCAACTATGTTGTTATAATGTAAATCTCTTAATGGGTTCTATAATCGATCCACCACTTACTTTCAGAGTCTGTAATTACTGTATATGAGTGGAAAGTGTGTATTCATATTTTAGAGTAATATAAAATTAAAGGAGTAAAATATGAATTCGTAAACATAAAAAAGACTGATAGATGCAGGACTGTTAAGGCAGAGTGCATGATCTGGGGTGGGATGAGGGGAAGGGAAATGGGAATATGTCTAAACCGAACTGAGAAATGATGTCTGAAATACACCAAACATCTATAAAAACATTATTTAAAAAAATGCCAAAAAAGTGAATGTATCAAATCTTATACAATAGTCAATAAATCGTTTGGGAAAAGCCTCAAAAAGAAGGTGATATTTGGATACTGGAGAGATGGGTCAGTGGTTATAACATATACTGTTCTTGCAGAGGATCGGAGCTCAATTCTCAGCACCTACTTTGGGTAGCTCACAATTGCCTGTAAATCCAGATCCAATAAGGCCAATAATGTTTGAAAATGATGGTAACATGAAGACTCTTCCTAACAAGTTTCTCGGAGTGGAAGGATGTCAGAAGAAAGAGGGAGAAAGCTGAGGTTAGTGTTAACCAGACTCCAGTGATTTGAGCAAAGACTGAGGTTGCCTTAAGTGGAGAGATTGGCAGTTATGGAGGCAATAGAAAGTATACCGAAGGCTTAATACAACAGAAATTGATGGGAAATGTAATATAGGAAGTAAGAATGGTAAAAAAGTTAAGGATTATTTAGTACTGCCTCCTTAAGATTGGAGTACCCATAGACTGAGAAGTAACAGCCTACTGGAGCTGGTAGGGTGTGAGGAGATGTAGTGTTTTCTTCCTGATATGGAAACTCTGACATTCATATTAGAATGTTGGTGGTGTCAAGTAAGCAATTAAATACCTAAGTGGAAAGTTCAGGTGAAATTTCTTTGAAGATGATAAAGATAATTCTGCATATGTATGTATGTATGTATGTATTTAAGACTAAATACTAGAAGAGAGGCAGCAATTCCTAAGAGAATTGGTAAAAACTGAATCCTAGAACTCTCCGTGTTAAGAGGAGAGAGAGAGAGAGAGAGAAAGAGAGAGAAAGAGAGAGAAAATAGCTGGTTTGGGTTTCCAGAAAAGTGAGTGGCCATTGAATGAAGTTCAGATGGTGAGATATTTGCACATGAGTTTTTTTGAAAAAAGCTGAAGAAATGCTTATCAATGGTATATTCCATATTCTCAGGATTTATCTAGGGTTCTTAACACAAATGGCACAAGAAGCCACTTCAGAATGCACCAAAATTATGAAAAAGATGGAAATGCAAGTTGAGCAGAATCTGTGGCCAGTTTCCATCAATAGTATCTCCAGAAGATAACACTGTGGACACATTAGAATTCAAGAGCAGACCTAACCAAGGCCTGCCTATCTTGAAAATGAAATTAGGCTTACAGGTTTTCTTTATTACTGTTGCTGTTGTTGTTGTTGTTATTATTATTATTACATTTATTTGGGCTGACATATACAAATATAAAGTTGTACATATTTATAGGGTCACATGATGCTTCATGCATATATACATTGTTTAACATTTAAAACTGCTGTTCTCAGCCTCAGCCTTTAACGGCTGCGCTATCCCTCCAGCCCAGAGTGGGAGGAAACCTTCACTGCAGATACATCTGACAAAGCATTGATTTCCAGAATATATAAACTACTCAAAAAACAAAGAAAAAAGAAAACAAATGACCCACTCAATAGATGGAGCAAAGAACTGAACAGAGACTTCACAAGTGAGGAATTAGAGATGTCTGAGAAACACCTCAAGAACTGTTCAACATCACTAATCATTAAGGAAATGCAAATCAAAACCACTTTAAGATATCATCTTACTCCAATAAGACTGGCTAGGATCAAGAAAACAAATGATACCAAGTGCTGGAGAGGTTGTGGGGAAAGGGGAACACTCATCCACTGCTGGTGGGAATGTAAACTCGTACAGCCACTATGGAAAGCAGTGTGGAGAACCCTTGGAAGACTTGGAATGAACTTGCCACCCGACCCAGCCATACCACTCCTGGGCATGTACCCTCAAGACTTACGCCACCACAGAGATACATGCACGGCCATGTTTATTGCAGCTCTCTTCACAATAGCAAGGAGCTGGAACCAACCTAAATGCCCCTCAACTGACGAGTGGATAGAGAAAATGTGGCACATCTACACAATGGAGTTCTATGCAGCAGTAAAGAAAGACGACATCACGTGCTTTGCAGGAAAATGGCTGGAGCTCGAGGACATCATGCTGAGTGAAGTAACACAGTCCCAGAAAAACAAACGACGAATGGTATCCCTCATTTGTGGATGCTAGTGCCAATTACCCAGTTGTAAGTATTTCTTGTGTAGGGCCCCCTGAGCTTTTGTACAAAGCAGTTGGGCATAATGCATTTTGAAAACAACAACAACAACAACAACAACAACAGAAAAGACTGCATCAAAGAACTGACTGAAACAGTGAACTTCTGCTCAAAACAGTCAACTTCCCCATGGAAAATATTGAGAAAGACTAAGAGATGAAAAGCATGTTTGGCAGAATGCATGAGCTCTGGCGGGGTGGGGGAATGGGCGGGAACACGGGTCTAGATTTGTTAAAAATAAATAAATAAATAAATTTATGTGAAAAAAAATTAAAACTGCTGAACATATCTAGGTTGTTAAACATGTATAATTTCTTTGTGGTTAAAAATTCTACAGTTCTGAACAAAATTACACAGTTCTTTCTTTGAGGCTTTTGAAATGCATGCATCTATATTGGTCCTACTGTAAAATCATACACTAAAACATCATGCTGTATGTAACCAACTTGGTATTCACTGATCAGCTTCATACACACACACACACACACACACACACACACACACATCCCTTCTTTTTTATCATGTCCAGGGGTTCAGATTTTTTCTTTTAATTTTATATTACTCTAAAATATGAATATATACCTTCTGCCCATGTAGATTAATTGCCATGCCTGAAAGTAGGTGGTAAGCTAATTCTAGGGCTCATTAAGATAGTCACCATATAGACTTTCTTAAGGCAAAGCATGAAGCTTACATTGGTTCCAAATAGAGTCTAGATTGTTTTACACTCATTTAATTCATTTCTGGCAGAGACACAAAAACAGGACATCAAAACTCATGCTTCAGATTATTTGTTTTAAACAATCACCAACGTTATCAACTTGCTACTTGCCAAACTCTTCATTCAAGCTTCATTGGAAGATTGCTTTTAATTTGCCAAATAATCTGTTTATAATCACAAGTGATTCTGACAAGTTTAAGAGACATATTCTTTTTTCTAACTTAAAACAATGAGGATTTGAATTGTAGAAGGAACTATAATACCTATAAAGTTATATAGTAGTAACATGAACTGAGGAAAAAATTATAAAATTATGACAAAGATAACTCCAACAGAAGAGCAAATGTGAGGATTTAATTTAAGAAAATAAGAAGTTTCCATTTGAATGTAAGTTTTGTTCAAACCACAATGTTTTCTTCCTTTAACGTGCTTTCCATTTAATCATTCAAGTTTAATAAAAACAGAAAAAGAACAGATGTACTCATTGAAATAAAGGATGAATTTTTCAATGATTTATTCCATAAGCACATTCACTCACTTATATTTCTGTCTCTTATACCAATGCAGACCATTTTATTTTAAAATATCTTTCACCTTTTTCATCTAGGAACCACTAAATGTCCAAATGTCTGGACAATCTCTCTTTATGATTGTCAATCAAGTTTTCATGAGCAGATCCTCAGTGATGCCCTCATATAACTCTTTATAGCAAATTCTTCCTTAAATTCACATTCCTATGTTCGCCACCATAAAGATAAAAATTCAAAGATATAACCACAGCTAAGAATCAAATGACTCTCTAACAGCCAGTTTTCTAGCATTTCAGTTATCACTTTATTCAAAACTTTTAAAAACACATTGTTTTAAAAGTAATAATAGAATATCTGTATTTTACTTTGTTCCATAAATTTGAGTCATCAGCCGGGTGTGGTGGCACACACCTTTAATCCTAGCACTTGGGAGGCAGAGGCAGGCAGATCTTTGTGAGTTCAAGGCCAGCCTGATCTACAGAGTGAGTTCCAGGACAGCTGGTACTACAGGGAGACCCTGTCTCGAAAAGACAAAAAAAAAAAAAAAAAAATTGAGTCTTCATGGGAGAAAAATATTAAAGTATTAAGCTTCCCAAAATTTAACACAGAAAGGTAAATTTTTATTTTGGTACAAAAGAGGTAAAACTATACATTTATTTCTGAATCAGCACAGGCACATTTACCTTACAAAGACTGTTGTTGCGGGCGGGGAGGGGGAGAAGAATGTCATTCGTTTCTTAGAAGTTATACAAGAAGTCAATGGCAACTGTTAAGCACAAGATAGAAATGAAAAATCTTGAAAGCAATAACAGACACATGAAATGCATCCCATAGGGAAATAGGAGAGCCACAGGAAAGAAATAAGTGAAGTGAATACAACCTCGCAACTCACAAAAATCCCACAGGAATTCTCCTAATAAGAACCGTTAAAGCCATGTGTTTAACATTTGATAAATCTAAGTTCTTTGTCTAATGTGGAAGCTCCAGGCACAGTAAGAATTAACCTGATTCTATAATAGCCACTGTATCCTCTGACTTTACATTTTATTGCAAAGTGACTTCACAAATATGTACACCAAAACTTGCTGTTTCATTCTTGTGAGATAAAGGAGATAAACTCCTTTCATGTGTGAATATTAAGTTCAATATGTTTATTCTTTCAAAAGATGGTTATTGCAAAATAGCACGGTCATGTTTACATAATGACAACATCAGAAACCCCCCCCATGCCTTGCACCACACATCCTTTTTTACTCAGTTAATGTGGCATGACTAAAAATGTTTGTGAGAAAATGAACTTCTCCGGTATCTTCACTGGAGATATGCTGCCAAACATATGTTTAACACACAGACCCCGATGCTTCCAGGAATGAAAATATGAAGATGCATGATAGGAAATTAGTGTGACACAATGGTACGGAACTAAAAGGAGGGCCGAGGATCTTATTCCAGAACTTTCAGTGTCCTGAGGTAAGCTGTACTGCTACTTTATATTTCAACATTGCACTGATAACACAAGGATATTGTCTCTGTCTCAGTTCTAACAATTTCTCTAAATCATCTTGAACTTCTAATCAACACAAGATAATCAATTAATTATCATTCCACCTCCATTTTACAGATGAGAAAACAGAGGTTTGTTTACCAACATCCAGAAATTGGATATTGAACCTAGAAGAGGAATCCATAACTCTATTTGTCTTCAGCCTCTCAGTCAGGAAAGACAATAAATAATGCCCTTTGAAATCACTCTATCAGCAAATGATGTAATTATGAGTCTTATTTGGATGTCAAGAAAGCAAAATTTATTTCACAAATACATCCAATCTGATGTGGTTTAAGGCCTGTTTGCAGTTGTCCTAATCTACAGTATTTTGATGACATCCTGGAGAATACCTAGGATGGTGCCCACCTGAGAGCCCCAACAAAACAAATAAGGCAAAGAAGTGAGACTACAGGGTGACTGTAATGCAGCCCTTGTTTTGGAATTTAAATGACACAAGATAGGAAGCTAGCATTTACTCAGAATAAAATCTTGTTTAACAATTAAATTCAACTTTCTAACTCCAAGCCTATTTTCCTATAGCAACTAGAATAGTTCTCCTTCTTTCACTATAATTACCACTATGCAAATCATTTCACTTCAAAATTTTATTCCAAGAAATTTAATCCATTCATAGCTTGAGAGCTCAGGATATTACCTTGTCTCAGTATTTTTCCAGAATGTTCCTAAAGTGCAGGACTAATCTAATTGAAGGTGCTTCAATTTCCCAGAAACATTTTCTGTCCATATTTGCCCAGGAATTTACTTTTTATATAATATTTTACTAATTATTTGAGAATGTATACATGCAAACAACATACTTTAGACAGGTTCACCCCCCATTTCCCTCCTGTGGTGGTTTCAATGAGTGTCCCCCATAGGCTTTAAGTATTCAGACATTTTGTCCTCAGTTGGTGGCACTGTTCTTGGAGGTCTTAAAAGGTGTGGCCGTGCTGGAAGAAGTACGTTAGTAAGTTGAACAAGCCTTGCAGTCTCCAGTCATTCTCACTGCTTCCTGTGCTCATTGTGAGATGTGACCCTCAGCTTTCTGCTCCTGCCCCCGCCACCATGCTTCCCACCACAACGGACTCTAATTCCCTGGAACCATCAAACATAAGCTCAAATAAACTCTTCCTTTTATAAGTTCCCTTCCTCATGGTGGTTTTATCACAGCAACAGAAAAGTGACTAATACAGTTATTTGGTACCAGAGAGTGAGCTGTTGGCTGTGAAGAACCTGACCCTGTGGATGTTTGGAGAAATGTGGAAGACTTTGGAATTTTGGGCTAGAAAAGCTGTTGACTACTGTAAGCAGAGCTTAAGGGGCCATTCTAGTAGAAGCCTGGAAGAAAGCATTGTTTCAAAAAATGTAGTTCCAGTGGAAAATAAAGACTTAGGCAGCAACTGGGATATTTTGATAAAGAATCTGGCAGCAGTTTGCCCACAGCCTAAATGCTTGCCTGATGCTAGGCTGGAAAAGCAATGGACTGATGTCTTTGGCAGAGGATATTTCAAGACAGCCTAATGTAGAAATGGTGGTGTGGGTATTGATGGTGAATATTGTGCAGATCTACAGTGAAGAAGAGCAGATGGGGCAGAAAGAAATGTAAAATGTACAGTTTGGATCTGAAAACTGCACTAGGAAGATTAAAGGTGGGGCCAAAGCATGTGAAGGAGAGGTTCCTTTTTATAATGAGACTAAAGTGAATAAGGAGAGGCCTAGTTATTTACAAGTAAACAATGGGGAAAGGTGAGATTAAAGTGATTAAGGAAAGGCCTCAAGATTTACAAGTAAAGAACAGAATCAGTACCTTCAGGGCAAGACCACACCCAGCTAAGCCTCCAGTTTTTTAAAGGAAAATACTGAAAGCGTTTTCTACTCCAACAAGTCCAGGGCAGAGAAAAGTTGCAAATGTGGTTAAAGTAGGAGAGAGTCTATCCCAAACTTGCAGCCAAACTCAGCAATTTCATCACTTGGTGCTGGCTTTAGAGGCATGAAGTTTGCAAGGGTGAAGCAGTCATCAGTTCTTCCTCCACAGTTTCAGAGAGCCACCAAGGTCAGGCAGAGTGCAGCAGGGGTGTCACTGAATAAAGAAGGCCCTGATAGGCCATTGCGTGAAGCTGTGAAAGTGAAGCCTGGTTGGCAGCGGAGACCCCAAGAAGACATTCAAGATGCCAGACCTGTGAGATATTTGCCAAGGAGAGCTGCATACAGGGAGTGGTACCAGCCTAAGAAAGAGATGTATGCTGCAAGCAAAGCTGGAAGAGCTGAGCCATCTAAGCCCTTTGGAAGTTAAGTCCCAGAAGTCACACATGGAGCTACTGGACTTGGTGTTTGCCCTGCTGGTTTTTGGTCTTGTTTTGGTCCAGTATTTCCTCACTATGCCTCTATTCCTCCCTTTTGGAATGGGAATGTGTATTCAGTTCCACTGTATGTTGGGAGTTTGTAATTTGTCTTTGATTTTACAGGAGCTTACAGTTAGGAGATTGGCCTGAGTCTCAGAAGAGACTTTGGACTGTAGACTTTTGAAAGGCATTGAAACTGGTAAAGACTATGGGGACTTTTAAGGTTGGATTAATGCATTTTCCATTTTATATGGTCAGGAGCCTATGGGGGCCAGGGAGTGGAATGTGGTGGTTTGAATGAGTGTCCCCCACAGGCTTTAAGTATTCAGACATTTTGTCCCCAGTTGGTGGCACTGTTCTTGGAGGTCTTAGAAGGTGTGGCCATGCTGGAGGAAGTACATTATTGGGGGCAGGCTTAGTGAGTTTAACAAGACTTGCAGTCTCCAGTTGCTCTTGCTGCTTCCTGTGCTCACTGCGAGATGTGACCCTCAGCTTGCTGCTCCAGCCCCCGGCCACCATGCTTCATGCCACAATGGACTCTGAGTCCCTGGAACCATCAATCTTAAGCTCAAATAAACTCTTCCTTTTATAAGTTCCCTTGTTCATGGTGGTTTTATCACAGCAACAGAAAAGTGACTAATACACCTCCCTAACTTCTCCTAGCCATATCCACCCCGACTCCTGCACCCCTCCCAAATTCATGTTCATATATATACCACCAATTCCAATTCATGCTGCCCATATATTCATAGGTGTGGGACCATCTACTGGACATCGTAGACCTGGTGAGTCTCTCTCCACTACATCCTGGCCTGTCGACTGGCTTGATTTGTGAGTTCAGCAGTGCAGCAGTCCTGTCATTTCTGGAAGACACTTTACCTCTGGTACTCCTGGCACTCAGGGTCTTCTCATCTTCCACCCTCTCTTCCTCCATGTATCCAGAGCCTTGGTAGAAAGAGGTGCAACACAGATGGCTCATCTGTGGCTGAGCACTCCACAGATGCTTATTCTCTGCCCTTTGAGTAATTGTGATTTGTGATTCTCTGCATTAACCATTTTCCACTGTATGCAGAAACTTCTCTGACTGTCTGATGAGGTCTGAGATTTTTACTAATGTATAATATATATACATATTAGTATATATATGTATGTATATATATACACTAAAATATATGTATACATGTGTGTATGCATATATACACTAATATACGTATATATGTAAATATATGTACTAATATATATGCAAATGTAAATATATGAGAGGAGGCAGCTTGATATTATGTCCATTTAGTAAAGAAATTAAAGTTGGATGTGTGCACATGCCTTTGATCCTAGCAATTAGGAGGCAGAGGCAGGTGGATCTCTGTGAATTCAAGGCCAGCCTGGTCTANTGCATAGGACAGAGGTATACATACATAAAATGCACACACACACACACACACTGCATAGGACAGAGGTATACATACATAAAATGCACACACACACACACACACTGCATAGGACAGAGGTATACATACATAAAATGCACACACACACACACACACTGCATAGGACAGAGGTATACATACATAAAATGCACACACACACACACACACTGCATAGGACAGAGGTATACATACATAAAATGCACACACACACACACACACTGCATAGGACAGAGGTATACATACATAAAATGCACACACACACACACACACTGCATAGGACAGAGGTATACATACATAAAATGCACACACACACACACACACTGCATAGGACAGAGGTATACATACATAAAATGCACACACACACACACACACTGCATAGGACAGAGGTATACATACATAAAATGCACACACACACACACACACTGCATAGGACAGAGGTATACATACATAAAATGCACACACACACACACACACTGCATAGGACAGAGGTATACATACATAAAATGCACACACACACACACACACTACATAGGACAGAGGTATACATACATAAAATGCACACACACACACACACACTGCATAGGACAGAGGTATACATACATAAAATGCACACACACACACACACACTGCATAGGACAGAGGTATACATACATAAAATGCACACACACACACACAAACACACACACACACACTACATAGGACAGAGGGCCCCCCCTAGAAGCCATTGGCTGTCAAATAAAAAACTCACCTCCGGTTGTTAGACAGATCCCTTTGAGCTGCTGGTCAGAGGTCCACAAAGCAATAAAGGCTATTGGCATTGGTCTTGGTTGTCCACTAAAACTTGAAGACTAGATCCTATTGGTGAAGACACCACACATTTTGGTCATAAGACATGGGAAATCAAGTTGGTAGTGACCGGGAAGCTTTCTTCCTGCTGGCTAGATTTCATAGCAACAGAAGGTGCTAGGGAAGCCTGCTGGGAGAGATCTTCAACAGTCTTACCCAGCTGTAAACCCTGATGCCATTTTTACTTTTAAGGATGGAGTGGAGATAACTAAAATGTTATTTCAAAGAACTTTTCACTTTAAAGACGACTACTTACATAGAATTAATTATGACACAGTTTAAATCTCATAAGCCATATGGAGGAGGTCAGGGATAAGAGCACACAATAAATTACTGGAAAAGTATTTTTCTATTCAGGGAACAGGTATATAAACCTTCCCTTCAAGAACCAGTCTTAGATTATAATCTAAAAATCCAAAGAATCATGACAGTGCTTTTCAGAGGCTTTTAAAGTTAGTATCCCTTTCCTTTAAAATACTTCAGTAGGTTCTCCAAAGTACTATGACAAGATGATTCTGCAGTGATTTATATGGTATTTTCCATCCTAACAGCTGGACCCTTTATATTTGTAGAATTGCCATGTGGCATACTGTTCAAAGCAATGGAGTTTTAGAAGTCCTGAAAACAGGATGTTCACTTAAAGCCTATATAGAACATGTTACAAATTTAAAATATGTAAAGGAAAGGAATTCAGTTGCAAAGAGCATGAAACCTGAGTCCACAAGCTTTTCCAAGACCTTTTTAATGCAGTCAAAGGGGGATGAGAAATGTTCATTCTTCCAACTGTCAGCAAACATATGTACACAGCTTAACTGGCTTCAGAAGCCCCTCAGGGCCTTTCCTGTGGTTTAGCTCCATTGCAACAGGTTTTAAAAATCAATAACATTGCTAGGCCATTCTTGTCTCTTGCAAATAATCTTTTATTTCTTTGAAAAAATGTGTATATTTCTGATCTAGCATTCATATGCAGCATCTAATTAGTATTTATTTTTCTAACATTTACACAAAATTGCAATATTTTAAGCAAATTATGACAAATAAAGAAGTATATTTTGTTCCCATTAATGACTCTCATATCTGGAAACTAAAATGTCATGTTATTAAAACAAGTACTATCACAATATTAAGTATTAGTAATAGTGAATGTTAATTAGCAATATTAAATGATCTACTATAAGAGTAACAATAAATATTATTAACATAGTAAATAATTTCTTATCTTTGCTGCTTAATAGCTAAAAGAAGTAAATTTAAAACAGTAAAATTTTATTTTCATAATTTACATTTTTAATATTAAAACTGTCTACAGGAAAGATTGTCACATTAGAAATTTATACTTAAATTAATAAAGTTTTTGATCAAAAATTCCAAAAGATAAAAAACTTTAATATTAAAGTTTAATTCTAAGTCAGGTGTGGTGGCACCTGCCTTTAATCACAGCACTTGGCAGGCAGAGGCAGGTGGATCTCTGTGAGTTCAAGGCCAGCCTGGTCTATATAAGGGAGTTCCATGACAGCTGGAGCTGCAGGGAGACCCTGTCTCAAAAAGACAAAAAACAATAATTCTTTGTTTTAATTCTTTCAGTCACAAAAGAACTCAAGTATCTTAGGGATTATGTGTTAAATTTAACAGAATATGAGACATTAATAACCCACTTGGAATTTCTCAAATTTCACCAACATTTTTTTAAAAATTTAGCAGCTTTGTAGCATGTATACCATGCCCAAAGAAGCAGTCTCACATTACATGTTTCCATAAAATGCCAGATAAGACTGGCTTGACCTGAGCACTCTTACTATATCAAATGTCACCAAGAAGTCAAATGCATGCACAGTTAAAACACTACATGTGTAAGATTCCAAGATCAACCTTTTTCATGTCATCTAGCCAGAAGATATATTAAAGTACGTATTCCCTACTTTAAAAGCAGGGAATACCCAGAGCTGGCCTGACACTCTCCAGCTTTCATCCTCTCTATAATCACCCTGTAGATCAAATGCTCCAAACAGAAAGCTAAAATCATTTTTCAGAATGTTTACATATATAAAAAGAAAGTGGTTAAAGAGGTGATGGCAGAAAGAATCTCTTCAACAATCTTGTGTCAACTTTGTTACAATTCAGTGTTCTTTCACTATTCAAATAACTATTGAACAGATCTGATGTGCCACATACTGACCTATACAGTCAGAAGACACAGTGGCTTCTAATAGCAATGGCTTTATTCTGACTCCATGTTTTAGTGTAAGAGAGACAGAAAATCAATTAGCAAATAAATAAGATAATTTTTAACACTATAAGACCTCTGAAGAAATGTGTTTGGAGAAGACAGCATAGTTGCCAGTCAACTGGACAGGAAACAAAACTATGGAAAGATCCTATTTGCACTGAAACATAGGCAATGAGAAGAGAGTCGTGTAGATATTTTAATGGAGCATTTTATATAACAGGGGCAGCAAATACAAATAAAGATCTTGATGCAAGGGGAATATGCTTTTTATTTTATTATTTTTGTATGTGTATGAATGTACTGTCTGCATGCAGGTCTGTGCACCCGTGTTGTGCAATGCCGCGGAGGTCAGAAGAGAGTGTCAGATTCCCCTGGAACTGGAGTTAAAGATGGTTCTCAGTGCCATGAGGGTACTGGGGATAGAACACGGGTCCTCTGCAAGAGCAGTCGGCGCTCTTAACCACTAGGCCATCTCTCCAGCTTGGAATATGCTTTTAAAAGGAAGGAAAGGAGGACATGATTGTTGAAGTTAAGTGTGTAAGGCAAAGGAAAGGGGGTCGCAAATTCAAACCTGAGAAAGAGGCAATGGGCTGGCTTGAGGCTTGGTGCTGAGACTTCTTTAACAATGGTGATTTCATAAGTTGATGAATGGTGCTCCCATAAGCTGCACCTCTTTTCCCCTCTCATAATCTCCTTTCTAGTTTCACCGTCTATACACATGCTTACACTTACATATATACAAACATTAAAAGTTAGTATCAGCATAAGGATATGAAACAAAAAACGAGATCATTTCTTTTAAGAAATCTTAAAAGAAGTTTAAAAAAAATAAAGAAAATCATGCCATGTTGAAATTGTAGTTCTGGCAGGGCAGATACACAGCTACAGGTGGGGTGGTCTGGCACAAGGGTGGCTGGGAAAGGGTCTCGGCTCTGAGCCCTCTTTCCAGGGTCCCCGTCCGAGAGGGACCACGCTTTGCCTCTGCAGAGTGAATAGAGGGTCATGTATACTTCTGCTCTGGTCCTAGCTAGCAGACTTGTGGGCAGGCTCCTGAGTCGCAGGCAAGATGCCATACTCGTGCAAGCAGGGCAGGTACATAGCTACAGGTGGGGTGGTCTGGCACAGGGATGGCTGGGAAAGGGTCTAGGCTCTGAGCCCTCTTTCCAGGGTCCCCGTCCCAGAGATACGTGCAATCCCCCCCCCTCACCCCCCCCC
>VZQC01006693.1:1613941-1670012 GCA_009823505.1 Rhizomys pruinosus | reverse complement strand
ATACCATCCAAATATCTGTGTCTATACCAAAGTAACCTATGATAACAATCAATACTGTTTAAATACCTATATATCTAATTGCTTGTTCTTCATTAGTAGGATCGAAAGGTTATTCCTGGACAAACTGTCAGCCCATGAAAAAAAAAAAAAAAACAGCCAGAAGTGACCAGAGCCCAAGACAGCAGCTCCAGAGAAAGTAGATTGTTTTGCTTCTTGTCCACCTGTGCCCCTTGTCTAAGCCTAGGGAAAAATCTGCAGAAGAGGGGGCGTGGAGAATGTAAGGGCTGTGATTGGGGTGAATGGTGAACCTACAGCAATGTAGCCTGGACACACATTTGATCAACTTGATTGAACATACAAGCCCCCCCTGCTGGATGGTGGGACCAAGGGGCTGTGTGGGTTTGGGCACAGCTGCTTGCAGATTGGTTTTGCATGAAGGATGCTTGTACTCATAAATTAACACCTATTGCTAAAAAATGGAAAAAAAAAACTGAGAGAAAGAGGCAGGACAGTCATGGCAGAATGCATGATCTGGGATGGGTTGGGGTGGGATGGGGGGAAGGGAAGGGGAAATATGCCTGAACTGAATTGGATAATGATGTATGAAATACACAAAGCATCAATAAAAAAAAAATGAAAAAAAATGAAATTGTAGTTCTTCACAAAAAGTACCTAAAATGGGGGAAACACACCCACAATTAAATTATACACAGTACAAAAGGTTCACTGAGAGTCCCATCTTGAAAAGGAAGCAGGAAATTGAGTTTGGATTTTTAGAACTCCTGATACACCAGCATGGAAACTTCCTGGGATTTTAGGGCAGATCCCCACCGTGTGGAAACATAAGCACTCCAACGAGAGCTAGCCCACTGACCAACCTATCTGCCCATGCACTTTTGCAATCAGTAACTCAAGAGTTGCCGTCCTGCATTTTAAGAATAGGAAAGGCTGGGAACATCTATGCTGAAGCTCTGGCGTTTTCCCTGTGAGTACTATCAACTGCTCACACCACCATGGCTTCAAAGATAGCTAGTACCCTCCCTTCTAACCAAGGGGGGAAAAGCACCTTCTACCCCTTCTCACTTAACAGTGGAGTAACACCGAAACTGTCCTTTTCTTTGATTTGTTCACTCTAATTTCTTATTAACTTGAAAAATTAGACTATTCACATGAGAAATTTGAGCTAGTTCTGAATGAGAACTTTAAATAACATAATGGTAAACTACTATAAATTCAAATATACTGTATTTCTTTCTTATTTTAATATAGAGTCACAGCTTTAACATAGTTTCAAATCATAAAAATATAAATATAAACTACTTAAATATAAAATATTATACCTATGCTAAGGCATTTTCAGGCTTTTCATGTAGATACTAGCTACTATAATATTTGAATGTAGTTTCCAGTTATAGAAGATGCAGTAACCATACAGAAAGGTTTAGGTTTTAGTTTTCTGCAGTAATGGGGATTGAACCCAGAGCCTTGCACATTTATTTTTTTGTTTTGTTTTGTTTTGTTTTGTTTTGTTTTGTTTTGTTTTGTTGGTCTTTTTGAGACAGGGTCTCCCTATAGCTCTGGCTGTCCTGGAACTTACTCAGTAGACCAGGCTGGCCTCGAACTCACAGAGATCCGCGTGCCTCTGCCTCCCAAGTGCTAGGATTAAAGGCATGTGCCACCACGCCTGGCATTTATTTATTTCTGTATGTGTATCAATGTACTGTCTGCATGCAAGTTTGTTCACCCGTGTCGTGCAATGCCGCGGAGGTCAGAAGAGGGTTTCGGATTCCCTTGGAACTGGAGTTCTCCTGGAATTGGAGTTTCAGACGGTTCAAGGTCTCTACCACAGAGGTACCTGCATACAGAAAGATTAAGCATGCCCATAATCCTAGCACTTGAGAAGTGAAGGCACCACAATCAAGCCATTCTTGGCTACATAACAAAATCAAAACCAGCCCGAGTTATAAAAGACTAAAAAAGAATCCTTAAAAAGCAGGATCAAAAGTTTAAAATTGATAATTATTTACAAAAATAATAAAATATGAATTATAGAAAGTAAAGATGAGTGTTAATAGTATTTTATAATTCTTTAATAATTTTGTACATATTATGTGCATATTATAGATTTTTGCATGTATAATCTATATATTATAATTGGAGACCATCTATACCATCTAGTTCCAGCCTGTATCCTGTTTCTGTTATATACTGTTGCAGAAAAGAACTACTGTCTACAAAATACTCCATTGTATGTTTGCAACTAAATTTTGTAAATCTCTTATTTTATGAATCTATTTTCTATGTACTCATTAACTACAGAATTTATTTTCAGTAGATATCTTTCTTGTTTTTATTGTCATTTTTTTGTTTTGCTTCGTTCTGTTTTTTTAACATAAGGGTCTCAGTGAATCTCATGAAACCTCCAACTCAGAAGTGCTAGAATTTCAGATGAGCACCCCTGGGCCAGTTAGATATCTATTACTAAAATAACTCACTGAAAATCATTGAGTTAAGATTCAGTACTATTTCATAAGAATCAACAAGAGTAAAGCTGAGTGTGATAGCACACAACTGTAATGCTAGACACTACAATGAGGCAAGAGGTTTGTGATTTTGAAGCCAGCATGGGCTACATTGCATGATTCTATCTCAATTNATCTGGGATGGCTTGGGGTGGGGGGGAAGGGAATATGCCTGAACTGAATTGGATAATGAGATGAAACTACAACAAAGCATCAATAAAAAAAAAATGAAAAAAAAAAACTGAAATTGATATGTTCTTCACAAATAAGTACCTTAAAATGGGGGAAACACACCCACAATTAAATTATACACAGTACAAAAGGTTCACTGAGAGTCCCATCTTGAAAAGGAAGCAGGAAATTGAGTTTGGATTTTTAGAACTCCTGATACACCAGCATGGAAACTTCCTGGGATTTTAGGGCAGATCCCCACCGTGTGGAAACATAAGCACTCCAACGAGAGCTAGCCCACTGACCAACCTATCTGCCCATGCACTTTTGCAATCAGTAACTCAAGAGTTGCCGTCCTGCATTTTAAGAATAGGAAAGGCTGGGAACATCTATGCTGAAGCTCTGGCGTTTTCCCTGTGAGTACTATCAACTGCTCACACCACCATGGCTTCAAAGATAGCTAGTACCCTCCCTTCTAACCAAGGGGGGAAAAGCACCTGCTGACCGGCCTTCTCGACGTAACTAGTGGACAGTAACACCGAAAACTGTGCCCTTTGGCCTTGGATTTGTCACTCTAATTTGCTTGATTAACTTGAAAGAGATTAGACTATTCACATGAGCATAATTTGAGCTAGTCTGAATGAGAATTGTAAATAACATAATGGTAACTACTATAAATATCTAAATATACTGTATTTCTTTTCTATTTTAATATAGAGTCACGCTTTAACATAGTGTCAAATTCATAAAAATATAAATATAAACTACTTAAATATAAAAATGATATACCTATGCTTAAGGCATTCTCACGGCTCTTCATGTAGATACTAGCTTACGGTCTATATATTTGAATGTAGTTTCCAGTTATAGAAGATGCAGTGAACCATACAGAAGGTTTAGGTTTTCAGTTTTCTGCAGTGAATGGGTGATTGAACCCAGAGCCTGGCACAATTTATTTTTTTCTGTTTGTTGTTTTGTTTTGGCTATATGTTTTTTGTTTGTTGTCGTTTGTGGTTTTTGAGACAGGGTCTCGTCTCAAGTTCTGGACGTCACTTGAACTTAGCTGGCTCACGTGTAGACCAGGGCTGGCCTCGAACTCACAGAGATCCACGCGTGCTCTCTGCCTCTCCATAGTCTCGGATTAAAGGCATGTGCCACCACGCCCAGCAAACATTTATTTATTTATGTAGTGTTTCAATGTACTGTCTGCATGCAGAGTTTGTGCACCCGTGTCTGTGGCAATGCCGCCGGAGGCAGAAGAAGGGATTGGATTCCCTTGGAACTGGAGTTTCTCCTGAATTGGAGTTCAGACGGTTTTCAAGGTCTCCGACCCACAGAGGTACCTGCATACAGAAAGATTAAGCATGCCCATAATCCTAGCACTTTGGAAGTGAGACAGGCACCACAACATCAAGCCATTCCTTGAACCAACAACCAGCCTTTATCTCATAAAACGAAAATATGCAGCAACAAGACTCAGAGTTGTTATAGTTCTAGTGAGTCTGGCGATATGAAAAGGAATTAATGTATGAGAAAGAGCTTAAAAAGATGCACATCGACTTAATAAAGTCTTAATTAGATCAACTATTATTTAACATATTGCATATATATTATTTTACAGTATAAACCTAATACATAAGTGAGAACCTCCGTTAGTATATATACCATTAGATGTTCCAGACCGTCTTATACTGTTATTTGTTATAACGTTCATCGTACAGACACTACTGTGTGACTACATATTACTGTGCATGATTATGATTTGCATGCTATAATTTATATGTTACATGAGAATCTACTACCACTATTCTCACCTTTCCTTCTGTTATATAGTAGAAAAGACTGGAGTCTGCTCTCAAATCAGAGTGGATGTGTGAACTTGAAATCTTATGAAATCACTAGCTTTGTGCCTTGACTTTCTAGTTTGACTCATTATAACTACATATCAAAGTTTACTCCACTATAGGTCGCACTTCCCCCCAGTATTATCTAGTCTGTTTATTTTTGTCATTCTATGTCTTGTTGTCTAGCTTCAGTTCCGTTTTGTTTAACATAAGGGTTCTCAGTGAAATCTCAAATGATGAAACTCTCCAACTCAGAAGTGCTAGGAATTCAGTTAGATGAGGCACCCCTGGGCCAGTTAATAATCTCATTACTAAAATTAAACTCACTGAAAATCATTGACGGTGGTAAGATTCAGTACTATTCATATACATGAATCAACAAGTAAAAGCTGAGTGTGATGAGCACACAACTGTAATGCTAGACACTACAATGAGGCAAGAGGTTTGTGATTTTGAAGCCAGCACGTATGGTGGCCTACATGCCATTTTTATTTCATTAAAAAAAAAAAAAAAAAAAAAAAAAAAAACCTTCCCTAAATGTGGCTTTCCTAGACATTGACTTGTTTCCCTTTCCTAACATGTCTACAGGGAGAGCACTCTACAAGAAGTTAATTTATCCAACTAACTACAGAATTTAACAAGGCACATATCAGTTCTTCAGGAAAAAGTCTGTAATTATTACCCAGGAAGCCAATATGTGATAAATGATATCCCACTGTCTAAATCAGACTTCCTTATTCACTCCAGAGGATGAAATTATTTTCATCTATTTCTACACTATAAAGTACAAGCCTTTGCCCTTCAGAACCTACAGGTTTGATAGCTACTCAGGATTAAAATGGCCTAGACAGTGCACCTTCCTCCATAAGAAAAGAGAAGATAAGATGTCTAAGGAAACTGGAGACTGATAATGTCAGGCCCATCTTAACAGTCTTGGTCTGCTCTGGTCTGTACATCTTTATGGGAAAAATGCAATAATAAACTTCTGCTTTGTTTAGGTTAATCTTATTTTAACTTTGTGTCTCAACAATTTGTAGATAAAATGATTCCTGATCTATACAACTTGGAAAGTTGAGCACAATGTACTTATTATGTTCAATGAGATAAAGCAAATAATTTACAATATGATTTTTATCTGGGTCAGGAAAAGCATGTTGACAATAGGATGTTTCAATTATAATAAATTCTTTAAAGTTTATTTTTACATGTCAAGTTTTACTTTCTTTCCTGATGTATAATTTATGGAAATGTGCTCTGTATATATAATAGCCAGGGGTTTTCCAACAGAGGTTACTGTATATCTACTTACTAACTCTATTCTTCTCTAGTACCTACCCACAGTATTCAGTATTCTTGGCATATGTCTCATTAGGATTTTTCTTCATTGTTTTATGTTACTTTTGTTAATAAGAAAGGACTCTTTCTCTCTTTCAAACATTCTTTGTTTTTTCTAACATAGAAAAGCTGTGGAACCTTAAAGATTCATGCTTATATCTTTCAATTATTATAATTGAATGAGTTATAAAGTTCTGTATGTGATAAAGTTTTCAGCTAATGTAAACAAATTACATGAAAATTAAAATGATGCTGTCTTCAAGTGATCATCATATCTCTTAAACTATTATGGTCCCTGAAATTTTCATGAAAAATACACAAAATAATATTCATGCCTGTTACAGTTTTACTCAAGGATGATGATCCATAATTTCAAAGTCTTACAATTCAATATCACACTGTTTCCATAAGTAAGTGATGACCTTAATTGTATTGATGCACATAGCCATGTAAAGGACAGAGCTCTTAAATGATAGCTAATATTTATTTTACACTTTGAGGTCCTGTTAACATATTAGCTAAATTAATTAACATATTCACTACAGCTAACCTCTGAGGTACATATCATTATCATCTGCAGTTTGAAATGCAGAAACTGTAGCACAGAGAGGTTATGTGTCTATTAACATGCTATTAATCTATTACACTTCTCTATTAAAAAGACTTCTGTTAAAACTTGTATCATTGATTTTCCCTAAACTGTTGATGCAACTATTACACATGAAAGAACTAAAAATTTATTTCATTTTTCAGATAAGTCTTAGGGTGAACAATAGGGCCCTATTTCCTAGAAGTATATTTAGAATTTTTTGTCCATAACAGCATGTAAGTTTTTCTTTAGTTTCTTTATGATTTTCAATATGTTGTTGAATATTGGAGAATTTTGTATAATATATTTTGATCATATTTAGAATCCTTCACCATGATCAACACAAACTTACTATCCTCCCCCAACTTCCTCTCCTTTATTATTTTTTCAGCGTTATCAAGTCCAGTTTTTGTGTTCCCCAAATGCTATTGGGCATGAGTCTAACCCTTGGAATCTGCTCAGGCTACAAGAGATCCCTCTCTTGGCAGCTATCAATCACCAAAGGAGCCTCAGCTAGGAATGTGACTTCTTGCTCACTCCCCTGATCCATGCTGGGTGGCTGTCTGCCTTGGGTTTATACAGGTATTTTACATTCTGTCACAAAAGTTGTGGGTTTACAGGAGCAAATTCCTGTGGTGTCCAGACAAAATGAATACATTTTTTCTTGTATTCATCTAATACCTCTGGCTCTTACAATCTTTCTGTCCTTCTTCTGCAATGATTCCTGAGCCTTGGGAGGAGAGTGTGTGATACAGATGTCCCATTTAGAACGGAATATTTTGCAATCTCATTCTCTGCACATTGACAAGCTGAGGGTGTCGGTGTTAATCACCATCTGCTGCAAGAATTTTTTCTGTTGTGAGATGAGAGGATATACCAATTATCATTGGTATGACAATAAGTCATTAGGAGTTGGTTTAATGCTATGTCCATTTACCACAATGATAGTAGTAATTTTCCACTACGGCCTGTGACCTGTCTAGTCACAAGGTCTGGCCCCGATAACAGTGCCAGGTATGGGCTCAATTTTCTGAAGCAGGACATTAAACGAATCAGAAGGTGGCTGGTTATTCCCAAAACATGCATGCCACTCTTGGGCCATTGGGTATATCTTGCCAGGCCAGTAGTTATATTAGCTCACTTGGTTCACAGAATGATGACTACTTTCTCTTCTGGCAGCATTCATAGCACTTCTAATACTAGGAAAGCTAGCCAGAAGGATGAAAGACTCATGACCAGTCCCACCTTGAGTCCTCACTGTTTGTTCCAGGACGCACATATGTAGTGTCGTCACAACAGGTCCTTAGCATCTTCTTTTTCTTTTGATGTTAGCATCAAGAATACTCTAGATTCAAAATGAATTAGATCATTCCCCACACTTTTTTCTACATTCTGATCCAGCTAACATTTTCTAAATCCTGTACAAATGTGGTTTCAAACTTTGATTTGAACCCAGAATTACTTAGTAAAGTGTTTTTAAATTTATGTAGTGGATTTAATAGAAATCATTTAACAAAAGCTCAAATGAATAACAAGTTTTTTTATTATTAAAGCTTTTGTCAATAAAGGCTATTAAAATAGACTATAAACAGAAAACATTACTACAATTTTGTAGAAAAATTGAAGTTTCAAAGCATGTTCACTCACTTTGTCTTTGCCAAATTAACTGCTTATAAAATAGAATTGCCTGTGCACAGATTTCCATCACATTAGATAACTGATATATATTCAAAAATCAGGTAATAGTATCTTTTTGACAAATTCAAGTTGAGAAGGTTAGTAGATCATGATTTAGCTAGAGAGAAACATTTCTGAAAACTAATATCTTTACTAATATTTGACATCTTGTTTTTGGATTTTTATATATTTAATAGTTTTCTTTTCCAATGTTTTATTTTTTATAATATGTACACTATTATAAGTTTCTATATTTTATATTCTCTAAATAGTGTGTAAATAAAATTTTCATGGGCTGGAGAGATGGCCTAGTGTTTAAGAGCACTGATTACTCTTGCAGAGGACCCAGGTTCGATCCCCAGCACCCACATGGTGGCTGAAAACTGTCTTTAGCTCCAGTTCCAGGGGATTCTGACACCCTCTTCTGACCTCTGTGGCATTGTATGACACAGGTGCACAAACCTACATGCAGACAGTACATTCATACACATATAAGAATAAATAAAAATTAAAAAAAAATAAAATAAAATGTTCATTTCAGTAATTGGAAAAATAAGACATCTGCTTTATCCATACTGTTAATTGATCAAATATTATATTTGTAGATCAGCTTTATCAAAATTATTATTTTGTAATATGTGTCTTTGAAGCAAATTTGGGGATTTGCATTTATTTTATAAACCTCAGAAAATTTATTTTAATTAATGATAAGACTTACTTTTTCTGTATGGATGTGTGTGCTGTAGGCATGAATGCATGAGGGCAAACATATGCATTTAGGTGTACATATACATATGTGGAAGCCAAAGGATGATGTCATGTGTCTCCCTTGGTCATGCTTGCTCCACCTGATATATTAAGGCAGAGTCTCCCACTTGAACCTTGAACTCAGCAATTTTGTTATTGTAGCTAGCCGACTTGCTCTTAGACCGTTTTTGGCTCTGTCTCCTGAGTACTGAGATTATGGGCAGGCTACCATGCCCACCTGGCATTTACATGAGTGCTAGGAAATCTGAACTTTGATCCTCACATGTGCAGAAGAAGCACTTTACCCAGAAAGCCATCTCCTCAGCCCATATTATGCTTTTTATCTTTTTTTGTCTTTTTAAGACAGGGTCTCCCTGTAGCCCCACCTGGCCTGGAACTCACTATATAGACCAAGCTGGCCTTAAACTCACAGAGATCTGCCTGCCTCTGCCTCTCAAATGCTGGGATTAAAGACATGTACACACTATGCCCAGCACATATTATGATTTTTAATAGGAGTTATTTTCACTATCATTATTTTTGTCCACAATACTTTACTATGATCTATTTCAAAATCCTGTTACAGCAAGATATAAAGTATCCTCCCCCAACTGTTCATGTGTTGAACATATGCTTCTCAGCTGGTGAACCTATGGAATGATTAAAGTAGGAGGGGATTAATCATCCCAATAAATTAATCTATTGACATTTCATACCTGGACAGGATTTTAAGAAAGTGGGGCCTCCCTCGTTGGAGAAAGCCACTAGCAGTGTGCCTTTAAAGGGTCTACCACATTCCTGGCATCATCCCTCCCCCCTCTTACTCTCCCTCTCTCCTTTCCCTACATCCCTTGTCCCACCTTTCCTCCCCTTATCCTCTTCCTCCCTTCCTTCTCTCCTTATCTTCCTGCTTTCCCCTCCTCCTCCTCCTCTTCCTTCTCCTCCTTCTTACTCCTCTTCCATCCTCTCTCTCTCCTTCCTTCCTTCCTTCCTTCCTTCCTTCCTCCCTTCCTTCCTTCCTTCCTTCCTTCCTCCCTTCCTTCCGACCTTCCTATCCACCATAAAGTGAGCAGCTCTGCTCCTCTTTACTCTCTGCACAATGATGTTCTGCCTCACCACAAGCCCAAACATCCCTGAACTAAAACAAATTCAACAGTGAACAAATTCAACCTTCCTTCTTTTATTTTTCTGAGATATTTTTGTCATACTGAAGGAAAAAATGAATGGCACACATACAATGAAGAGTAATAACTAACATTTACTGATCAGTTAAAATATACCAAATACTATTCTAATTACTTTAAACTTTATATCATCCTTATAATAACATCTTGAGATAGAAAATATCTTTATTTCCATTTAATACATATGACCAAGAAAGAGACATGATTTCTGCAAAATGTCACAGAGCTAAAACTGCAGAGCACGGACTGTGGACCTAGACCCTATGGATCCACACTTCTTTCTGCCACTAGGCCTTGTGCTACAGGCATTGTCATGTCACTGTCTCCACCAGAGTGTCTTCCTTTCACTTAATATTCCTTTTATTTCCTACTCACCTTACTTTAATAATTTTTGCCTATTCAGTATTTTCTCCCTTAATATTTTGAGACTTCAAAGTATATTTTCTTCACAGTTCCCTAATTTTTATTTTCTCCATTTTCTTTTACAGGTTTATAGGTGAATTTTCTTTGTGGTTTTAGAACCTATGTCTTTCCAAAGTAAAAGAAATTGAAAAGTAGCTTTATTTTTGTGGCTTTCCACTAATTCTCTCCCTCCCTTCCTCCTGTCCCTCTGTCTTTCTTCTTTCCCCTCCCCATTTATCCCTTCACTCCCCTGTTATCTCTAGCACTGTTGTCAAGAGGCAAGGTTTCTTTTGAGGGGAATTCCATTGAGTACAGTTGGTAATCTAGTCATCCAATTATATTATGATGGAAATAGGAAGTGACTAGAACATATTCTCATCCACACAAACACTCCTGCACTTGAAATACTAAAATTCATAATTATGATAGGACAACCTGAAAAAAAGAGAAACCTGTTAATATTAGTTTGGAGTTTTGTTTGTTGGTTGGTTGATTGGTTTGAGGTTAACATAATACTTTATTAATTCTTGGAGACTTTACATGATAGATACAATATTTTTATACATTTTTTATTATTAAACTTTTTCCATAAGTCACACATCATTTCTCAATCGAATTTAGAGTCACTTCCCTTTCCATGCCCTCCACCCCACCTGAGTCCCTGCACTCTGCCATACATGTCTTGCATCTTTTTCTGTCTTTCCAGAGCTTTTTTTTCCAGTTCTTTTGTTGTTGTTGTTCTCTCTAACTTGTATTGCTTCAATATATAGCTATATATATTTATATAGTTATATATATATATATATACATAAATATATACATACATACATACATACACATATCATTTGAATTGGAGGAATTTTTTTTTCCTAAAATGTGTCATGTTTTCCCCAAGGAAGTGCTCAAGGGCTCCTCCTTGGCAAGCCCAAACAACCATCAATCCTGCACTTGTGCTCCACACTGGGGTCCTTCTCCCCCATGGTCCCCCAAATGAAGTCCAACAAGCACATGTCTCCTCTTGATCCCCCTTCATTTGGCATCCATGATACAGCCCAGGTAGTCCAACAATGGCAGTCTGTACTCTGATGAGGCTAAAATCCCCTTAGCTGCTTAGTCCACAAGCTGGGTATCTCAGTAGTCTCCATCTGGCATTGAAGGTTTGGAGGATTCCTAGAGAGACATGAGTCTTTAGTAAATATTGGAAGGTTAAAAAGCTGTGTCTCATGTCTTTGAAGAGTGGCAAAAGCAATAGCAGCCACAGAGTAGATGCACTTGCCAGTAAGAATTGAAGACAGGCCAAACAACAGTCCTCTCTCTTTTTTCTCTTTGTTTTTCTTTTTACTAAGATCTCAAGTTTTATGTCTGCAGTACAGTTTCTCTGGTCTTACTGATTATTAAACACTAAAATACATAGGAATAAACCTAACCAAAGCACCAAAGATCCCTACAACAAAAATTATAAACTCCTAAAGAAGGAGATTGAAGAAGACATCAGAAGATGGAAAGACCTCCCATGCTCATGGATCAGAAAAATTAATATAATAAAAATGTCCATTCTACCAAAATTAATATACAGATTCAATGCAATTCCAATTAAAATCCCCAGGACATTCTTCACAGGCTTGGGGAAAAAATCGTAAATTCATATGGAACAATAAAAGACCCCAAATAGCCAAAGCAACCCTGAGTGAAAAGAACAATACAGGAGGGATTTCTAAACCAGACATCAAACTATACTACAGGGGTATAGTCATAAAAACAGCCTGGTACTGGCAGAAAAACAGACCTGTAGATCAATGGAACAAAACTGAAGAGCCAAACTTGAGTACATACAATTTCAGCCACCTCATGTTTGACAAGGGGACCAAAAAGACTCGATGAAGGAAAGACAGCATTTTCAGCAATTGGTATTGGCAAAACTGGTCCACTTGTAGAAGAATAAAATTAAACCCCTACCTTTCACCCTGTACAAAAATCAACTCCAAATGGATCAAAGACTTCAATTTGAAACCCAAAACTCTGAAGTTGATAGAAAAAAAAGTTGGCAGCAACTTACAAGACATAGGCGTAGGAAAAGACTTTCTAAATCAGACAGCAGCTGCCCAGAAAATAAGGTCAACAATTGACAAGTGGGACCTTATTAAACTTAAAAGTTTCTGTATAGCAAAAGAAACAATCAGTGAAGTGAAGAGAAAACCCAGAGAGTGGGAGGAAACCTTCACTGCTGATCCATCTGACAGAGTGTTAACTTCTAGAGCATATAAACTACTCAAAAAAACGTTGTAAGAAACCTAAGTAAGAAAACAAATGACTCACTCAAAAGATGGAATAAAGAGCTGGGCAGAGACTTCACAAGCAAGGAAATAGAGATGGCTGAGAAACAACTTAAAAAGTGTCCAACATCACTAATAATTAAGGAAATGCAAATTAAAACCACTTTAAGATATCATCTCACCCTGATAAGGATGTCTAGGATCAGAAAACAAATGATACCAAATGCTGGAGAGGGTGTCAGGAAAGGGGAACACTCGTCCACTGCTGGTGGGAATGCAAACTTGTACAACCACTCCTGGAAAGCAGTATGAAGAACCCTTAAAAGATCAAAATGAAGGCCGGGCGTGGTGGCGCACACCTTTAATCCTAGCACTTGGGAGGCAGAGGCAGGTGGATCTTTGTGAGTTCAAGGCCAGCCTGGTCTACAAAGTGAGTTCCAGGACAGCTGGGGCTACAGGGAGACCTTGTCTCAAAAAGACCAAAAAAATAAATAAATAAATAAATAAATAAATAAATAAATAAATAAATAAATAAAAAACATCAAAATGAGCCTACCACTTGACCCGGCAATCCCACTTCTGGGTATATACCATCAGACTATTCCTACCACAGAGATACATGTACAGCCATGTTCATTGCAGCTCTCTTCACAATAACAAAGAGCTGGAACCAACCCAAGTGCCCCTCAACTGATGAGTGGTTAGAGAAAATGTGGTACATTTACACAATGGAGTTCTATGCAGTGGTAAAGAAAGATGACATCATGAAATTTGCAAGTAAATGGATGGAGCTAAAAGATTTTATGCTAAGTGAAGTAACACAGTCACAGAAAAACAAAAGATGAATGGTATCCCTCATCTATGGATGCTAGTACCAAGTACCTAGTTGTAACACAAAATGAGCAGCATTAATGTTATATCCTTCACGATCTAAAGACAACCGTATTCTTGTATTGGGAATCCCTACACATGTTCTAGAGCTGATCTGGAGAGCCACTAAGGGGACTTCAGCCAGTGTCCAGTCCATAAAGAGGAAAGTCTGCACATGCTTCAGAAAAGGAAGTCTGGTCTAGCAAGACCTGATTTTGTCCTCAAGTGGATGGATACAATATATTTTTAACATATTCACCCTCAGGCTCCAACTTCCCCAATTCTTTGTCTGCTCATGCTTCAGAAAAGGAAGCCCGGTCTAGCAAGACCTGATTTTGTCCTCAAGTGGATGGTACTGGTGGATGAGGAGCTGAAAGGCGCAAGGGGCTCCCACCCTCCTCCTCCCAAAAATCCCGTGAACCCTGAGGACCAGATCCTCAACTGACCTCAAGAAAACAAAACCTTGGTTAATCTGGGCTAACTGTGTGGTGTTAAGCATCCAGAAGGAAAGTACGACCAGAAATAAATAATCAGTAAGACCAGAGAAACTGTAATGCAGGCATAATACTTGAGTTCTTAGTAAAAAGATAAAAAAAAAAAGAGAGAGAGTACTGTTGTTTGTCCTGTCTTCAATTCTTACAGGCAGGTGCATCTGCTCTGTGGATGCCACTGCTTTGGGCACTCCTCAAAGACATGAGATACAGCTTTTTAACTTTCCAATGTGGACTGAGGACTGCTGAGATACCCACCTTGTAAATTAAGCAGCTAATGGGAATTCAGCCTCATCAGATTATAGACTGCCATTGTTGGACTACCTGGCAGGGGATCAAGGTGGGACATGTGCTTACTGAACTTCATTTGGCGGACTATGGGAGGAAAAGACCCCAACGTGGAGCACAAGTGCAGGATTGATGGTTGTTTGGGCTTGCCAAGGAGGAGCCTTCAAGCACTTCCTTAAGGAAAATATGACATCTTTTAGGGAAAAATGTCCTCCAATTCAAGTGATATGTGTATGTATGTATGTATGGTTTTTTTTTTTTTTTTTTTTTTTTTTTTTTTTTTTTTTTTTAAAATTAATTTTAAACCTGAAAAGCAATACAAGTAGGAGAGAATAATTAACAACAAAGGAACTGGACAAAAACTCTGGAAAGACAGAAAAAGATGCAGGACATGTGGGGACTCAGGTGGGGTGGGGGGGCATGGAAAGGAAAGTAACTCTAGATTCGATTGAGAAATGATGTAAGACTTATGGAAAATGTTTAATATCAATAAAAATTTTTAAAAAATTAAAAAAGACAAACTGAGCAACATTAATGTTATATTCCTCATGATCTGAAAACAACTGTGCTCTTATATTGTGAATCCCTAAACAGGTTCTACAATTAACCTACCATTTATTTTCAGACTTTGAATTTTTGGTATATAATGGAGGGTATGTATGCATCTTTTAGAGTAAAATAAAATTAAAATAAAATTAAAAGTAAAATAAAATTAAAACGCAAATCAAGAAATATGATATGGAAATAACATACAGTTTGTTTTCAAACGATACAACTTTAATATAGGTGCGATGTAACAGGCTGGTGCAACTTAGCCTTTCTGGGTGCTTAACGATCATACCAATTTGGCCAAGGGACCTAAGGGAGAACTTTGGTCCTTTCCCTCAGAGGTCAACCAAGTCTTAGGGGATTATACATGGAGGCATCTCTTGAAATGTCCTGCAAATGTGGGTCACCAGTCTTCCTGTTCAGGGAGGTCTGGGAGAACCACTAATGGGACTTCAGCCAGTGTCCAGTCTATAAAGAGGAAAGTCTGCACATGCTTCAGAAAAGGATGAATACAATATATATTTTTTAATTTAATTTTTATTGATGGTTTGTGCATTTCGTACATCATTTTCCAATTCAGATCAGGCATATTTCCCTTTCTCTTCCCCCCCCCACCCCCACCCCATCCCAGATCATGTATTCTGCCATAATATTTTTGACATATTCACCCTTCAGGCTCCAACTTCCCCAATTCTTTGTCTAAATTTTTTTAATCTTTAAAAGTTCAATTAGGTGCTTTACATTTTCTGTAGGGCACAAGTTGAAGGTATACTGGGTCTGTAGAAGAGCAATAGAAAACTGATGGAAACTCTCCTGGTGGCTGGGAGCAGGAAAGGTCCAACCTGGAGCTACGGTCTCCAGCCATGAGCCTGGAGCTGCGGTGCCCAACCATGAGCCTGGAGCTGCGGTGCCCAACCCTGAGCCTGGAGCTGTGGTCCACAACTTTGAGATATGGTTCCACATCTCTCCAGTAGCAGGCTGATAGTGGAGCATTCTGGAGGATGAAGGGAGCAGTTTCAGCCTCTCTGAGTGCCTGCCTGCATTTCCCACATCCCCCTCCCTTCAGGTCCCAAGTTGGAAATGGCAGAGGCTTTACCTCTATGGGGACAGAAGAGGGTTTTGTCATTTGCAGTTTCTAGGCTTCAGAGGACTGATTCTCAAGAATGGACTTCCCAGCTCACCTCATGATCAGGGACCTGACTTTTAATTCCCATTACACCTAATAACTTTGGGCTGCCAGGATGAACTGTTGCTAGGAGCACTACCCCAAGTGAGTGGCAGTTTACAGGTGAGAATCATTTACATGCAGATTCTCCAGAAGCTGTGTTTTAGTGGACCTATTAGTGATCTGTTAGTTTTGAGTCGCTTTTTTTTCCACATTTGTTTCTTTTGTATTTATCATCACATAATTGTCTTCAATGTGTTATGAACATGTGTACACATGTGTATGTGTATATGTATAAAATAGCTTGGGAATCTCTGATCCGTAGCAATTACTAATCACAGAGAAAGGTATCTTCCCTGCATTTCTGATTTGAATATACAAAAGTTTATTTCCTAAAATTCCATAATAAAATATATGAAACAAGAGAAATGAAAAATTACAGAATTCTCAAGTCAATAAAATAGGGATTTGGGAACTGTTATTTAAACATCAACTTTTACTTCAATCATCCAGATTGACTAGGCCGGATGTTTGGACTTGCATGTCTAACTGCCCAAGTTAATGGCGGTAGCTATGTGACATGAGGTACACATTTTCATAAAAGGACACAGACATTTACAGTACAGGAAAATGAAGAAAAACTAAGGGTGCTTGTTTTATAAAAATAAATGTTGAGCCAAATGTTCATCCTTTATTATTCTCCCTTAGGAGTTTTACAAGATGAGAATCTGGCATTTATTAACAGGTCATTTGGGGGTCGGTGGCTGTGGGAACCCAGACTCTTTGTCTGCATTTTATCTTCCCCATATGATTTTGGTATGAGTATTTAAGCCTTGTAAAGGATTATATATCATGAATATTTAATAATTACATTTTAAAATAAGACAAATTAAATCCTCTGTCCGTTACGTTGCTACATTATCAATAAAGATGCATTTAATTCTTCATTAGAGACTTGAAATTTATTTTTTACTTATGTATTCATTTAGTGAGGGGGGTGTGTATGTCTGTGTATATATGCGCGTGCACGCGCTATGGATGATTTCAGCTATTTAAAATGAATTTTGTCTTTGTCTTCTCAGTTGAGTATCTTCAGTGCACAAGTAATTTTACATTCCATGCAACAAAGAAAGCATATTTGCTAAAGAACTACATAATCAGATAAATCTACAGTAAATCAGTTGTACTCCATCAGGAGACACAGCCAAGTCTTCAAAGATGAAGTAAGATAGAATAATAAGAGTGTTGTTAGAATGACTCATCATAAGCATTTAGCAAACAACTATTTGAACATTTATTATGTGCGAGGTAACCCATGAGGGCATGATTCCTGATGACTTAAACAAAAGTCCCATCACATGGATATGAAGAAAGTCTAAAGTCTCCTAGAATAAGACAGCACAGTCCTTAGGATGATAGGAGAGCCTCTGACTACTGTTTTTGCTACTTTATGTGCAATTTTGGCCAAGGAACATAACCTCTCTTGGGCCCAATTGCTTCATTATTGAAATGGTCATTGGGATAATGTGGATCACATATGTCTTCACATTTGCCACGTGGATCCTTGCTCATGGAACTTCAATCACTCTGACCTCCTTGCTCAAAAACACCAAGTACCTTTTCCTGAGGCCTTTGGAGGAAATATTGCTGCTTCCAAGAATGCTTTGGTCCCCAGATCCCTGTGGATAGAAGCTTCTCTGCTTTCAATCTTGGCTGAATATCCCCAATGAGGCCTGCATCACATCAGACACCCTAATTCAAATTCTGCCTTTCCTTAATGTCCAAAGAATGCATAAGTTCCTTAAGCAAACAAAATACTATCATGCTTCCAGTACAGGTAGCAAGACTTTGTACAAAATACTTAGATAAATATGACTCAACATGATGAATAAGCAACAAAGTTTCTAAAACTGGAGTAACAGTTCCATCAAGAAACATCAAATTATTGATATGTAAAAGAATCAAGGAATTGGGTGAAAGATCTGAAACTCAGTCTTCTTAGGGCATGGCCCTGAACAGCCAATCAAGAATAATTTACAGTGGCACAGGCCTTTAATCCCAGCACTTGGGAGGCAGAATCAGGCAGATCTCTGTGCATTCAAGGCCAGCCTGGTCTGCAGAATGAGTTCCAGGCCAGCTGGGACTAAAGGGAAACCTTGTCTCAAAAAGATGAAAAACAAGCATTTTTTTCTATATGGAAATGAAAGAGTACCAACTTTTCAAAGTTCCTGTAAGATTCCATGAGACTGCCTATGAAAAACCCTACACAGTGGCTGGTATATCATAAGCACTCAGTCCTAGATATGTCTGCTTTGCTCTGAGTGACAAGGACAATATTATGTCCACAGTTCATGAATACCATTCAACGGGAAAACCCTGAATACCACTGCACCTTTAATTCCCTTTAGCTTCACTCTCTGTTCAACAAGGAAAGTCTGACCCATCTGTTGTTTATGCACAGAATCCTTTTCCTTTTCTATTGGGACGAGCATCCTAAAGTTGTCAGAGGCAGTAGCCACCATCATCAGCTTAGTCCCTGCTGTTCAAATGCAGACACACACTCTTGCAGCCTCAGGAGGACACATGGCCAGACTGTACCAGTGATTATAAGACCATCAGACCAAACCAGTAAGTCCATGATTTTGCATACCTAGTAGAAAACATTCTCTTCCCTCCAAGTTCCATGATAAAAATTTCATGACTTTGGGCTGGAGAGATGGCTCAGGGGTTAAGAATGCTGACTGCTCTTGCAGAGGACCCAGGTTCGATTCCTAGCACCCACAGTCTTTAAGCTGGGCATGGTAGTACACACATTTAATCCTAGCACTGGGAAGGCAGAGGCAGGCAGATCTCTTTGAGTTCAAGGCCAGCCTGGTCTACAGAGTGAGTTCCAGGCCAGCTGGGGCTATAGGGAGACCCTGTCTCAAAAAGACTTAAAAAAAAATTCCATGATAAAAATCTTTGATCTTTAAATTTTATTTATTTACTTTTACTTTATGTAAAAGTGAATACGTGTATGAGTGCTCTGCCTGTTTTATGTGTATGAGTGCTTTGCCTCATGCATGTAAGTGCATCATACACATGTGATGTCTGCAGAGGCCAGAGGAGGGCAACATCCCCTGGAATTGGGTTACAGATGGTTGTTAGCTGGCATGTTGGTGCTGGAACCAGACCCGGGGTCCTCTTCAAGACTAGAAAGTGCCCTTAAGCACTTGAGCCATCTTTCCTGCTCCTCAAATCCATTGTCTTTATGGAATACTAATTTGAAGGTAAAATTTAATTCTGTAACTGAAAGAAGTGAAAGGGATGGAAAAATTGATGTCCGATGACATCGTTTATGTTTCTGAATCTGTCTGCTCCTGAAGAGTTCGGACAATTCCAATTCAATTATGCTGGTCAATCTATGTTTCAAAATAAGTCTCAGTATTCCAAGTTTCTGGCATTCATGTCTTTGTGTTAAATTGTGTTTTGTGTTGTTACATTAAATCCCCCTTCGCCCTCCGTCAATGTGGGCTAATGGTTTGCTTCTGGCCAAGAGGATAAAGCAGAAAGAATGGAATGCAATTCTGTAATTAGGTTGCAGAAAACCATCACTTAATCTTACCTGCTTTCTCTTTTTATTGGCTTCTGGGCCTGCAAGCTTTGAAGAAGCAGTCAGCCATTCTGGTAAGGTCACAAAGTAAGGAGAAATGTTTCCCTCAGCCACCAGCAAGGGAAGGAATGAGACTCTCAGTAACAGTTATAGAAGGAGCTGAATACTACCACCAACTACTGAATGACCTTGCATGTTAGTTGTCAGATGAGTCTCCCAATACTTGCCTCCCACCTCGATTGAAGCTTTATTTAGGACGTAAAAGATCCAATTAAAGTTGTCTTGTCTTTTAAGCCTCATAAACACAAAGATGAAAAATTATGCCTTCTTAAGAAGCTAAGATTAATACCTACCTGCCATACCTCAATAGACAGCAAGTTCAATCCTCTAATGTTGATGCAGTTGGACTTCTGTCCCTAGTGTCCACATAATTCATGAAAATTAGACTAGGAAATACTTTTCCATGGAATAAAGAAAGATCAAACAAAAGGAAAAGCATGAAGAAACAAAGAAATTTCAGTTATACACCCAATAGCTTGTGACTGTCTAGACAAATGACATGTGAAGTGTTTTCCAGGGTTGTGTTTTCTTCATCATTTCACCCACAAAAGAGGTTTTAAGTCTTCTAAATTTAGGTGTACTTAACAGCTAACTACTTTTTAATTTTTTAGGAAGATATGTAGGAAAGAACTAACAAATATGAGAAATTTTGCTAGAAAAGTAGGAGGAAAAAAATCCCCAGAGTATTGAGAGAGTGAATAGGAAAAAGACTGAACAAATTTCTTAGATAGAAAATGTAAATTTGGATATGTGGTGTTTTTGTTGTTGTTGCTGCTGCTGCTGCTGCTATTTCTTCTTCTCCTCGGAATCAGAGTATCATCACCAAATAGACTGAGAATAGTTGAGGATGTTTTGATGTGAGAAACACTTATAAAAACCCTGAGTGCAAATGACAAAGTAGAAACACCACCTATCCCGAAATCATACAGGGGCATTTCAAGTCCTTGCTACAAGTGTGCTAATCCTGTGTACTTCTCACTGCACGTCAGAGCCTCCCTAGAGCTCAGAGTTAACAAGTACAGGACAAGGGTTGTGTTTATTTCTTTGTACACCAAGTCCAGTTCTTTTAAAAATCATTACAGCTACGTGCTGAAGCCATTCACAGCTGAGAGTGTACAAGAAGAGCTAAAGGGTGAATGCAAACCTCTCCTTACTCTCCAAGCATCACCGTGCTCAACACTGCCATAGCAACCTGCTTTAAATAACAAACAAAGGAAGAATGAGCCCTGTCATCCCCTACTGGGATCCAGGTGGAGCAAGCAACAGTGCCTATACCCAGGTCATTTGACAAACCAGTGCCCACTCTGACTGGGTTAGGCCTATGGTACACTGGTTGCTCATAAAATATTTTCAAGGTCACCCTTATCTCTGTTCCTACTTGTTCTGGTCAGCCCCCAAACCCTAAATCTCGGGTCACTCTGAGTAGCTGGTCCTCTTCACAAGGCTTGTGTAGCTCCTGATCTGACGCTCTCTGTTCCATAACTGCAGGAACCTTTCACTGTGTGTCTGCCATTAGTCAAGGTAATCCAAGCACTTCTTTCTTTTTTTTATTTATTTTTTTATTATTTTTGTATGTGTATGAATGTACTGTCTGCATGTAGGTTTGTGCACCCGTGTTGTGCAATGCCGCAGAGGTCAGAAGAGGGTGTCGGATTCCCCTGGAACTGGAGTTCTCCTGGAATTGGAGTTACAGATGGTTCTTAGCCGCCTTGTGGGTGCTGGGGATCGAACCCGGGTCCTCTGCAAGAGCAGTCCGTGCTCTTAACCACTAGGCTATCTCTCCCGCACTTCTTTCTTAAATATCTCAAGAGTTCCTTCCCTTCTAAAATTCTCCGATGTCTGAAAATGAGGGCATTGTTTTTTTCACATCTGTTCTCCAATTAGATCGTTATTTCCAGAAGTCAAAAATCAAGTTTCATTCCTGTTTCCCATAGCTTATTTCTTGATTAACACTACCTTCAAATTAAAAATATAAGCAGCAAGTTTGTGGAATTAAATAATTTACAAAAAAAGGGGAGTAAGACTCCCTTTATTTCTGTTAAAATAAAAATTAGAAAAGTACCTTAAAAGTTATCATATGAAGTCGCAACTGCTTCAGAATAAAGCATGAGTTTTTAAATACACTCCGGGGGGGAAACTGGGGTCTTCAGATTGACCCTGACCTGGTAGTGACCCCATGTTTCTGAAACTCACTTTCTTCATCTGTAAAATGGAAACAGTAAACTAGGGTGGGGGGAGGGTAAAGGCTAAAATAAGACTGGTGTTTAAAAATAGTTCTCCTAGATATTTAGCCTAGAAATGTATCACTAAATGTTAGCATCTCTTCCTCTGCCCACATTGCTCAGTGCTTATTTTTTTTTCATAACTAAAGTAACTAAATGCAATCTTTAAAATTCATTTGTGAGGTCCAGGCTAGCAAAGCTCACACAACCCTCTGCTTCTCCTCCATCTGTCTGCCAACTGACATTCTTTGTTGCTAATCTAAGACCAAGCCATATGTTCTCCGTATGGGAGACTCCTTCCTGCCCAGGTGCGGAAGCAGACACAGTGATCTAATAAGTCTCCTCTGTCTCACTAGGGCAAGGCTTGGGAAAAGTTCCAAACATTGAGAGGTTCTGATGAGACACCACAAGCTTGGGTGACTATGTTGTTCATCAATTTTTTTTTTCTTACTCTCTTTTACCCTCCCAAGATCCCCAAACCATGTTTCAATCCTGTCATTACCTGTTTCCTTGTCTCTGTTTAGTCTAGCAGACAGGTCGAGACTCTGAAAAAGATTTCAACTTGGGATGTCTGTGCGGTGTCAAGGACCCTGCAAATGAACAGTGCACATTAAGAGCTGCAGGGTGAAGTTGCAAGGCTACAAATAGCAAACCTGTAGCCTCACTGCACAAGGAAATAGGCCACACTCTCAAGAAGGATGCTAAAGTTAGTCAGAGATGCAGAGCCAATAGGTGGTTAGAGTTTTAAATGATCCCAGGCAGTCCAAAGTACAATGTATGAGCAAAGGAAAACAAGTTCAGCAGCAGAAGAAAGTGCAAAAGAACATTCAGAAGCAAAAGAAATTCTTATTCAGGGTGCATTAAAAGGAAAGCACAAACTGAGAGGTGTGTGTATGACTTGAGAAAGTTATTTTTTTCACTGAGGCACAGATAGTGCGGATCTCAAACAATATGGCAGTGGCAGTTATGAGAGAAATCTCTGAGGCACCCTTGCTATTTATGTAATTGCTTGACAATTACATAAAATAAAAATTGAGGTTTTACTTTCGACCTTCTTAATATCACATCATTTCAAGTTTTTGAGAATACTGGCAGATTTATGCTTAAATAACTCCATGAAGTTAATTGATAGTTAAATCTGAAAATGTGCATATTCATAGTCAAACACATTAATATCACATACAGTTTAGGTCTTGAGAAACCAAATTGGTCCCTGTTTTATTCAGTCGCCTTCTTTAACTTAGCCTGCATTGCTGTATCCCACACATTGACCTAGTAAAATACCTAAAATTCACTGAATCGCAATTTCCACATCCACAACATAGCAATTAAAATCTCTACCAGCAGATTGTCTCATGGGAGTGTAATCCTAAAGGCATTTTAACAAAGTGATTTACCTCTTCTAAGGAATTACACTAAGAAGTTTATTATCATGCAGAACAAGCATGGGTTTATATATTTTAATTGGCTCCCTGCAAAGAGTGTCAGGCCTTGACCCCAAACCATGTGATCTGACTATAAGTGTGCATGTATCACAGTTTGAATCTCTATGTTAACTGGCCATTACATTATATCATTGTTCATGTAGTCACCGGATTTTTTTTCAGGAAGGAGTTAACAACACCGTGAGCTTCTCACATGAAGGCACTACAGATCACCAAGACGTAAGCTTTCTGCATGTTCGAGCCTATCCAAGGAAGCTTCCCATCATTATTGGCCACTCATTCCATCATGCATAAGTTGCATTTTGCTACCACTTCAAAGAACTATATAATTAATGAGAGTGTATAATTAATGTTTATGTTACACCAAGACTGTCTTGACGCTTCCTACAGGTAGAAACAGGCAGTACATGTTCACAAATTACTCTGCATCTAGGAAGACTGCCACAGATCTTTATATGGCTGACTTTCACATCTCCAAAAAGAGAATTCAACTGAGATGTCTGTAGCATGTTTAGTGACTTATGCCTTCAAATTTATCTGTGGCTATGTTCTTTAAGGGAAGCATTCATACAGCTGTCCATGAATGTGGTAATAAAAATTCCTTCTCCATAAAGCAGGGAGCTCAATGTATTTACTATGTACCTGAACTTGCTTAGTTCTAGCCAACAGTTCTCTACAAGGATAAAGAAATGAGAGACTTAATATTATATTAAAGTACTTTATTCCTTTCCCAAATTAGCTCTCCTTCTGGAAGATAATGCTGGATAGTTATCCATGTAATACTTTCATTATAACAGAATGGCAGGAACTGCATTAGCCTCAAAGAGATATGAACTAGAAAGGTCATTTTCATGAGAGCAGAATTCATCAAGGAGAATGAAGAAACACTGGGGAGGACTCACAAAGAAGGCCACTTTTTGCCTCTGTCTAAATTTTTTTGATTACCTCCAAATGAGATTCTTTATAAATGTATACTTTTAATTACCTGGAAGCATGATTTTAGTTTATAATAGATATCGCTAAAAAGACAGGAGGCATATTGCTCTAACTGAATCACACTGGATCATCAAGAGGAACTGAATATTTAACATGGAGCTAAAAGGCTTCTCCATCATATATGATTTCCAACCATTTATATCCCCCAAAATAGCTTTTCTTTTCCAGGCATGAAATCGCTACTGAGTGGGATGTCCCAGACTCTAAGGTTCTAAATTTATCTCCGAATTTATGGGTTCTACAATGAGGATAGGTTTTAAATTTTGGAAGGCCACCTCTTTATCTCCACTTAAGAGAATTTATGACTACCAGAATTTTAAAAATATTTTATTTATGGGCTGGAGTGACGACTCAGTGGTTAAGAGCACTGGCTATTCTTGCAGAAGATGGGGTTTGAATCCCAACACCCACAGGTCAGCTAACAACCATTAATTTTTTTTTAAAACAAATTTAAAATATTTATGTACTATTTTTATTTTATATGTATGAGTATAGTGTCTGTCTGTATGTAAGTGCAGACTCAATTTTTAAAGACTATATCTTGTTTTCCAAATAAAAGCATTATATCTATTTCTAGTGAATACCCTAATAATTATTAAAAATGACAAGGAAGAGTATGCTTTACCCAGGATTCCCAGATATGCTGACTAGACTCCAGCAGATCTATTTGCACAGAAGGATGTCTGGTTTTGGGAGCTTGACCAGATAGGGCTTAGCATGGATGGTGTAATGCATGAGTTCTGGTGAGGTGGTTAGGCCACGGGGGGATTAGGTTTGATTGGGAACCATTGTATGAGTTGTACAAATGCTCAATAAAAAATGTGTAATAAAAAAGACAAATTAGTTGAATCAAATTTCTACACATGGTTAAGGAGGTCTGCAAAAGTGTATCTTGTAGAACTTTTGTGGGAATCTTATAAACTAATTATAAGAAGCATGAGTCATTTTGAATGCCATAAGGGTTTTCCTAGTCATTTATAAGTTCAATTATATTTTAAATTACTCTATAATTTATAAATATTTGATAAAATTCTATTTTTTATATTTATTTTCTTTATTATTTTCTTTTCACAGGAAAAACAGAAACAATACAAAATGGCAATAAGAAAGAAATAAGAGCAAAAAAAAGGAAGGGGAATTTCCATTTCTTTTTTGGGGGGGTCTTTTCAAGACAGGGTCTCCCTGTAGCCCCAGGTGTCCTGAAACTCACTCTGTAGACCAGGCTGGCCTTGAACTCACAAAGATCCACCTGCCTCTGCCTCCTGAGTGCTAGGATTAAAGGCATGCGCCACCACGCCCACCCCATTTCTTATTTTGGTGAAATAAAGAATCAATCTGTGGATCTTACTATATACTTCTATTTTTCCCCTTCTCTCTTTCTTTTCTCTCTTCTTTCCCTGCTCTTCAGGGGCTACCAGAAGAAAATATCCATTCTTGTTTCCATATGTCTAACCTGCAAATATTCCCTCATTTCTAAGCTCTGTTAAACCTCCTTGGTTACATCACCTGAGGAAATAATTCAACATCCTCAGTCTCTCCAGTTCTAGAAAGGTAAGGACAGTTCTTCTCCTAGCCAGCACATAGGAATTTGAGATAACTTACATGAGAACACGTGAAGAGCAATATGTCAATGCTAAAATTCCATTGCTCTTTTTTAATTTTTCCCTTCCTTTCTTTTAAAATCAGAACCTACCCACTGAACCTCTAAATCCACTACATTTTAATAAGACAAACTATAAGACTTACATCCTCCCTGCTCTCATGCCTTCAGGTCAAACGAAAACTCCTTTCTGCAGTTAATTGTGTTTTTAAAAGTTCTATAAACATTTTCTACTGTATACAGGATAGCTTAGTTATGCCCCATAACTTCCATCCTATGTGGAATCCCTGTAATGTTAAAGACGTGCCAGAGACCAAATCAGGGGTAAATAAGGGAGGAAGAAAAGACACCTATGAACCCAGAGTTCTGACATGTACCCCCTTCTCAGTCATCATCCAGTTTCAAAGCCTGAGCCAGACTGATAGAAACATTCTAGAAATTTTCAGTATGAATGAAAGTTCCCAGAAAAACTGCATCTTAAAACTGAACATTCTACAAAAGGCTGATCAACTGATTAGAACTTCAGTGACTGTGGAGAGTTTGGAATGTTGCAGGCCCAGAGCCAAACTGCAGTTTGTCTTTGGCTGTCCTTAGATCCCTATATAGCTATTCCTTGTTCATCTCTGTTTCTGATTTAACATCCTGTAACTAACAGAGATTAATATTTTGGCCGGGCGTAGTGGTGCATGCCTTTAATCCCAGCACTCGGGAGGCAGAGGTAGGTGGATCTCTGTGGGTTGCCGGCCTGGTCTACAGAGAGAGCTCCAGGACACCTGGTACTAAAAGGGAGACCCTGCCAAAAACCAAAAGGCTAAGAGCCATCAGACAGCACATAAGGCCTAGAGCTGCAATTTTCTCTTTGACTGTACCTGCCTACTTAATATTTTCACCAATGTATTTGAAAAGTGTCTTGATTTATGAATTTTCTTTGTTCTGTTATGATAAAAATATCATGAAACTGTTAGCATGTTAAATGTGGGATTTGCAGTAACCTGAATGTGTATTTCCAGACCATGGTCACTCATATTTGGCTCCAGAATAAATGATCTCTTATCCCCATTGAGATGCATGTAATGCTTTTGCATAGACACTAGCATGCTTCCCTGGAGAAAACACTGTCGTAATTGTCTGTGACTGTGCCTGAACTTAATAGCATTTGGGCCTCACCAACCACAAAATGGAGCCATTTACTTATATTACAAAATATTGTTAGAAAGCTGTTTGATTAGAGCCTCAAAATCAAATTACAGCAGAGAAAGTCATGTTTGATCCTCTACACAAGACTAACAACTCCATGTTTACCTGGAATACTGACCTATGATGTAAATTAGACCAAAGTAGGGAATGCAATTAGATACCACAAGATTGGATGGGAAAGGTAAATTAATGGCATCCTGGGTCTTGAAAAAACAAACTATATTAGAAGAGGAGAAATGGACTGAAAGTCTTGGAAATTCTGGAAAACAAAAACAACAGAAGAGAATTAGCACGACCTTCAGAGTTTTGTGCACAAATTTTTAAATGTTTTAAGTCAAGACTATGTATTTTTTGGTAGTGGTGGGCCACTCTTCCCCAATATGATTAGAGTCATCTGAAGGATCTCACAGGTATGCACAGTGAAACAGAGAAAGGGAGAGACTTTACATAGGACCTCTCTGCAAGAATAAGGAGAGACAGGAAAAGAGTTAACATAAATGGAGTAGGTGAATAAGATGGGGCGGGGGGGCTGGCTAAGTGGTATTGACTGTGATCTAATACAGACAAAATCAATGTCAACACGAAGAAATTTGTGAACCAGCAGAGACTGGTTCAAATCATGCCGTGTGTCACAGACAGGAAAACAGCATCTTCTAAAACAAACTTTCTTTAGGGGTTCAGAAGCTGGTTGGAGATAAAGGGTCCATATGTGCAGGGCAGGGGAGAAGGGTGAACAGCAAACTGAAAGCAAGCACAGGATGTTTGTGAGTCAGGTGCTCGGGATGTGAGTGCCAGCACTTTATGGAACAGCAGCTATGCAGGAAACTTGAAAAGCCGACTAAGTGCCCATAAATATATGTATATCAAAATAGATGTTGAAAACTTAGGATGCTCCCGCACATTTTAAAAATGCTTTATACAAAAGGAACAGTAAACATCCCGAAAGAGCTAAGTAGAAGAGTGCAAACATATAAACCATTAAGCCAATAATAGCATCTGGCATTGCCAGTTGTCCTGAAATGGCTTGATATATTTCAGTAGTTAATAAAAGGACATTACCATGTGATAACTGATGGTTTTATACCACTCTCTGACTGGCCTACAAGTTGCTGAAACAGCAAATCATTTTACAAGTACTCTAAGAAGCAAACACTAGAATACTTTTTAGTATTGAGATTGTATTTTTTTCTTCTATTACTTTTTTTCATTTTTTAACAATAAGTAATAATTTATGAGTACAAGCATCCTTCATGTATAACTAATTTGCAAGCAAAGCAGTTGTGCCCAAACCCACACAGCCCAAGGGTCACACCATCCAGCTGGGGGGCTTGTATGTTCAATCAAGTTGATCAAATAAGTGTCCATTCTATATTGCTGTAGTTTAACCATTCACCCCAATCGCAGCCCTTACATTCTACCATGCCCCCTCTTCTGCAGATTGTTCCCTAGGCTTAGAAAAGGGGCACAGGTAGACCAGAAGTAAAACAGTCTACTTTTCTGGAGCTGTCATTATGGACTCTGGTCAATTCTGATTGTTTCCTTTCTTGGGCTGACAGTTTGTCCAGGAATAACCTTTCAATCCTACTAATGAAGCACAGGCAATTAGATATATAGGTATTTAAACAGTACTAATTGTTATGGTAGGCTACTTTGGTATAGACACAGATATTTGGGTGGTATGTTAATCGATGAATTACATTTTTTTCTGTAAAATATGACAGGGTCTTACTGTGGCTTATAACATCTCCTAACTGCTAGAGGATGTAAGCTTGTGGCATCAGCCATGGGTTGTTCTTCCAAGGAGAGAGCTTATAGCCAATTAGATTTGGGAGAAACAGGCATATGGCTGCCACTGCCACACAATATTTCCAGGCAGGTGAGGTGTAGCTGGTGCTGATGGAGGAGTCTTGCTTGACTCAAGGAGACCTATATTTGCTTTATTGGTTTAGTGGCCTTTGGTAAGACTCTCTGGTATTCCAGAGACCAACTGTACATTTTCAAGTGCGGTCTCAATACATCTTTCCCATGCTTACATCAGGTCTTCGACAGCAGGGCCTTATCGCCTCTCTTCTTGCAGGTATCCCAGTTTACAGGCAAGAAGCCTTTACCTTTTGGGGGGGCTTGGATCCCCTGGCCAACATGTCCTTGGTAGAATAATCCATTGCTGATATCAGAGCTCTCCTGTATTAATATATTTTGCTTAAGTGTACAGCCTAAGGAGACTTTAGTATTATATGTGATTCTGAATAGAGAATAATCCTTTTCACATTTCCTATGTCTATTAGTCAATTAAAGAAGGCAGTTTTATAAGAGATTACCTCTATAACAGTTGGCTCCAATTTACAGTTAGAGAATGACCTCATCATCATCATATTCCTCCTTGTTCTATGGAGAGGTAAGAAAATCTCTCCTATTAAGACTTTGCCGCACCAAGAAGGTAAGTTTCATTAGGACTCATTATAAACAGTGGTTACAAGTAGGATCCACAGAGAGGTTTGATGCCTGTAGCAGTCTGAGGCTTTTCTTCCTTTCAGTGTTCAGACGGGCCAACCTTTCTGCTGGCACTTCCTGGTACATCCTACACAATGCAAAGCTGTTTCTTTCTCAGTCATTAAGTTGGTGACGTTTTGACCTGTGGGAACATACAAATCTTTTCCCGTAGTTAGTTTTAAGATTTGACTTGCAAAGTTTTTGACAAAAAGGTTCCATATATATCTGTATCCCCCCTTTTTATTTTAGGTTTTTGGTTTTTGACCCACGAGGCTCAAAAAGGCAGTTGTAGTACATGTACCTATAGGCAGGAGTCAAGGCAGAGATTTCATCAAATTCACCCAAGCTGCTTTGGGTGACTGTAGGTCGTTAATTTGGAAAGCAAAGTTAATTTCTTAAGTTAAATCATCCTACAGGTAAAAGAGAATGCTACAAGATGATACTGTACAACAGAAAAATTATAGAGAACATTTGTATGTGCCAATCCCAAAGTTATTGTTATATAGATTTTAAGTAAAACAAATGTGGATGACAACAACTTATATTTCCAATTAACCTATTGGAAATTCCAATTAAAGGTACATTACCGTTTTTATCAGAACCTTTAAACCAATGTTGTTTAACATACACATATTTACTTTTACTAAGTCCTAAAACACCATATAACCTGTGGGCAGAGCCTGAGCAAAACTGGCTACTTGTTGAACTCATGTCAATTAAATATTCATTAATCGAATATAGACCCGTGTCCCTCTCCCGCCCCTCCCACCCCTCCCGATTCACCATTTCAGTCAGTTTTATGATGCAGTCTTTCTGTTGTTGTACTTTTAATATGCATCCCTCTCCATAAGAAATATTTACAACTGGATTATTGACACTAGCATCCGCAGATGAGGGATACCATTCGTTGTTTGTTTTCCTAGGACTGTGTTACTTCACTTACTATAATATCTTCTAGCTCCATCCATTTCCTTGCAAAGGTCATGATGTTGTCTTTATCGCTGCATAGAACTCCATTGTGTACATGTACCACATTTTCTCTATCCACTCGTCAGTTGAGGGGCATTTGAGTTATACCCAGGAGTGGTATGACTGGGTCAAATGGCAAGCTCATTTTGAGACTTCCAAAGGTTCTCCACACTTCTTTCCATAGTGGTTGTACAAGTTTACATTCCCACCAGCAATGGATGAGTGTTCCCTTTTCCCCATAACCTCTCCATCACTTGATATCATTTGTTTTCTTGATCCTGGCCAGACTTATCGGAGTGAGATAATATCTTAGAGTGGTCTTAACTTTAACTTCTCTAATTATTAGTAATGTTGAATAGTTTTTAAGATGTTTCTTAGCCATCTCTGATTCCTCCTCTGTGAAGTCTCTGTTCAGTTCTTTGCTCCATCTTTTGAGTGGTTCATTTATTTTCTTTCTTCTTTGTTTTTTGAGTAGCTTGTATACTCTGGAAATTAATGCTTTGTCAGATGTATCTGCAGTGAAGGTTTCCTCCCACTCTGTGGGTTTTCTCTTCACTTCCTTTATTGTTCCTTTTGATGTACAGAAGCTTTTGAGTTTAATGAGGTCCCATTTGTCAATTGTTGATCTTATTTCTTGTGCAGCTGCTGTCTGATTTAGGAAGTCTTTTCCTACACCTATGTCTTGTAGTCTGCTGCCAAGTTTCTCTTCTATCACCTCCAGAGTTTGGGGTTTCACATTGAGTCTTTGATCCATCTGGAATTGACTTTTGTACAGGGCGAGAGTTAGGGGTTTAATTTCATTCTTCTACAGGTGGTGATCCAGTTTTGCCAACACCACTTGCTGAAGATGCTTGTCTTTCTCCATTGTGTCTTCTCGGCCCCCTTGCAAATATGAGGTGGCTGAAATTGATGTGCTCAGGTTGGATCTTCAGTTTTATTCCATTGGTCAACTGGTCGGTTTTTGTGGCAGTACCAAGGCTGTTTTTAAATGACTTAACCTGTAGGTATAGTTTTGATATTCTTGGTAACAAGCCCTGTAATTGCCTCTTCCACTCGGGTTGTTGTGTTTGGCTATTTGGTCTTTGTTTTTTTCCAAATGAATTGAGGATATTTTTATGTTTCAAGCCTGTGAAGAAGCTCTTGGGATTTAATTGGGGAGTGCATTAAATTCTTACATGAGTTTGGGTAGAATGGACATTTTTACTATATTTTATTTTCCCAATCCATGAGCATGGTTTTTTTTTTCTTTGTTTTCCTCATTGTTTCTCTTCTTTCAGGGTTTAAAATTTTGTTGTAAACAACCTGTCACCCACCCAAGGATGGATGGGGCTGTAGTGTTTTGGGCACAATAGCCTGCAGATAGGTTTTTGCATGAAGGATGCTTGTACTCATGGATTTATCACTTATAGCTAAAAAATGAAAAAAAAAAAAACTGAGAGAAGATGCAGGACAGTTATGGCAGAATGCATGATCTGGGATGGGGTGGGGGTGGGGGGAGGGAAAGGGAAATAAGCCTGAACTGAATTGAAAAAATGTATGAAATCAAAAAGCTCAATAAAAACAATTAAAAAAATTTTTGTTTTGTAGAGAATCCTTTGGTGTCTTTGGTAGGTTTGTTCCTAAGTATTTTTTATTTTTTGAGGCTATCGTGAATGGGAAGGTCTCCTTTATTCTCTTCTTCAGTTGCTTGTTGTTAGTGTAAAGAAAGCTAACTGATTTTTCCTAGATTTATTTTGATCCTCCACTTTACTGAAGTAGTTAATCATTTCGAGGAGTTTTCTGGTGGAGGTTCTTAGCATCCCTTAGGTAGACAATCATATCATCAGCAAAGGGATAGCTTGACCCCTTTTCCTATAAGAACTCCTTTATTCCTTTATTGGCCTTATTGCCCTAGCAAGGGTTTCAAGCACACTATTGAAAAGGAGTGGTGACAGGGGAGCAAGACCTTGCCAATTCCTACCTTTAAGGGATGCTTCTGTTGTTTGCCCAATTTAATTGATATTGGTGGTGGGTTTCCTGTATATGGCTTTTGATTACATTGAGGAATGATCCCTCCAGTCATAATTCCCTCTAGGACTTTAAACATGAAGGAATGCTGGATTTTTGTAAAGGCTTTTTTCCATGTCAATTGAGATGATGGTGTGGTTTTTGTCTTTTAGTTCATTTATGTGTTTATGATATTTTATTGATTTTCATATATTGAACCACCCCTGCATCTCCTATATGAATCCAACTGGTCATGATGGATGATCTTCTTGATTTGGGTCTGTAGGGATTAGCCAGTAGATGTTTAAGAATTTTTGGCATCTGTGCCATTAGGGAGATGGTCTATAGTTCTCCTTTTGGTTGTATCTTTACCTGGTTTGGGTAATAGCATGATGCTTGCTTCATAAAAGGATACTGGGTGGGAGAAATCCCTCTGTTTGTATCCTTTTAAACAACTTGAGTAGTAACAGTTGTAAGCCTTTTTGAAATATTTTATAGAATTCTGCCATGAAACCATCTGGGCCTGGACATTTTTTGGTTGGAGGCTACTTATACATCTTCAATTTCTTTCCGTATTATTGGGTCTGTTTTGGCTGTCAATCTCTTCTTGGTTGAGCTTTGGTGATTCCAGCATTTCAAGATATTCATCCATTTCTTCTAGGTTTTCAAACTTAGTAGAGTATAGGTTTTTTGAAGTATCCCTTAATGATTGTCTGGATCTTTTCATTGTCTGTTGTGATATTCCCCTTTCATCACAGATTCTATTGATTTGGAGTTGTTCCTTCTCTTCTTTTGGTAGCTGGGCTAAGAGGTCTGTCTATCTTGTTTATTCTTCTCAAAGAACCAACTTTTGGATTCATTGATTTTTTTTTGTAATGGTTTCCATTGTTTCTATTTCATTGACCTCTGCTGTGATTTTTGTTATTTCTTCTTGTCTGCTCCGTTTAGGGTTCATTTGTTGTTGTTCTCAGTATTTTTTAACTGCAGTGTTAGATCATTCACTGTGCTCCTTTCTGTTTTTTGTTTTTTGTTTTGTTGTGTGTTTTTGTTTGTTTGTTTTTGTGTTTCTGTCTTTTTGAGACAGGGTCTCCCCATACCCCAGCTGTCCTGGAACTCACTCTGTAGACCAGGCTGGCCTTGAACTCACAAAGATCCGCCTGCCTCTGCCTCCATGCTAGGGTTAAAGGCATGCGCCACCACGCCCGGCTTTTTTTTTTTTTTTTTTTTTTTTTTTTTTTGTTTTTGTTTTTTTCTCTTTCTGTTTTTTTAATGTAGGCCTTAGAGCTATAAACTTCCCTCTAGGACCTTTTAAAGTGTCCCATAGGTTTTGCTGTGTTGTATTATCATTGTCATTCAGTTCCAGGAAAGTTGTATTTCTTTTCTTTATTTCTTCTTGACCCGTTCATATTTCAGGAGAGAGTTGTCAGCCTCCATGTGTTTCTTGTAGGTTGTAGGGTTAATCTTGGTTTGATATTGAGTTTTATTGCACTGCGGTCTGATAGAAGTGAGAATTATCAATCTTTTTTATTTGTTAAGTTTTTTCCTGGGTCCCAGTATATGGTCTATTTTGAGAAGGTTCCATGGAGTGTTGAGTAGAAAGTGTATTCTCTGGTGTTTGAGTGAAATATTCGATAGATGTCTGTGAGGTCACATTAGTGTATTTTTCATTTAGTCAGATGTCTCTCTCTCTATTTACTTTGTCCTGTTTGATCTGTTCTAAAGGACTTAGTGGGGTATTGAAGTCCCCTATATATTGTGCTGGGGTTAATTGGTGCCTTGAGATCTGAAGAATGTCTTTATAAATTGGGTCACTGGGTTTTGGTGCGTATATATTCATGATTGTGGAGATCTTCATCATCATTGTTCCTTTAATAAAGATGTAGTGGCCCTCTTTGTCTTTTGATTTCTTTTGCTTTGAGGTCTATTTTGTCTGATATTAGATAGAGCAACACCGGCTTTCTTTTTTGGTACCATTTGTTGGAATATTTTCTCCATCCCTTCACGTTGAAATTGAGATGGGTTTCTGTGTAAACAGATATAGATGGGTTTTTGTTTCCTAATCCATTCTCCAAGTCTATGCCTTCTGATTGGGGGAGTTTAGCCCATTATATTTAAGGTTATAATTGAAAGAGGATGTTCTTTCCTTTCACCTTATTATCCATTTGGACTTTTAGCCTCTGATTCTACTCCTATGGTTAGTTTTTATTAGTTTCTTTTCCTAGGTGTTCAGGATTGTTTGTTCCTCTCTCTTCCCTTTGAATTGGCTTCAAGTGTTTTATGAAGAATTGCTTTTCTGGACATGTATTCTATCATCTGTGTTATGTCTTGGAAGATTTTTTCTCTTTTTTTTTTTTGCTGGTAAAGTATTTTGTTTGGCATCTCAAGTCTTTTAACATGGGAATGCTTTGCTCCATGTTTATCTTGCTGTCAGGGTTTGTGGCTAATTCAGTTGTAAATTCTGATGGGTTTCCCTTTGTATGTGACTTGTTGTTTTCCTTTGTAGCCTTCAAAATTTATCTTTGCTTTTTGAGCGTCTAAGCTTTTTACCTATGATATGGCGTGGAGAGTTTCTTTTCTCATCTTGTCTATTTGGAGTTCTATGTGCTTCTTTTATTTGTATTGCTTTGTCTTTTTTTAGTTTGGGGAAATTTTCATCTATTATTCTGTTGAAGATCTGTTCAATACTATTCTCTTTATATTCTTCTCCTTCCTGTATTCCTATGATGAGGAGGTTTGATCTTTTCATAGTGTCCCATATTTCCTGGTTATTCTACTTTCATGTATTTTTAAATTTTTCATATTCTTTATTTGAGCTTTTTAGTTGCTCTGTGTTATCTTTCAGATCTGATATTCTTTGTTCTGCTTCCTCCATTCTACTTCTGAGGCTTTTTCCTTTCCTTTCTTCTTGATTGAATGAGTGTTCTATTTCCTTTTTCATTTCATCCTATGTTTTCTTTAGTATTTCCATTTCCTTTTTGAGCTTCTCAATCTCTTCTTAGTGCTCCTTACTTCTTTGGTTGGCTTCCTTTTTCAGAGTTTCTACTTCTTTTTGGAGTTTGTTTTTTTCTCCCTCTAGTTCTTTCCAGAGTTTGTCATCCTCTTCCTTTAGTTCTTTCTGAAGTTTTTCATTGTCTCCCTCTAGGTCCTTTTTGAGTTTTTCATTCTCTCTCCTTAGTTCTCTGGCTTCTTCTTTGTTTTCTTTAATTTCTCTGCATAGGTCTGCAATTATTCTTCTAAGATCTGTTTCTTGGGTCACCTCCAGGGGGATCCCATTGTAGCTATCCCCTACAGGGATGGGAGACCTTGTTGCAGAGTTATCCTGCACCTTTCCCATGTTATCCCTTTGCCCTGTCCCAGGCATGGGGGTTTACTTTTTTTGTTTTTTTGCCTGTATTCAGATGCCAATCACAAATGTCTTTTCCCTATGTTGAAGGCTTGTTTTGCTTGCCTCCTTCCAACATTTTTTTCCCCTCCTTGTTTATGGAGTGTTGACTTGTCTAGGTTTCAGGCTTTCAATTTTGTTTATATATTTTATATTGGAAGTCTAAGCCACTCTTTCCTTCCTGTTCTGAGGGTTCTCCAAAAAAAATCCACTTGGATACTCTCTCCTCAATTGCAGTTGGGGGGGGTGTAAATATTACTGACTTAGCCCACATCCTGGTATATGTCTGGAGCGAGGTCCAGGCTCCTGTGCTTCGGGTGGTCTTAGCAAGACCCCAGCCTGAGCCCCCTGCACACAGACTCACAATGGCGCCAGGTGCCAGCTGCAAGGGCCAGTATTGAAATTTTAATAGTAGATACAGAATACCTTGAGTACCTCTGGTGCATGACAAAGTTTCCCATCAAGAGAGCTGTAACTGAAATGGCATGGGCCCATTATGCATTAGAGAATGTGATGGGAACCCAGGCATGTTAACAAAGAGCAGGCCAAAGGAGACAGTGTAACTTTAGTCTAGTCACAGTAGTGACAATAAAACATCATGTTAAGTATGATGATTCCATTCTCTGTAAGTCATTTTCACTTGTGTATTTAAAAAAAATTAATTTTATTTATTTTTATGTGTATGAATGTACTGTCTGCATGTAGGTTTGTGCACTCATGTTGTGCAATGCCTCGAGGTCAGAAGAGGGTATCGATTCCCCTGGAACTGGAGTTAAAGATGGTTCTCAGCCACCATGTGGGTGCTGAGGATCAAACCCGGGTCCTCTGCAAGAGCAGTCAGTGCTCTTAACTGCTAGGCCATCTCTCCAGCCCCACTTGTGTATTTTTAAAGGGTTAGTATTTAATAGTTGGCATATTAGTCAAACTATTATAATAAGAGGTGGTCATTGAGAACTTTTCCTAAGATTACTAATGTTAATAAAACACTTAATTGGACATGGTGGAAGATTTCTGTTAAACAAGTTATACTGTCATTATTTTGTATGTAAATTTTATTGCCTTTATGAAAGGAGTAAGAATCATGTTCAGCAAATAAATACAACATAGTATCTTTTACAAATTTAAATTCTAGATAATAGGATTTTACAATAGTGATGCAAAATCCACCACAGAAATCAGCTGGAGGAACATTAAAAATAAAAGGCAAGAAATCAGAGAATGAGGTAGAAGGATATCTTTTAAATACTTGATCCGTCAAGCAAACATTGTTATTTTTAAAGTGTTGATGTAAACATAATAAGAGTTATTACAGCTACCATGAACCCAAATTATTACTGTACTAAAAATAACATCTATAATTTATGTGGTTGCTGTTATGTCATGTATACAAGTATCTTTGCCTGTCATGTTCTCAGTCTGCATGAAAGCAGTTATCACATGAGGGAACTAAAACTCAGAGAGAGGATCTAGCCTATCTTCATGCAATCAGGGTCAAGTTTCAAATCCTGATCAGTATCAACAGGAAGCTTGAGCTTTTCCTCTTCTTCTGAAGACAAGTGTAGATAAGATCGCCTTTGGAGTTCTATTAAACTGGTTAGCTCATAAAACAAGAAAAAAGGAAACAAGAAAAGAATTATCTTATAGTCCATTCTAGCTATTAAGATAACTAAATTTAGGCAGACAGAAGACAGCCTCCATATGAAGAGATCAACTTGGGGGAACTGCTCCTTCTTCATATTTGACCTTGAGCCCCAGGTGTTACCACCCCTACCCCAGAACAATCAGGACAACCTTGCCCTTCCTTGAACTGTAAGTCCTAGTAAAACTACAAGAGCAAGGTCAAAATCCTGGTCCTGTCATTTTGTACTTGTTCATCTGGGACTACATCATTTCACTTCTAAATTCCAACATTCTCTTCAAAAAGCAAAGAAACTGTTACAGCCTTACAGGGTCATCCTGATTAGGATCATGTATGAGAAGTGTCTCACAGGGATGGGGATAAATGAGGAGGTAGTTGGAGCCTCTACCATTCTTCCTAAAGCTTTGGCTTTTGTGTGGTGGAAGCCTGAAGCTTCAGAAAGGAGCACAGGTGTGAGAAATGTCTTCTATTAGCGCTCACAGGAAAAACAAAGGGGAAAGGGCTTCAACATAAGTGAGACTCATACTTCTGACAACAACCTGGCCGGCTTCTTCCAGTCATTTTGTACTACTGCAGATAATACTCTTTGCAGTTTGAGCTGTGAGCTTGTGCTGAGTAGAAGCTATGTGATAAATGGGCTCCTCGGGCAGCTGTGGCTGATTTCTTTCTGAACAGTTTTGGCCACCAACACCCCTGTCACATCCACAGGCCTCTGCTATCTCAGCAAATCTGTCATTCAACTAGTTGTCACTTCTTAGAACTTTAGTTTCTAAATAACATAATCTTCATGTGTATGAATTGCATTTATTTTGTACATAAAACTTGTGTTTTCCTGCAACTAAGAGAATTGTCTTTGCTCATTTCATTTGTCTATCATGTGATATGTTTCATTGGTAATACAGAAAAAAAACAATAAAGTTGGAATTCCTGTGTCCACATTCACTTCACAACTTCCCTGAATTCATCATTTTCAAGACAGTAAGTTAATAGCTATTTAAATACTGAAACATGATCTAATTTAGCCTATGGATTCTCTTTTTTTCTTAGAATTTCTTAGAAGCTCTAAGAATTAGTGCTCACCCCAAGATTTAAGCATTTTAGAAAACTATTTTAAAAGAAGTTTTATAAATACAGATCAGGCTGATGACAGAAAGGTTCCAGCAACACAGAAAGCTCATGTCATATTTAAAAGAAATGCGTGGCTGCTTGTTAGAGTCATAGCAAAGTGACCTTCATGAATAACAGGTCAAATACCATTATTAGAATGAAATGAATTGCTGGCTTTACCTCTTTCTTCTTGACTGGCTCATGAGAAAACCCCCACATCTTAAGCTGAGTTTTGCTCAGTAATAAGGGAGAAGAGAATTAACATGGACCCTTCTATTTACCTAAATTTTGCTGAGAGCTACTTCAAGCCTTTCCCATTTTTATTAAGCTTTTGCAGTTTCTTGGCACAGTTATCAATCAAGTTTAGAATCTCTACCCCATCCTTGTCCTTCTAACCCCCACAAGTCCTCTTCTATCCACCATACATGGTAAGACTTACGCAGTCAAGCATTTACACCCAGATGTCCTTAAGTGAAAATTCATCCACTGTAGTCTAGCCATCCAATCTAGAGATCATAAGTAAAGTATACTCTCCCACACCCAGTAACAACCAGTCTTCAATATTTCTCAGTCTAGGCTGGCCTGCCTCCCTTTTCTCTCCTCCTCTCTGGATCCTTGTGTAATTGAATTGACATGGATATTGTGCTCAATGCCACCACTGCCCAAAGGTCAGCTGTGCATGCTTCTGGTGGTCTGAAATACTCTGCTCCCTGCGGTCATGAACCACTCCTAGCCCTTACATTTTCTCCCGCCTCTTCTGCTATGGTCCCTGAGCTGAGGGCAGGTGAGTTTCAATACAGGAATCTTACCCACGGACACACACTTTCCAGTCTATTATTCTCTAAAACTTAGCTAGTTGTGGACTTCTGTGTTCATTGCATCTTGTTGTATAAGGAAGCTTAACTGGGGAAAGTTGAGAGATGAATTAATTTTCTCTCTACTCATGGTTCGGTGTCGAGATTCAAGTATTAGATGTGTCACCCAGGACAGGGCATCTCTCAATGTACATTCTGTGTCTGACCAGTTCTAGAACTCTGCAATAGCCTCCACCCGTTACAATAAAAAGCTTCCTTGATGAGTGCTGCATGGTATGCTTGTCTATAAATATAGTAATCCATCTTTAGATTATGGTAAGAACTATCATTTGTCTGGAGATATGACAGAACTAGGGTTTTCTCTAAGACCTATGTCATCTTCAGCCATGTGTATTTGGCTACAATTTCAGCACCACCCATCCAGTCACCTCCACTGAGAGGGCTTTAAGTCCAATTAGGTAGCTGTTGATTATCCCCCAGATAAGAGTGCCACCACTTTACCAATAGGGTTAGCTTGTTGTGCTAGTTGTCATGGTCATTAGCCTTTAAGGCTGGGTTGGAGCACTGATCTTCTCCTTAGCAGTTTGGGTATTTTCACCTAAGTTTATAAGAGGTAAACTTCAGTCAGAAGGCTTCCAGGTCAGTTCCTGCTGCTCCATTGCTCCCAGTCTCGTGTCGAAAGCTTGTCCTGTGTTTGGAAATAGGGTATTATCTATTAATCCTGAGAGATGCCCGAGAGCTTTGGCAATAGCCTATGATATTTTGGGACTCTCCTAGGTGACTCTCAGATACCACTCAAAGGGAGGTCTCTTCTCTCTGGCACTTGTTCCTTGACAAACAGGCCCCAAGTGTGTGTGTGTGTGTGTGTGTGTGTGTGTGTGTGTGTGTCTGTGTGTGTCTGTGTGTGTCTGTGTGTCTGTGTGAATGTGTGTCTGTGTGTTTGTGCATGCGTGTGCGTGTGTGTGTGTGTGTATGTGTGTGTGTGTGTGTGTGTGTGTGTGTGTGTGTGTGTGTGAACTGGGACAAATTAGATAGCATCTTCAAAAAATGGTGCTGGCAGAACTGGATCTCCACCTGTAGAAGAATGAAATTGGACCCATATCTTTTACTTTGCACAAAAGTCAACTCCGAATGGATAAAAGACCTCAATAAAAAAATCCGAAACCCTGAAAAATCCTAGAAGAAAACACATGCTGTTCCATATAGGCATAGTAAAGGGCTTTCTAAATCAGACATCAGCTGCTCAGGCATTAAGATCAACAATCAATAAGTGGGACATCAAACTATAAAGTTTCTGTACAACAAAAGAAGCACCCACAGAATTGAAGAGAGGAAACCCACTGAGTGGGAGAAAATCTTTACTAGCCACGTATCTGAAAGATAATGCACATCAAGAATATACAAAGAATTAGCCAGGCGTGGTGGACATGACTTTAATCCTAACACTTGGGAGGCAGAGGCAGGTGGTCTTTTGTGATCAAGTGCCTAGGCTCTGGTTTACAGAGCAAATTCCAGGACAGCTGGGGCTACAGGGAGACCCTATTCTCAAAAAGACTTAAAAAAAAAAAAAAAAAAAAAAAAAAGAACTAAGAAAATATCCAATCAAATGATGGGCTATAGAACTGGATAGATTTCTCAAATGAAGAAATAAAAATGACTAAGAAACAGTTTAAAAGCTGCTCAACAGCCTTAGTAATTAGAGAAATGCAAGTGAAAACCACTTTAAGATTCCATCTTACCCCAGTCAGACTGGAAAGAGAAGGACTCCAAATGCTGGTGAGGATGTGGGGGAAAAAGGAATGCCCATTCACTGCTGGTGGGACAGCAAACTCATGCAAACACTATGGAAGGCAGTGTGGAGAGCTCTCAAAAAAACTAAAATTGAATCTACCATATCATCCACTTCTTGGCACATACCCAAAGGACTCATCTTACTCTAGAGATACCTGGACATCCATGCTTCTTGCTGCTTTCTTCACAATAGCTAAGGAATGGAAACAACCTAAATGTCCCACAATGAAGTAATGGATAATGAAATCGTGGTACATTTAGACAATGGAGTTCAAATCAGTAGTAAAAAAAAGATGAAATTATGAAATTTTCATGTAAATGGATGGAACTAGAGAGTATTATACTAAATGGAGTAACACAAACACAGAAAAACAAGCAATATATGTATGTTCTCCCTCATTTGCAGATAGTAGAACTAGTTCCTTATTATGTGAACATGAATATATATATACATATGTGTGTGTGTGTGTGTTTGTGTGTGTGTGTGTGTGTGTGATCATGTAGCACCAGGAGCCAGAAAAATGAGAAAAATGGACAGGATCCATGGAGGTAACAGAAAAGAAGGAACCTGAAGGAGGGGAATTATAGGGAATAGATGTCACCATGGAGGGAGGTGGGTAAATTGCAAGAGTTCTTCAGGGAGGAGAGGAGGAAGGACATGGAAGGGGCCATGGTGTATTGGGGGGGAGACGTCAGGAGGGTGGATGCAGGGAGATGGGTGTTATAGGGGAAGATGGGGAAAATGAGGGTGCTTGGACTAGGGGTGAGGAAGGAGGTCAGATGGGAGAAAGAAGTGTAGACATGAGTGAATCGTGAGGAGCTAGGGAATCCAGAGGGAAGTCTTTCCTCTTTGAAAAACACGCAGAAAAAGCAGAACAATAAAGCAAAATAGTAAGTACTTGTAATAAACCCTGTCCCCTTTCCTGAGAAGTTTGCTCTGAAGAGAAAAGAGAAATGTGTACTCAAGATTGGGGAAAGATAAAATACATATTAAGAGCTCCAGGGTGTAGCACAGGGATAGAGAAAGTGCATGCATGAGGCCCTGGGTTCATTAACGACAAAACCCCCGAAGATGTGCTAGTATGTAAAAGTTTGCTTCGATTAAGAAAAATTGATCTTGAATCATAGAAGAAAGATTTCAAGATAGGTTTTGTTAATGATACCGAAAATGCCTTGAGGTAAGGATGTGGCAATCTCTAAAAGAAAAATTATTGAAAGTTATTTTTTGATGTGGTGTAAGTGTTAGCTAAAAAATAAGTTAACTATATGACTTCCTGAAATTCCTTCGAGCCTGGAGTCTTTGAAATTTACCTGGAAGTTTTCAAATAAAACAGTTCTTTTCTTCTTCCATTGATTCATTTGGAAAACATTTCCATGAATATCTACGTGCTAGGTGCTGTGAAAGATGCTGGGACATGTGAAAACGACCATGCCAAGGTTCCTGTATCACATGGAGACTCCGGAGAGAGTGCGGGGCTGCCACTGCCCAGGCTGGGAGTGGTGTAGTGAATCAGTGCATCCCTGTCCGTGGAGGTTACCTGGTTCCTTCTGTTGCATCCTCGCTCCAGCCCTTTTCTCCCTGCCCTCAGGCTTCACACTCAGACCTGCGCTGTCTCACGATGCTCTTACTCCAACTGTCCACACTCTTCACACTCTAGCCCACTATCAGAATCGATGGTAGGAGTATAAGTCTTATTAAATGCATTCTAATTTAAAAATTTTTTTTAATTTTATGTGTATGATGTATTGCTTGAATATAAGTATTGGCATGTCATGCATTTCCACTGGCAATCAGAAGAAGAAGGCATCAGATCCTTTGGAATAAGAGGTTATTAGCCACCCTGTGGGTGCTGGAAATTGAACCCGGGTCCTCTGCAAAAACAACCAGGTTTTGAGCCATCTCTCCAGCCCCCACGTTCTTAATTTCTAAAGGTTTTTTTTTTAATTAGTTGCATATATGTGTGTTTGTTTGTGGGTATGTGCACTTGAGTCCCAGTGCCCATGGAGGTCACAGCTGTCTGATCCTCAGGAGCTGGACTAAAGGGAGTTGTGGTCCACCTAAAATAGGTGCTTGGAACCAAACTCAAGTCCTCTGCAAGAACAGTACCCCACTCTCAACTACTGACTTATCTCTTCAGCACCTTAAATGCATTCTCCAATATTTTATTCATAACCATTCTATGGAAAGAGGACTGTATTTGAAATTATGCTTATCAATACAAATTAATGATTCCATTCTGAATATAGAAAATAAAGCAAAATAAAGAGATAATATTTGGTACAGACATGGGACAAAATCCAAGAGATGTACTCTTTGGGACTTCTAAGTCACAGATACATAAACTGTCCTTTTAAACCCGGCCCCTTACTCATTGCCTCCCGCCCTTTTGTTTCCTCTATTAGATTTTGGTTGCTGTGACAACTAATTTTCAGAAACACATTAAAGGGAGGAAAGACCAATTTGCCTCATAATTTCAGAGGTTTTTGGTCCATGTTTCTTTAAGCCCTGTCCCTTCGAGCCTGAGGTAAGGCAAAATATGATGGTGTATACTAGATAGCTTCAGCTATCAACTTGACACACCTGGGTAGGGGGACCCTCAGTTGAGTAATTGCTTACATTGAGTTAAATTGGCCTGTGGGCATGTGGGTGGGGTATTTTCTTGATTATTGAGTGATGTGGGAGAGCCCAGTACACTGTGGGCAGTGCCACCCCTGGGTGGTGGTCCTGTGTTGTATAAGAAACCAGGCTGAACAGACACTAAGGGAGTAGGACAGTAAGCAGCGAATTTCCGTGGTCTGTGCTTCAGCTCCTGCCCCCAAGTTCCTGCCTTGAGTTCCTGCTTTTTGGATTCTGTTGGTGCTGAACTGTGACCTGGAAGACATAAGATAAAATAAGCCTTTTCCTCCCCAAGTTGTCTTCCGTGAGTCTACTTATCACAGCAATTGAAAGTAACTAAGACGTGGGAACAGCTGGGAAACAGAAAAGGAACCCAACAACCCCAGACATGCCCCCGTTACCTGCTACCTCCAGCTAGGCCAGACCAGCCAAAATTTCTAGCACCTCCAAAAATCATACGACCATCTGAAAGTACCAAGTTTGGCTACTTCATACTCAAACCATGTTATCCTAAGGGTTGCCAGATTTGGGACTACATAGATCACCTGCCCAAACATTCAAATTCTTCCTCTGCATCATCCTCTCCCAATATCAAATCTTTAACATTATCTAAGATTGTTTCAGCCTTAGCATTTTACTTCTTTGGGGAATCTTAACAACCTTCAATGTTTTGTTAAAGTTCTTTCAGAGGAAAAACAGTGTATGAAGCAATAAGAATGGGTGTTGTTGAAATTCTGTTCACTCCTTGCCTATTTCAATAGCACCCAACCCAAGCTACACAGAGACATAGGCTAGGTCTATACCATCTGAATGACAAGTTAAAATATAGTTGAACATCTGGATGCTTTCAAGTATCCAAGTGTTTGGCATTATGTAGACAAATACATGGATGGCAGCCAGATTGTTAAAATCCTGGAGACGGTTTATGAAGACGCCTTCTCATTACCCAAAGTAATCCACATAGGGCAAAATATCGTCACCCCAGTTTTCCTACAAAGACTATGGAAAAAGCGATTTGGAGAAAAGATAAATGAGGCCTGTCTTCCTGTGTAGTATCAGATACTGACCCAGAATAAATGTTTTTGGCTAGTCTGATAGGTTAAATTATCTGCTTCCAAATTTCAGCGTCTGGCATTTCTCCATTGTTGCTGACCTCACAGTCTCTGCCCCCTGACCAGCATGGCTTTCCTCCCACGGCGTTCTCCATTAAGGCAAGTGCGAGTAAGACATGGTCAGCAAACACACAGTTTCGCAAAAGCAAATACAAATATACGGCTATGTTTCATTCACCTTAATTTTTACATTTTCTACATTTGGATAAAATTAACGCTATTGGCAGAAAAGAAGGGGAAAAAAACTCAGAAAAGCCCATATAGACTTTTAACACCCCATTCATCTTACTTTGTTAGACTGGGGCATACACCAGCCAAAAACTGGAAATTTGATTAGTTGGTCCCGTGCATTAGCTATCTCATGGGTATGGCATTTTAAAATATTTTCCAGATATACAGAGCCATACTGATATTTTTTTCTAGGTCTGCATAGAGTTAGCAGAAAAAAATTCTCATGAAATAGCTGTACTTTTTCAAAAAATTTACTTTCTCTTGGGGATATTTCACTGATAAATAATAATCTCAAAGAGAACTATGCAAACTGAACTTTGATTTGTGGTAACTTTTCAGCTTAGGGCATTTTTTCCCCCTAATCCTCCAGATTTATCAGGATCTAGCAAACTTTTTTCAGTGGCAATTTGATAAAAATTTCCAATTTTATGCAATACTCTGGAGTCTTCAGAAAATCCTTCTGATGGACATGAATCCAATTGGAGTCATTTTGAAATGGATAGTCAATTTATTGGATTAGTTGATAAGGTGATGAAAATCTCTTATAATCAGATGGATATCATCAGTGAATCAAAAAAAAAAAGGCTTTTCCATTCATCTCTAACTCATTAAAGCCTTTGTAAATCTCATGGAATGACTTAATGGTACATTTCATGTCCCTTTCTTCTTTTGTGATTTTTAAACAGCTTAGCAAATTGTTCCTAGAGAAAGCTGTGCATCACAGTGCAAAGACTTCAATTCAGAAGCTAAGGCAACCCTCTTGCTCATATGGAGCTGGCCAACCAAGCTGAAATCAGGAGGACACCAAAACTAATCTATAGTAGATTCTCTGAGACCAGAAAAATAAGTTGTAATTCACAAGGGCATTTTCTCCTGGAGGTTTAACCTGAGATTTCCATCTTTTCTCTCATCTCCACATTAAGCGAAAAGAATAGACGCGTGGCCTGAGGCAAAGCAAGGCCTATTCCTCTAAACTCTTGAATCGTGTCACAGTTGGTGAAAGCAGCTGATTTAACAGAATGACTTACTGCAGATATATTCACCTGAGATTTGTCCAAAGCTTTGCAGCAATACCACTGGCCAGTTAAAGAAGCCAGAGCATTTATTTTTTATATACTCTATTCTTTCGCCTATATTCATTAGCTGAACAGTTGTGCAGAAGCAAGTGTTGGCACTCATAAAAACAATGTCCATTTTTATTCTGCTGGCATACAAATGAACATATTCATATCCGTACCTATTGCATCCTATGAGAGTCTAGAATGTATCTATTCTGCCTCTGAGGAACCTCAGCCATGGCCTTAGACCCTCAAGGACCTCCATATCCTGAACCATGTGCTTTCATTTCATTTGGGAACAGGAAGACAAAGGAAGAGAAAATTGCTTTCCTGGGTATCTGGCCACTTCCCATGACAGATGTGTCACCATCAATGCTGCAGTCCTCTCTCTTTCCTGTTACTACCTCAACCAGCTCCTGCTCAATGACAAAGTCACCAAATATCAGAGTACTGCAGATGACTATTTTTAATCTTGAAAGGTGTACAGCTATTCTCTTATAAATCAAAAACATCCATCAATCATATGACAATTTGAACAGATGCCATTCTAAGATGTGCAAGGTTTTTAAGCTAGCTCGTTTTAAGTAAGTACAAGATTCTTTTTTGTCATTTGCATTTCAGAAAATGAACCCAATCATGCCAAAAAGCACAGGTTTCAAATTTGCAAATTGTCTATAAATTTGGCTGAGTGAATTTTTATAAGAAAATCACAAATTTATAGAACTAATAAATATTATTTCTCTTCATCTGTACAAGGCCCAATCTATTATAGTTTCTTAATAACCAGTTCATTAATACCATTCACATTTTTAAATATAGATTTTAAAACTGAGTTTTAACTTCTTTCTTGGTTCACATGTCTCACATCTTGCTTGAAAAAAGTTGCATGAACTTTAGCTGAGGAGTTTCACATATTCTCCTCATCTCAAATGCAGTCTCTGCAGGGAATAATTTCCTGTGGGAAGTAACTGTAGGAGTATCTCTGATGCTCTGTGGAAAAGTAAGAACAGCTGCAAGTTTTTTAAAAAAATAACCTATATAGAAAAATGTCAAACTAGGGGCATGTCTACCTTTCCTCTGACTAAACACAACCATCGTTCTTTAAGCACTTACTAAAAGAGAATTAGTTAAGCAAGATGATGGCTCAAAACCAGGCTAGATAGTGCTAAAGAAAAATTCAGTACTATTCACCTCAGCATTACAGAAAATACTATTTAATAGCAATTGCCATGTCTGCCTTAAAATAATTAACAAGGTATTTCCTCTCCTACCCCACCATCTCTATTAGTAATCACATACTAAAGCTGCACTACCCTCTGAGATTATAATATGTGCCAAAATTATGTAAAAGATCATGCTTGTTCCGCTGTATTGAATGTAACAAATTGAATGTGTATGCACACATGTGAATTTATATATACCTTGAATATATTTGTATATGCACACATATATAATATTATAATTATTTTACACACAAGTTAAAAACTAGATGATGTTTTATATACACACATAATTTCCAAAATACAATCTAATGAAGTGTTATAGTTATTCAGACTAAAATTTAAAAAGTAATATATAGTATGTACACAAAAATACTTTCAAACCTGTTATGAACATGGCATCAGTATTTGTTTAGGCAAGAGTTGCTCTACACTTGGTAAATTATCAAATAGCACCTAAATCGCACCACTGGGGAATTCTAAACTGCAGTTAGAACTGTGAGTGCTCTATCAGGAGAACATCTGTTAATAGTCTGATGCATGAGCTCACTTGCAAACATATAGATTGGTTGTAATGCATATTGGTATTTTTCAAAAATCACCCAGGAAGTTTTTAAAATCACTTTGAACTTAGACCATATAGCTGGCTATAAGTGTCAAAACTGAACACAAATGGAGATGAGATCATTAATGATAACTTTGTATATTCTTTTAGGCCCTTTCAGTTGGGATCATGTTTATGCTCTCATTACCTTCAGAAAGATGAAATATCAGTGATTCTAAATATTTTACTAGATATTAAACTGTGCTATCAGAACCAAGGCAAATATGTCAATGCATATGATATTGCTTAATAATTTCTCTCAAATGGAAATATAGTAATAATGGGAAAATGTCAATATAATAGTGAGGTTCAAAGATTCTACAGATGAAGTTTTTAAAGCAAAAGCTAAAAAAGAAATAATTTGAAAGACAATCTATAGCCATTAGATCTTGGGTTCTTGCTGTGTGTATATACTTAACAACATCTTTACCACCAAGAAACAAAGTGAGATCATTTGTTTCCTTTTAAATTTACTGCGTTTATTATTTATTTCCTAAGTATGTGATGTAGGTGTACACCACATGTCATAGCCCTTGTGTGGAGATCAGAAGACAATGTGCAGGAATTGGTTTTCTCCTTCTACCAGGTTCATCCTGCAGATCATCAGACTTGGAAGTAAGTGCCTTTACCCAGTGAACCATCTCACAAGCCCTATTTGTTTATTTTTTTAATTGAACCAAAAATATTATTTAATACATAAGGAAGACATAATATAAATAATTAACTATAAAAGGGTAGGTTGTAATATGAACTGCAAGTGATTAAAGGGATATATAAAAATAATGAGAAATGCCTGGCGTGGTGGTGCACGCCTTTAATCCTAGCAATTGGGAGGCAGAGGCAAGCAGATCTTTCTGAGTTCAAGGCCAGCCTGATCTACAGAGTGAGTTCCAGGACAGCTGGGGCTACAGGTCTCAAAAAGACCAAAAATAAATAAATAAATAAATAATGAAAAATGGCAGAGGAATAATGGATGCAAATTAAAGTGTGAAGACTACATTTAACTAAAAAGAATACCAATTATCCAGCTATGTATTAGGGACATCTTCACATTACATTAAAGGAGGGGCCAAATTTTGTCTCATTTTTTATATGGGCAATGTCAAGAATATTGAAAAAGTAATCAAATCTTGTGTCTTTTGTCATTTTCTTAGATATGGCATCAGTGCCCACAAAATTTCATTATGAGTCCAACAGTGAAGAATGTTCCATTGGTCCTCTAAGGATGTAAGTGAAATACCACCAGAAAATTAGCCCAAAGGGAGTGGTTAACCCTCTGTCAGTACATCCAGTACAACTGAATCAGGTTAGGAACCCTTCATCAACCTCTGTGTCCTACATAGTGATTAATGCTGAGTAAGCAGAAGGGTCACAGGTATTTTGGGACTTCCTCTGTTCACACCCAAGAAGGCATGGAGGAAAAGCCTAAAGGAAATCCACATAAGTGTGCCACACTATGATCAAATGTAGTATAGTGGTAGGGTCCTTTCCTGGTATGCACAAAGTCCTGGGTACCACTCCCAGCACTACTGGCTATAGTGCCACTTGCTGGTAGTCCTTGTTCTCAGAAGGTTGAAACAGGAAGATCATAACTTCAAAGCCTTCCTTCTATGCTATGCCACGTTAGTAGTTAGTAGTTCCCCTGTCCAAAAATTTTCACAATAGAATAATTTTTATGAAAAGTCAGTATCAAGTTGAAAAAGATTGGAAAAATTAATCTAAGGTATTGAAAAGCTCTTTAACTTAAAGACGTACTAAATGTTTCAAAGCTTTTATAAAGACTGAAAGTTTTTACTTTGTGTGTGTGTGTGTGTGTGTGTGTGTGTGTGTGTTGGGGTATATGCACATGAGTTCAGGTACCAATAGAGGCCAGAAAGAAACATCAAATCCCTTGGAGCTGTAGTTACAGGCATTTGTGAGCTGCCTGACATGGCTGTCGGGAATCAAACTTGAGTCTTCTGCAGAGTAGTACATGCTCTTAACTGCCAAGCCATCTCTCCAGTCCCTATTTGAATGTATACAGTCTACAGAGTGAGTTCCAGGACAGCTGGGCTACAGTGAGACCCTGTCTCAAAAAGACCAAAAAAAAAAAATCCAAGCATGATAAAAATTAAATTAAAAATTTTGTAACAAATACTTATCCAATTAAATTAAAAAATGTATCCAATTAAATAATAATCATATTCATCTACAATGGAATATCTTTCATTAACAGAAAAATCAGACAAAGTGAAGAAATATTAGAGAGTAAAAGAAAAGTGGGGAGTGGTGGCACAGCACCCACTAATCCCAGCACTCAGGAGACAGAGGCAGGAAGAGCTTTGTGAGATTGAGCCTAGCCTGGTCTACATACTAAGTTCCAGATCAGCTGGAGCTACAGAGAGACCCAGTCTCAAGAGAAAGAGAGAAAGAAAAAGAGGGAGGGAGGAACACAAAAAGTAAAAGAAATTAGTTCTGTATAGTTTACTGAGTAAAATAATTCAAATGGCATTGTGGTCTTTTGTATCAGAAGTAGGTATTTGGGGTTTGTTTTTTTTTTTTCCTTTAAAATTTTTCTTTTTTTTAATTTTTTTTTTTATTTTAACATTTTTTATTGATGCTTTGTGCATTTCATACATCATTTTCCAATTCAATTCGGGCATATTTCCCTTTCCCTTCCCCCCCACCCCCACCCTATCCCAGATCATTCATTCTTCCATAACTGTCCTGCATCTTTCTCTCAGTTTTTTTTTCCTTTTTTAGCTATAAGTGATAATCCATGAGTACAAGCATCCTTCATGTAAAACCAATTTGCAGGCTGTTGTGCCCAAACCCCCACAACCCCACCTTCCAGCGGGGGGTGAGGGGTTGTATGTTCAATCAAGTTGATCAAATGAGTGTCCAGACTACATTGCTGTAGTTTCACCATTCACCCCAATCACAGCCCTTACATTCTACCACGCCCTCTCTTCCGCAGATTGTTCCCTAGGCTCGTATCTGGGGCTAGAAAGATTGCTCAATGATTAAGAGACCTTAATTCCAGAGGACCCAGGTTTGGTTCCCAGCACCCACAGGGAGCCAAAAACTATCTTTAACTCCAGTTCCAGAGTACCCTTGCTTGTGAGAATACCAGGCACACACATGGTACACTTACATACATGCAGGCAAAAACTACTCATGCACAAAGAATAAAAATAAAAATTTTAATTAAAATTCTCATAATTGATCACAATATTCCTCTTACAGCTCATCAATAAATGAATATGTATAGTCAACCTCAATGCAAAGGGTAATCTTTTTCATGTTTACATGATGAGATGAAGAAGAGGAAAAGGAACTACTTGAGTAATACCAGATATGACTATCTTTTCTCTAACCCACTTAACTGAAGTTAACTTAAAATTACTTGTAATTTAGATATCAAGGCTCGGAAAACACTTTAAATAGAATTTACTAAAGAAAGAGTCAAATCAATCCATTCTTGGAAAAAGTAAGCTCTCAGAAAATGATCCAATGGAGGATATTTGCAAGGCCCAGGACTCTACTCTTGTTAAATTGTCTCTTTTATTGGAAAGAGCTGTGTGAAGGCAACTAGAGACAGGCAAATGATGAAAATATCTTTATTTCATATTCTGAAGAAAACTTAAGAGTATTTCTTTGATAGCCCCAAGACTTATGCCATTAAACAAATACCTACAGAGTCAGGAAACAAAGCCATATAACTTTGAGGTATTTTAAAGAAAGTGTCAAAAGGTTAATCCAATTCTACACTGAAGCATTCCCCAAGGTCTCCAAAGTAAAGTTTAAAATGTATAATCTAGTCTCCTGTGTCTGTTAATCCTTTTCACCTACGATTAGTTCCTGTTTATGTTAGCAAATAAAAAGATTTAATGTAGGTCAAAGGTTCTTAGAACTTGTTTCCCTTTTAACAAAAATCAATATCCCAAAGAAACGTAACTCGCTTTTTATAGGAACTGTCTCTCTATAAATAATAATAACAAAAAGTAGTAAGAGTGGGTTCCCTAGTTGAAGTAACTGAGTTAGTCACAAGATCAAATAAAATCAGAGTTGGCTGGTTACAAGGGTCAAACAAATTAAGCTTTCTTAGAGATTTGGATCAGCATCTGAGCCTAGTAACTAGGCTCCTTAATTGAATATTAAGAACTGTCACTCAAATGCAGGAAAAACGGTGATGATTATATAATAGCCTTCCATTGAGATTATTCTTGTCTAGCATATGGACTATTTCAAACCACACTTCACAAGTTTTGATACTTTTGACATCTTAATCTAAAGTAGATACTGTTTAAAATCCTGTGATCACTAAAGTGCTCTAAAATATAAGCTATTTAAATATGCATTTCCTGACAATTAATGTCTACCAGTGACAGTGACCAAATGTTTTATTACAAGTCAATAAATGAAGAGAAGCTGAAACAGAACATAAGACAATTAACCAGCAACCCCCATAACTTCATACTGCCACAGAATAAACAAACTTAACACAGTAGTTCTTTAATCTTTCCTTAAAAGCATGATGATGAGCAATTCCTTAACATAAAACATTGGATTTTGAATACGGTTATTAATCGCGTTCAATATCCAACTTAGATCTGTATGAAAACTTGTCAAATTTGCAGAGAAAAAGATCAAGTTAGTTTACATAGCGTGGATAAATTATTTTTCCATCTGACTATATGAATGTTTAGACACAGCCATTGGTCTTGCAGTCTAACAGAAAGCAGAACATTGCATCAGAAAAGGTACCTCTTAACCCACTGTGTCTGGAAAAAGGAAATGCAAGGTCACTGAGTTAATGCTATGTCTGTTTTAATTAACACTCAAAAAATCTCACGCTTAACATACACAAATAGCAAGATGACAGCTACATAGGCAAAGAAATTTAACCTGGGAAAAATTAGAAAGAAAAAGAGTCAAACTATTAATTGTGTTTCTGGGAGATGAGATTTCCAGGCATTTGTTTCTCTCCTTCTGTGCCACATCTCCATATCTCAAAGATCATAGTTAAAAAAAAAAAAAAAAAGATCATAGTTAAAGAATAAGTATCTTGCCAGGCATGGTGGTGCACACCTTTAATCCTAGCACTTGGGAGGCAGAGTCAGGTGGATCTCTGTGAGTTCAAAGCCAGCCTGGTCTATATAGTGAGCTCCAAGCCAGCTAGGACTAAAAAAAAAAAAAAAAAAAAAAAAAAGAAAAGAAAAGAAGAAGTGTCTTATTGTAAGAAATTTCTTCTTACCAAACTATACTTCAGTTTTTACTGATGCATTTAGGTCATAGGAGAAATATATAAGCTGATGTTTTTAGACATTGTTTTTACAGGAAAAATGTAAATGGTTAACAAGTACAGCTTAGTCAGAAAGAGAATTCTTCAAGCACACTGCATTAATTTAGGAGGTCTAAGGTTCAAATCACAAATTAAATGGCTTCCAGAAACATATTTAATATACACAAGATTAATTCTGTGTTTCATTTTACTTCTCTAAGTATGTTATCTTCAGTGGTAAGTTTTGGCCTCTTTTCAATAAAAAGTGCATTTGGCAAGAACTGAAACATTTTCTCAGCTATGTAGGTGATGATTAATGGCTCAGTACTCAACAGCATCATGATCACTTTCACTGGATCTCTGTTTTAAATATATATATATATATATATATATGTATGTATATATATATATATATACATATATATGTATATGTATATATATAATATATTTCATGGCTATTAAAATCATATTGTTCAAAGAATATAATTTAGAAACAGGTTCAAAGATTAAGAAGTTTTAAAATTAAGCTTAAAAATTACGTATTTCTCTTATGTTAAAGAAATTCCTGCTTGTAAATGAAATTGTAAGGTTTTTTAATGAGATATATTATTTAAGTTTAGCGGTCAAAGAGGAGTGTTGATAGTGTTGAACTCAAAGATCACTACACTCTGGCCTCAGTTCCTTTGTTGTTTTAAAGCATCCTTCTTTGAGATACCCCTGTTTAAATAAGAATTTATTCTCTCATGAACTCACAGTGTAGCTGAGACTGACCATGAACTCCTACCCCTCCTGCCCTCACCTCCTAGGTGCTGAGATGGTAAGTCCTATTCCACTGAGCTACAATCTTAGTCTTAACAGTTTTGTTAAAGTTTTCAATTCTCAGTGAGTTGAAAATGCAAGCTAGATACTGGGATAAGAAGCTTCTTTCTCTTCATATCTCCTTAATTTTCCATGTCTTTCTATTTTCCTTCAAAAGTATCTCATATGCAAATATAGAAATATAATGAAGCCCCTTACTTGACACAATTAACATACGTTAATAAGAAAAAAGTGTCCTAAACATGTTTTGGAATTAACCTATAGTTTATTTTCAGACTTTGGAATTTTGGTTTATGTGTGGAGTGTATATTTGCATATTTTGGAATAATATAAAATTAAAGGGAACAAAAAAAAAAGAGAGAGAGAGAAACCTGTTCAAAGAACTGACCAAAACAGTAAACTTCTGCATCAAAAATGTTATAAAAAACTGAGAAAAAGGGGCTGGAGAGATGGCCTATCAGTTAAGAGCGTCGACGACTACTCTTGCAGAAGACCTGGGTTCCATCCCCAGTACCCACATGGCAGCTGAGAACCATCTTTAACTCCAGTTCCAGGGGAATTCTGACACCCTCTTCTGACTTCTGAGGCATTGCACGACATGGGTGCACAAACCTACATGCAGACAGTACATTCATATGCATACAAAAATAAATAAAATTAAAAAAAAAAACTTAAAAAAAAAGACTGAGAAAAAGATGCAAGACAGGACTTAACATGTATGGCAGAATCCATGAGCTCTGGCAGAGGGTGGGGAGAGTGAGGGGTGGGCATGGATGGGGGAAGGAGTCTAAAACAAACAAACAAACAAAAAAACCCATGAAATAAAAGTAACGCAAAAGAAAACAATTCAGAAAACTTGAGCCCCAAACTGTTTGTAAAAATAAAAATGTTTCTTAAAGCATAAAAAAAAAAAAAAATAAGAAAAAAGTGCTATCATAGGCAGAGGCTCTTTGAAACTCACAAATGTGGGTATCAATGCAGGCAGATCCTGAATAATAATCAATGCATTAGCTTATTTGGGAGAAACTATGGTATTTGTTTGCACCAGAGACCTCACTTGAGCCTATAAATTTAGATTTCCAAATAAATGACCACACTTATTATTCTCTGGGGGAATTGATAAAGAGATCTCAAAGTATAAGCTAAAGTTGGTGAAAAAAAAAAATCACATCTGGTTTGAAAATAACCCCAATAGAGTGGTTGGTATATATTGTTTGTAGAGAAACAGAATATTAGAGATCAAGAGCCAAAATTATGTTGGACTCCTTTAGTCTCCTTGGAGTCGTTATTACTAGCCTCTGTTTCTGGCACAATATCGTTGAGATTACTATTAGATCGGTGAAATAGTAATTACAATATTTACACTGTTGAAATTTTTCCATTTGAATGGGAGGAAATGACAGAAGAGAGGAGATAACACTAGGGAAGTTTGAAAAAGCCATATCCCTTGTGCAAACCTGCTGTATATATGAGTTTAGTTGTAATTGCCTTGCACAAGGGATTATGGACTTGCAAGAAATTATACGTTGCCAAATAAAAAGGCCTCTGCAAAGTATGGGATACTTTGCCTCCAGTTGTTGGCCAGGTCTGTCCTGGAGACTGCCCAAACTGTGGGAATGACTTCTACAATGTGGACACACTCTGGATAAATGACTTTTACCTAGCCTTACAACTGAAGAGATAATTTATGGGGTTTTTGTTGTTGTTGTTGTTGTTATTGGTTTGGTTTTTTTTTTTTTTTTTTTTTTT
>VZQC01006693.1:1553982-1613395 GCA_009823505.1 Rhizomys pruinosus | reverse complement strand
GTGGTATCTTAAGGTGGTTTTAATTTGCATTTCCTTAATTATTAGTGATGTTGAACACTTCTTAAGGTGTTTCTCAGCCATCTCTAATTCCTCCTCTGTGAAGTCTCTGTTCAGATCTTTGCTCCATCTTCTGAGTGATTCATTTGTTTTCTTTCTTCTTTGTTTTTTGAGTAGCTTGTATACTCTAGAGATTAATGCTTTGTCGGATGTATCTGCTGTGAAGGTTTCCTCCCATTCTGTGGGTTTTCTCTTCACTTCTTTTATTGTTTCCTTTGATGTACAGAAGCTTTTGAGATTAATGAGGTCCCACTTGTCAATTGACGACCTTATTTCTTGTGCAGCTGCTGTCTGATTTAAGAAGTCTTTTCCTACACCTACGTCTTATAGTCTGCTGCCAAGTTTCTCTTCTATCACCTCCAGAGTTTTGGATTTCACGTTGAGGTCTTTGATCCATTTGGAATTGACTTTTGTACAGGGTGAGAGGTAGGGGAATACATAAATAATTGAAAACTATCAGATACTGTCTTAGGGATAGTCCATTTTTTAAGCAAATGGATTGTGTAATGCATGAGTTCAGATGGAGGGTTGGGGGAGATGCGGGGGCCTAAATTTGAATGGGAGCCATTGTATTAAATGTACAAATGCACAATAAAAATTAAAATATGGTTTCTAAAATAAATAATAATAATAATAAATAAATAAATAAATAAATAAAGCTTTTCCTAACACCATCAAGAAATTCTTTTGTGTAGATTTGTTAAATGATAATGAAATACATGTAGCTTTAATATGAGAATGGTAGGAAGTGTTCAAAAACATCTTTCATTCCTTCTTTCACTCAATTGTTCATTTTGTTAGTTCCTATCTGACAAGTACAAAACCAGTCTTTGCTCAGAATAACCAGAAATAAGACTTAAATTGTTAGATCTAAGAAGCTTTCACATAGTTTTAACTGCTTCACAATACCACTCAAGAATACTCCCCTGGGGGCCTTTGAGATTCCTCCCTTACTTAGGTTGGCTGACTGTTTAAGTTGTTTTAGTTGGCTGGTTGTGTGGGTGAGTGATTGTGTGAGTAACTGGCTGATTTTCTATCTACTGTACTCTCTCAGTGCATGGAATCACAGTCACCATGAGTGTCTATTAGTATTGATGGAAGTGTATTTGATTCTTAAGGTGGGTTAGGGCAGAGTAAAACACAGGCTCTGTATCCATTAATCCACCTAGCAAAATTCATTGGATATTTTTGTCTGATTTAAAGAGCTACAGAACAGATGACTTCTCTGTCTGCAGTCCTTAGCATTGCTTTTGAAATGTGCACTAAATACAGCTACATAGGATAGCTGGAATAAACAAACATTAAAAAATAAAATCTAAAAAGTAATATATCAATTATAATATATAGTAGAATTTATAAAGTAATTTGAATAGAAGTTAAATACAGAAATACTCCTAAAATCCAGTAAAATCCAGTAAAGGAAATATGTAGACTCAGCATAACTTACATATTGCTCAGTGTCTGATCATATAATATAAAGCCATTTTAGATTTTGTTTTTAACTGGCACAGAGGAGAAAATGCTATATTAATTGAGGGAGAAAATCTTTGAATGGGAATAGCATTGACTTTTAAATTATTGGCCTTATCTTGCTCTTTTATGTATGCTCAGAATAGTGACAGTATTTTCAACAATGTTCCAAAGGAACATTGTAGCTTACAAAGTGGAATTATTATGATACGGTACACTTAATGCATTTTTTTCATAGCATCTTATTTCATAAAAATCAATTGGATTTTATGCCTCGCATAGAGGCCCATCTTCCAGAATGAAGTTATTATGGGTGAGCTGGGCAAGCTGGGCAGATACCATCAAATGCACTAGAACCTTTCTGTAGTGTTTATTGTTATACTGAATGCAAGGTAAGGCACTCTACCACACTGCAATAAGAAGCACTTTCTCTAGCACATCCATTATAGGAGCTCTTTACAGAAAAATATCAATATTATAAAGTTAGTCAAGCATATCTTGAAGTTTTCCATAGGAGAGATGAACTGACATTAAAAAAATGAACTGCCACAATACAAATTTACAACCAATGAGCATTTAGCAGAATGCCTAGCCTGTGGTAAGCAATGAACAGTTTCTTAAATAAATGAATAATGGCAGTTCTCTAATATATACAATAAGAACATAAGAGTTAAAAAGCAACAAGTACAAATAAAGGGTAAAGATTCCATTCACATAGGTAAAGGAATGATACTGGGGGCTGGAGAGATGGCTCAGCAGTTAAGAGCACTGACTCCTCACCCACATGGTGGCTAAGAACCGTCTTAAACTCCAGTTCCAGGGAAATCCGGCACCCTCTTCTGACCTCCGCGGCATTGCACAACAGGGGTGCACAAACCTACATGCAAACAGTACATTCATACACATAAAAAATAAAGAAATAAAGAAATGATACTGGATTTTAATACCAATAATCAAAGCCAGACACTAAGAAAAGATTTCAAGCTGGAAATATAAAAATATCCATAATTTTGAAAGCCAAGCTGAAAATAAGATCTCAGATTAGAATTCCTTCTGATTCTCCTGAAATTTTGTTTTCTTCCAATCCTATTAGCACTTATAGTTTCCTGGTTCTTTTAAACTCTTATAGACTTAGTCTGTAAGCTTGCCTATTGACTAAATGTCACTAGGAACAACCGTGGTGAGCCCCTAAACATTCATTGAATGAAATAACTCACAGAAAGATTATTTCCATCTCTCATTAATGGGCCTGAGCTTCATGTTTCTTGGGGATTATTTCTGCAGTACTAGTTCCAGGACAGAACTTAAATAGAACCTCATAGTGTATTTAATTCTATTTAAATATCCATACAATTAAATGTGATTCTTTTAAAGGTACTTTTGCCAAGACACTGCTCTTACAATCTTTCTGCCCCCTCTTCCAATGGTCCCTGAGCCCTGGGGGAGTGAAGCTTAATGTAGGAGTCCTGTGCAAGGACCTACACTCTACAGACTCCTAATCTCCACATTTTGGCAATTTGTGATTTGGGGGGTTCCTGGTCTTCTGTAGGTGTAGAGGTTGCATTGTAGACGTGCAACTTGGGCTTGGGCGATTCACAATGTCTGTTTGTGACCAGTTGTGGGACTCTGTAATAGTTTTCATCTGATGCAAAGAAGCTTCTTTGATTAGTGGTGACTGGGATATGTGTCTGTAAATATATAAGGATACATATTTTGCACTTAGTAAGAAGTTAATTAGTCCAGGGATGTGACAACAGCCTTGGGGATTTTTCTAAGTTCTATGACCTCTCCATCCATGTGTATTTGGTTATGTTTACAGTACCACACATGACTTTCCACTCATTGAGTAGGATGAAGTCAAATTAGGTAGCTGTTGATCACCCCCAAGATAAAAGTGCCACTGCTGTACCAGCATTCTATGCTGTGCCAGTCATTCCTATGGATATTTGGTCTTAAAGCTGGTGTTGGACCATTGTTTGATGTTCTCCCTGAGTAGGTTGCATAGTGCTCTCCAAAGCTCCTGTAAGATTGAAAAGAAGTTATATATTTTCTTATTCCAAGAGAATAAAAAATGTTATATATTTTCTTATTCCAAGAGAATAAAAACAATCAAATCAAATCAAAAACAATCAAATCAAAGCAAAACCAAAATCCTAACAGAATAAATAGTTCAGTGTCTGGCATCTGAGATTCACTCAGTGCTCTTCTGCTCTAAAGGTCTAGAGCAGTCCACCTTTTTTGGCTACCGCATCTGTAGTATACACAGCCTGTCTTGTAGCTCAGACTGGTTCTACTCCGTACCTGCTGCTACCTTTGGTGGTCCTCCCATGTTCCTGGCAACTCCGATGTCCCAGTCTCAAATGGCCTCTCCTGGCTTCTCATAGTGTTGAGCCTCAGATTCTCCTTATGGCTACTTCTGTCCTGGGATCACCACTGCAACTGAGGCTGACTTTCACCAATGCCGTCTCACAGGGCCAAGCCTCAGCTGTTCTTCATGCCTTCAAAACCAATATCATGTGTGAGACTTTTACATATTGCCGAGTTCAGATTACAGCTCCAGATATAGCCTTGGTCTCTGCTGGATCACAACATCTGTGTGCTGACCCAAGGAAATACTTCCCAAGAGATTTTTGCCTCAATGATATTGGTCTCTTATTGATCACAGCTGATACTTTAGCTCCAAATAACCCACATTCATTTCCTTGGTAAAATTTTCACTTCTCAGATTCTTAATTCAAATATATCATAAAAATACAGTCTTTGTGGAACTCTCAAACTTCCCTCTGAAATTTCACAAATGAGGCCTCCATTGTCTTCATTGCTTTCAGCATCATCTTCCAAGCTCCAGTAAGAGTGCATTAAGCTCTGAGCACTTCCAGCCCAAAATACCAAACTCTTCCACAACTACACACACACACACACACACACACACACACACACACACAAAACTAGCATGCTCAGGTTCATCACAGCATATCCTACTCTCCCAGCACAAATTTCTCTCATTTACTTCTCTGTTGCTGTGATAAAACACTGACCAAAAAGAACTTGAGGAAAGGGTTTATTGGCTTACATCATTGAAGGTTGTCAGGGAAGGAACTCAAGGCATGAACCTGGAGGTAGAAACTGAAGCACAGAATATGGAGGAATCCTGCTTACTGGTTAGCTCTCACTGTCCTATGCAGTCATCTCTCCTATAGAGTCCAGGGACACCTGCCTGGGAATGGAAGCACCCACAGTTGGCTAGACCCTCCTGCATCAACCAGCAATCCAGAAAATGTCCTATAGACCTGCCCATAGAGCAATCTGATGGAAAAAATTCCTCAGTTGAGGTTCCCTCCTCCAAGGTGTCCCAGTTCATGTCAAGTTGATGAAAAAAAAGCACATATTCATTTATTATTTTTTTTTCATAATTTTCTTGATTATCTTAAAGCACTTCTTTCAGAGAAATTCTCATGTAATTCATGTAGTAGTAAAATTATATTGAGATGCTGATTACTAATTTGTTAATATAGTCTTTGGCCATATCAGGTTAGTTCTATCCAAATGAATACTATTCCATGTGTGGAGATATTTTTTTAATTTTTTTTCTTTTGGTCTTTTAGAGACAGGGTCTCCCTGTAGCCCCAGCTGTCCTGGAACTTACTCTGTAGACCAGGTTGGCCTTGAACTCACAAAGATCCACCTCTGCCTCCCAAGTGCTAGGATTAAAGGTGTGTACCACCATTCCCGGCATTGTGGAGGTAGTTTTTCTGTTCACTTACTTTTAGTCAATATCATCACATGGTCTTATTATTTCTTAAGAATTTTCCCTTTTCGGGGCTGGAGAAATTGCTCAGTGGTTAGGAACACTAGCTGTTCTTGTAGAGGACTGGGGTTCAATTCCCTGCACCCACATAGTGGCTAACAACCTTCTGTAACTCCAGTTCCAGGGGAATTTGATGCCCACTTCTGACCTCCATGACAAGGTTGCACTATACATGCAGGCAATACATTCATACACATAAAGATAATAAAATTTTATGAAAGAATTTTCCCTTTTCAATAGTATTGTTGCTAACTTTTAACAAATATTTCCAGGATTTCATTCAGATATAGAAAAGCAAGCTTGGAGCTGGAGAGATGGCCTAGTGGTTAAGAGCACCAACTGGTCTTGCAGAGGACCAGAGTTTGATCCCCAGTATCCACATGGCAGCTGAGAACCATCTTTAACTCCAGTTCCAGGGGAATCTGACACCCTCTTCTGACCTCCGTGGCATTGCACGACACAGGTGCACAAACCTACATGCAGACAGTACATTCATACACATACAAAAGTACTAAATAAAAAATTTAAAAAAAAAACAAATAAGCTATTAAAAAAGAAAGAAAAGCAACCTCATAATTTTGTCTTTATCTTTATTTAAAGTATGTACCATGTTTTCATTAATTCTTGTAAATTTGTTACCAGAAGTCCTAAAGTGTATCAATATTCATTTCTACTTTTTCAAACGCATATCAATCATTTAATTTTAAAGTCTCAAAAGTTTTAAAGCCTCAAAATTTATCTAGAATTTATAAGACTTTGATGAAAAGTGACAACTATTTTTGTTTTTCTCTTGCTCTTTTTCAAAACATTAAACTTTATTTTTTGATACATGGCATTTATCATTGAAGAGGTTTCCTACATTACATTTCAACATGGCTTTTGAAGTTCAACTGGCTGCCAAATTCTAATGTATTAGCTTCATATTTTATTATTGTGATTGTTATTTTTCTAGTTTATTAACATAAAAATTATAATACTGCTTTCTAATATTTAATCAACTTTGTATTTCTGGAACAACCCATGACTCATATAATTGCAATATTCTTTTTCTACATTTTGGGTTATCTTAGTAGTTTGATGTGGATCTTATTTTGAATGGGGATTAATTATATGTTTTCTATATACCTTTTACTAAGTACAATATTATGTATTGATTTTTGTGATATGAGCACAAAAGTATTTCTAAGGAAATTTTTCATTTTCTTGATGGCAAGAAACATTGAAACTAGCATGGGAAGGTTAAACTGTTAAAGGTTGTGTGTGTGCATGGCTGGGCTGCAGGTCACTGGTAGGAGTGGCTGCTGACATTACGCAGAGACCACGGATCAAAACCCAACACCACACACTCACACACAAAAATCCAACAAAAGTGTGGCTACACTACCATTCCACTGTGTGGTGTTGAGTTTTCAAAGTTTTTCGGAGGTATTGGTCTGTCTATTCATTCTGAATTGCTTTGTTAATATTTTATAGAAGTTTCTTCTTGCCTCTAAGGTTTCAAGCTTCTGCAAACAAAATTCCAGTCTTTTCTACACTTCTTTTCGTCTTTGTTGTCATTCTATTTCTTTATAATCCTGTATATTTTTATGTCTTTTCTTCTTCCTCATCCATTTTTTAAAGTATTTTATTTTATTTATTATTATTAAATTTTTTGGTATTTTTGAGACGGGGTCTCCCTTTAGTCCCAGCTGTCCTAGAACTTGCTCTGTAGACCAGGCTGGCCTTGAACTCACAGAGATCCGCCTGCCTCTGCCTCCCAAGTGCTAGGATTAAAGGTGTGTGCCACCATGCCCGGCTCCTCATCCATTTTTATAACTGAAACTCTGCTTGATTGATTTGGTAAGTCATTTCATAAAAACATCTTTGCGGTAAACTCTTTCTTTACTACCAAGTTTCCTGTTTACTTGGTGATTTCAGATTCATCTATTTTTTTCTTTCCATTTTTACTTTATTCAGCTAATTTTTCCCATTCTTTTGTCACTTTATTAAGTACTGTCTGATTTATTGCTGTTATTCAATGCTGTTGATTCTCATATGGAATGTGATAATGTTTTTAGATTTTAGTTTTAGTTTTCACTTCACAGGCACTGATGGTTTCTATATTTCCTGCTCTCTATAATTAGTCCTGTCAATATTTATTTCCTCCTTAACAGAAAATAATCTGGTAGTATGTTTCCAAATCTAAAGTAATTAAATTTAGTTTTGTACATTTATTACTAAATTTCTTTTATTCAATTTATTTTATTTACTTTACTACTTCCTTAAACCATGATCCACAAGCCTTAATTTGTTTTAGTTGTTCAGGTTTTCCTAATGGCCCCATAAATGACCACTCTTTATCAATTTTCTATGTACAAATGAAAGAATACTTCTATTTTCTTTTGAAGTAACTGTAAAAATTGGTACATGTGGGGCTGGAGAGATGGTTGAGTGTTGGAGAGCCCTTGCTGCTCTGTGGAGAATCCTGGTTCAGATCCCTGCATCTACACAGGGTGCACTCCCTATCTCCTGTAACTCTAGTTCCTGGGCATATGACACTCACTTCTGGCCTTCATGGGCACCAGGCACACACACACATTGTGCACAGAGATACATGCAGGTGAAACAGTCCTATAACAAAATAAATTTTAAAATTAATGAGTAAATAAATTGATTATAGTTCTCAAGTTCTCTACTCTTTTCATACTATCCTCTGCTGTATCTGTTCAGTTTTCATAGAGGTATTTCATTATTTTGTATCCATCTTATATCTACTTTAGACCATATTTTACTACATTAAATTATCATACCCAATAATTTTGGCATTTCTATATCATTTATTGTACATTTGTCTACTCTTAACCTGGTATTTTCAATCTTTCTTTAATTATAGAGTTTTTCTTATTTAACTTTGGTTTTGAACTTACACATATTTTTTATTATTTATTTCTACTTTGTTTTGTTGGGAAAGAATTCTATATACCCTTGGTTATGTACTCAAACTCTCTTTGTAGCCATGGATGACCTTGAAGTTCTGATCTTTCTACCTCCACCTTTGAAGTTCTTGCTGGGATTATAAACAGGCATCACAACATCTTAACAAGCCTCAATTTCCCCTTCCTCCTTCCCCTCTTCTTTACCCTTCATTCTCTAACAGTCTTTTTTTTTTTTCCCCAAGCTAGTCTTGAACTCCTGGATCAGCTTCTCTCCTTCTGGAGCTACAGATGCCTCTGGCTTCAAGTCACCATTTTCAATAACAGCATTTAGACATTCACATTCAATGAAATAAGGAATGGGTCTGATTTTATTCCTTACATTTTACTTTATGTGTATATTTATGATCTTCCTTCATTTTCCTTATGAAATTATCTGTAGGTGGACGCAGGCCACCTGTGGCTGCATTGTCTTAAATTGCCTGCCTGTCCTTGGAAACTTCCCCTGCCCCTGGTGATATGTCTCAGGAGACAAACCTGTGATACAGGGAGCATGACAGGGGGTCTGGGAGTGGGCCCTGAGAGATGACATCATTTTGTCTATATAAAGGAGGTGCTGTAAATGGGATCTTAATTGCCACCTGATAAGGTCCCCAGATTCATTATTCCACATGTGTGTAAGTTTAAGACCATCGGGCTTCTGTTTGGGGATTGACTAGAAAAAGGCTACAGAAGCCACCAGCCTGGGTTCCCTGTTTTGGGAGTTTTCAGGCCCCCAAACAGGTATATTTAGTGTGGCCATTTATAAGGTGGCGTGGCGGCTGACCCCCTAGGCCAAGGGCCTGCTATGGCAGTTAGCTGCTCAGACTGGGCTGTAAGGATCAAAGTTCCTACAGCCAGCTAGCTACTGGTTTACGTGCCAGCTCCCCTCAGCTTGCTGCTGGCGGCTCTTCCCACTTCTCTTTCTCCAGCAGATGAGCTGAATGGGACTGCAGGAGAGCTCAAACTACAATTACCATTACCTTTGAGTCTCTTTTTCTCCTAGTTAATTTGGAAGCTGTACCTTTTCAACACATTGTTACATTTCTTATATTACTCTATGGTTACTATTATTAGAAAAAGAAGATATGAATTGTTTTCCAACAACATACTATTTCTCCATATAATCATTTCTAACAAATAGTAAAAACGTGAAACACAGAATAATTCATTCTTGCATAAATATAAATATCCATCTTTTGTTCCAAAAAGTAAAGTGCTATTTTAGTAAGGCATAAGATTTTAAGGTTATAGTTCTTTGTTGGTAGTAATGCCTGTAAAAAAAATGCATTTTGTTTTCTTTTTCTTTTAGGTAACCTCGGTTTACTTAGCACAACTTATAAATTCTTTTTCCTTTGATTTTGGATTTTATACCTGTTACATATGTGTCTCCGTGTGTTTGCTGGGGGGGGGGGGTTCATTGCAACATTATGGCAACCAAACTGCCCCTTTTAGTATATAATCTCTAACCTTTAGTCTTAAGAAATGCTTTCTATTACTGTCTTCTTGTATTGTATTTGTTTTTTTCTTTCATCTATTGATTTAATTCATTCTATAATTTCTAATATTAACATAATATATAGCCTTCAAGCATATTAGATGCTAATTAGCATCATCTTCAATTTAGTAAATCATATTTATTGAGATCTGAAAATGTTGACTAACTTATAAAAAGATTTTCTCATATATACATATGTTTTCATAAGTATTTAATTTTTGGTATAACAAATCTTTTTCACCTCTTCACTTTTAGGTTCAGTGATTCTATGGCAGTATTTTCCAGCTCATTTTACTTGACTAGTTATTATCCTAAATCAAATCAACCTCTTCCACTCCCAAAATGGAAGCCAGGGTGCCTTCCCCAACAAAGTGGGGATGAAATCCCTCAATCTTCCAGTATCCTTATAAATTCTCTGTCTCAGAAAGTGGGTGATAATAACCTCACCACATATCAAGGCCTTGAAGAATATTATCAGCCAATAGATCAGGCTGTCACCTGTGGTCACTTACGAGCTCTCGCCTTTGTGTTCTCTCCACTCTAAGGTCACACACTTCTTGGAATTTCTAGATACCAGTCCTTAATGTTAGCCATCTAGTTCTAGTCTCAACACTGTTGCCTGAGCCATGGAATAAAAAGCCATTTACTGCCTCTTAACACAGAGAGACTTCTTTGTCTCATACTCAAGAATGATGGGTAGGCATCTTCAGGCAGCTGTATTCCCACATCCTCCTCAGTGGTCAAAGCAGTAAATAAGCTGACTCTGTAATCATCCCACCACATAATATTAAAACAAAATCAGTGAAATGTGGTAATAAATGTCTTGCCGCATTGTCTACTTGATAAAAATCTTTAATGAAAAATTAACTTGCTTCACTCTCAATTCTTCCAGAATTCTTCATCACTCCTTTGTCAGTAAGTCCATTGCATACAAGGAACTCTTTAGTTGCTAACACATACATCCTGTTACAAAAATTCATTATGGACATAAGCCTTTAAGGGAGAGGAGCATGCCATTAATTCATAAAAGCCATAGCAATTATAGCATCTCTTACAGTAAATGTGCACGAAATTGTTAAATTAAGTAGTGGTTGTGCTAGTTTATGTCCTTTTGTGCTGATCAAAACCATGACCAAAAGCAGTTTGGAGAAGTAAGGGTTTATGTGGCTTGTAGGTTACATTGAGGGAAGCTGGGAGAGGAACCAGGCATGAATCTGAAAGCAGGAACTGAAGCAAAGACCATGGAAGAGTGCTGCTTATTGGCAAGATTTCTTACTCTCATTCAACTACCTTTCTTACATAGCCCAGGACAATCTACCCAGGGATAACATCATCCACAGTGGTCTGGGACCTCCTATATCAATTAGCAATCAAGAAAATGCCCCCCAAAGACATGTACACAGTCCAATCTGATAAGGGAATTTCCTCAGTTGAGGTTCCCTCTTCCTGTGTGTCAAGTTGACAGAAAACTAATAAAGAGAGTGATTGTTCTAGTTTTCTTTCAAATTGTTTTGATAAAAACACAGAAAAATGAAAACTTGGGGAGTAAAGGGTTTATTTTGCTTACGTCGCCTGAGTCACAGCTTACCACATAGGGAGCCCAAGAACTCAGGAGAGGGACCTGGAAGCAGGAGCTGAAGTACAGGCCATGGAGGAATGCAGTTTACTGGCTTGCTCCCCTGGCCCACGCTCAGCCTATTTTCTTATATAATACAGAACAACTTTTCCAGAGGTGGCACCTCCTACAGTGAGCTGGGCTTCCCACACAACTCAACAATCGGGAAAATATCTCACAGACATGCCACAGGCCAGTCCAATGGAGGAAATTCCCCAATTGAGGTTCCTTCACCCTAGGTATGTCAACTTGGCAATAAAGCTATCAAGCACAGTAGTAGTTGGTATGAAATATAGTATTGGAAAAGATTCTCTTTTAAAACACTTAGCTTTCAAAAATTTTTATCTACAATGCTGGAAAAATACATTTGAACAATAAAGCAGTATTTTCCAAAAGGAAAGAAATGAGAAAAAAAATTTTGAACCAATTGAAGATGCTATTGATGATGATGATGATGATGATGATGATGATGATAATGGCAAGAATGTGACCTGAGCTAACTCTAATGCCAGGGAATGTCCTGGCTTACCTCTAAACTTACTTTTAAATAAATTGACCTGAGCTAACTCTAATGTCAAGGAATGTCCTGGTTTACCTCTAAACTTACTTTGAAATAAATTGACCTGAGCTAACTCTAATGTCAAGGAATGTCCTGGCTTACCTCTAAACTTACTTTTAAATAAATTGACCTGAGCTAACTCTAGTGTCAAGGAATGTCCTGGTTTACCTCTAAACTTACTTTTAAATAAATTGACCTGAGCTAACTCTAATGCCAAGGAATGTCCTGGTTTACCTCTAAACTTACTTTTAAATAAATTGCTGGTAGATTAAGCCATAATCTTGAATGTGGGATTGAAAATTATTTTCCGTAATCAATGAGTTTATATTTTCAACTTTATCACTCAGGGTATTTACAGTTTTAAAAGGTGACTTAAGCCAGGTGTAGTGACACACACCTGTAATCCCAGCACTTGGGAGGTAGAAACAGGCAGATCTCTGTGAGTTCAAGGCCAGCCTGATCTACATAGTGAGTTCCAGGACAGCTGGGGCTACAGGGAGACTCTGTCTCAAAAACACCAAAAAAAAAAAAAAAAAAAGGTGACTCATCCCAGGTTTATGACACACACCTTTATTCCAGCACTCAAGAGGCAGAAGTTGACTGATCTCTGAGATGGAGGCCATTGTGGTCTACGAAGTGAATTCTAGGCCAGCCAGGTTATAGGGAGACACTGCCCTGCCCCCCACCCCTGCTTCCACTGCCAAAAAATGACGAATGCTAAGATCTGCACCATCTTCACAGGAAAGGGTCTTATGCTGATGGACTTTGTATTCTTGAAGAATGGTGCTCACATCTGTACTTTCCACTACTACAAGCCATAAGGGTTTAAGGAAAATAACTTCATGAAATTGCATCCTTATACAAAAAGTTAAGTTTAATGATAATCATAGGAATCACTTAAGGGTTAAATGTGGCAATAAATAAAAGTATCTGACACTGGTTGTTAATATGCTGTTATTGGTTTTACTGTAATTGTTAACATTAAGCATTAATCAGTCTTCTCTGTTGGGTAAAACCACTATGTTTAATCAGTGATTACATTGGGAATAGTTTATAGAAAATGGTCCAAGCAAAGTGAATTACTGAACCAGAGAACTTAAAACAATTGTGACCAATTTTGCTGAATTTTGATGACAAGAACACACAAAACTGTCAGGAGAAGATGAATGTAGATATATAGTTTATACGTTATGGGATGATCTAGAACCACAGATATACTTGAAACTTCACAATCTCTATATTAACATTTTTAAGTTAAAATACAAAGCAATGTTTCATGATGACATTTTTTTAACATATGTTGTTCTTATTCACCTCCCTCCCTCGCTGTCCTCCCCAACCCCAGTCCTTGTACCCCTCTTTATGGTTTCCCTCCTCCTCCTTAAATAGTCCTCCCTTCTGCTTTCATGTACATGTGTTCCATTTCTCCACCAGTTATTTGCATAAGTTTGAAAACCTTAGTCGTACTAAATTAAAGATCACACCTCACACATATTGGCACTCACACACACAGACACATTTGCACATACACACACACACACACACACACACACACATACACACACACACAAATCTAGGACAGGATATTTTTTAGAAAGGTTAATATTTTTTTCTGAAACACATGCATATTTTCTCTTCTTTAATAGCTTCCTTTCCAAAATAAGCTTGTTTATATGTTCATAAAATTGAATTACTTTTTTTTCTGATAGGGTCTTGCTAGTCATATCTCGCCCAGGACATAGCCCAGGCTGACCTTGATCTCTCAGGGATCTGCCTGCCTCTGCCTCCCATGGCCAAGATTAAAGGCATGTGCCTTTTAAAAGATGTTACTTTTAAACACAAATACTTGAGAATATTAAGAGAGTACTCTACCATTGTCCATATCACTTACAGCATAGATAATCATGAAGAATTTAAGTCCCTGTAATACTATCCAGTTATGTTTATTATTAAGTATCTATTTCATATTAGCAGTAAAATGTGGCCTTGAAGTATAAAACAAATGTTTCATTATACTCTATTCAATATTTCTCCATGATGTCATGATTTCTGTATTGCCTGAAGAAAAAGTCCTCAAACACCTTTATACACTTTATTTTAAAGGTACATATACTCTAGTAAGCACACTTGAGATATAAATGTAATATTACATTCCGTATATTTTTAAAACATAATGTAAATATGTGTTTCCTGTGGACAAAACAAATTAATTCCTAACACTTCTTATACATCTGTGTCTAGTTTTCTTTATTCTTGCCTTTGAAGGCCAGAGTCTTGTATAAAGAAAGAGTAATTCAGCATCCATCTCTTCTAAGAGTTCTATAGCTTTCTCCCCAACTTTTTAGGTATTATCACTCAGAGATAGAATGCAATGGTCGCAGACATGGCAAAAAGGAAAAAAGTTTCATTCTATCCAGAGCTGTTACATCCCTAGACTAATGTAACTTCTTACTAAGTGCAAAATATGCATCCTTATATTTACAGACAAATATCCCAGACACCACTCATCTAAAAAGCTTCTTTTGTAGCAGATGGAGACTATTACAGAGTACCACAGCTGGTCACACATGGTCATTGTGAATTGCCCAAGCCTAAGTGGCACAGATATAATACAAGCTCAACACCTAAGGTTCAGGCAACATAGAACAAAGGGTAACAGGATACTAACGAATCTCTTAACTCTCATTATGGATGCTCCCTCATGCAACAGAGGGCCAGGAACTCAAAAGGTCATAAATGGCCAAACCATGGAGATTAGAAGTCTTCAGAGTGTGGGTCCATGGACAGGTCTCCTATATTAAGGTTCACTCACCCAGAATTCAGGGACCATTGTGGAGGAGGTGGCAGAAAGATTGTAAGATCCAGAGGGGTGAAGCATGATGATATGTAAATAGAATCCTACAAGCTCCTGGAACCCTGCTCATATAAACATACAGCAATGGTGTTAGCATGCACAAGACCCATGCAAGCTCAACCAGACAAAAAACCTACATGGAACTGGGGAAATGGGCAGCAGAACCCAATCTAAGCTGAAGAAATATTGCCAGCTGATTACTGTTGGGTGAGGAAGAGCTGGTCTTCTTAAATTGACGGACTCTGGATAGGCTGACTAGACCTCAGTGGATGAACTTGAACTGAGGAATGGCCAGGGACACTAATTTGGTACAATAGGACTTAACACAAATGAAGGAATGTATGAATTCCAGTGGGGCTTTTGGGAGGGGCCAATGGAGAAGGAGATATAAAAGTGATAAAGTATGATTGATATGTATGAAATACACTTTAATTCAATTAAATTTTAATCAAAAATAAAGATATTAAAACCATATAAATTATTTGAGCATACCTTTAATATATTTTTAAAGATACATTAAATATATTGTATATGAGCTGAAGCTTATCATTAGTTCTTAGTGATAAACTTCAGATCACATAGAGATAGGTGAGGGAGAGCTTTGTGAACGCTGCTTAGCTCTGGTCATTTCTGTATTTCTTAAGGAAATGAGTAATATTTAAGAACAAACCCATAGAAGATATTGAGTAGCATTGGACAAATTGCAGAACATAATGTTACATAGTACATGAGCCTCTATATTAGGCTTCAAACTCAAGGCCTTCTAACAGGCCTTTGTGCTTTTATTTTTCCTGCCTATTTGTATCACTACAGCTGGGTACAGTCACAACCAGATAAAAAGATGTTCAGTGGTCTGCAGTATAATAATTTATCTTCACAAGTAAAGGATCTTTAGCTTAAGTTACTCATTGTCTTTAAATAAGAGTTTAAGAAAATTACAGCAAAATCTTTGAATTGAAGCTAAATAAGATTTTGTTGATTTATAGTGTCTCATCTGCATAGTCTTAACATGCATAACCATAAGACAGAGATGGAATTTCTCTTCCTCGGAATATATCCTATCATTTCTCCAAAATGCCTTTGTATCAGTCTTTGAACAATTCTAGTAGGTAGATTAACACAGTTTAAAATAACTCAGAATAGTATCTTAAGTGATGCCAGCTCATTAAGATCAGAAGTGGTTGTTAATCAGACTGCTAGGAGAGGGCTTCCAAACTGAATCCTTTTGGTAATTTGATAGGGAAAAAAAGCTGACCAATGATAATGGAAGTAGTTAGTTACACATGTGATTTCTGCAAGAGGGAAATCCAGCCTGTGGAGCAGCTTTGCACTGCCTCAGAAAGGCTTTCCTGCAACCCCAGGCCTCAAGAAAGAGCTACAGTCTGCAAGTGGGTGCTCCAGGAAAATTATTTCTCTAACAGATTTGACACATTTTGCAATGGATTCACACTGCCTTGGCAAGCAAATGGATTAGCTTTGATGGTGTTGCCAATAAAGCCACAGTCTTTTGTTGCTGCGCAAACACATTTCTCTCTTTCTTTATATGGCCTCCAGCAAACTACACATGTTACTTTTGTTTGGGTAATTTACTGTCTTGGAAAGGGAAGTATGAAACTACTTTTCAGAGCAAAGCATTGAAACTCCTTGGCTGGCAGCATGAGGATCACGAGCTTCAGAAATATCACCACAAAGCTTTCTCTGATCAAATGGAAATATTCAGAGGAAAAGAATAGCCCTCTTACATCCAACCAGCAATATTCCTCCAAACACTCCTTTACAGAGCCTGACTTTTACAGAACATCTGTTTTCAAACAGACTACATTCTTTGCCTTAAACATTGCTCTTCATGTTCTCTCCAGCCATATCCCTCATTATTTATCTACAAGATTAATAAAGGCCTCTTAAATGAGAACGTGAGCTCACTTCCCAGTTTCTTTAAATTCTCATTATCCCTTCTTGTTTAAAGTAATTAAAATGTAAATATGTAGACTGGATTTCTCTAGCATTTCTTGATACTCAAATAGTTAATAATGCAATTTGCTTATTTGATAGTTTGATTGCTTTTGGTGTTCATGTTTTCTTCATAATTTTGAATACTTTTTGCTTAATCAAAATCTGATGTTCACATAATCTGGAAATGAAAAATGCAAATTAGCAATTTATAAGGTATAGAAAATAGACCTTAGTTGTTTTAATCAAAGAGCAGTTGTGATAATCTTTCAGCTAGACAGTGATTTTAGTTAATAGTTTATTTAATATGCATTGTTTTTAAGTCTTCCTTTTTTTTTTTTTTTTTTTTTTTTTTTTTTTTTTTTTTTTTTGGATGTTTTTGAGACAAGGAATCTCCCTGTACGCCTGTGCCTGGCCTGAACTTGCGTCTGTAGACCAAGGCTGGCCTTGAAGTCTCAGAGATCTGCCTGCCTCTGCCTCCTGAGTGCTAGGATTAAAGCTGTGCACACCACACTGGTCTAAAGTCTTCCTTTTAAAGACAAATTAAAAGTACTTCACCCAAAGGATTTTAAAAAGAAGTTTCGGGGCTGGAGAGATGGCCTAGCGGTTAAGAGCGCCGACCGCTCTTGCAGAGGACCCGGGTTCGATCCCCAGCACCCACATGGCGGCTGAGAACCGTCTGTAACTCCAATTCCAGGAGAACTCCAGTTCCAGGGGAATCCGAGACCCTCTTCTGACCTCCGCGGCATTGCACAACACAGGTGCACAGACCTACATGCAAACAGTACATTCATACACATAAATAAATAAAATTAAAAAAAATAAAATAAAATAAAAAGAAGTTTCAACTTGGGGTCTAGCATCATTTAGAAGTAAAAGGAACTTCTAAAATTTTATTTACAGGTGCTCAGTTTTGCCCATCATATGGAACATTCAGACCAAAATCACGGTCATTCGAAAACCTTGGTGGGTGGGGGGGACTGAAGGAAGGATGGAGGGGACATAGAGGGAAAAAAGGAAGAATGGAAGGAGGGAGGGTCATGGATCTGGGAAGAAATGAGGAGAGCTGGCTGTTAGGAAATTGTGCCTCTGGGGCTAGCTGCTGATGATGTAAAAGACAAATACTTTTTTTTATTCTAGTTATATGAATTACACAGAGGAGTCACATCACAGGAAGAGAAAGTAAAATGTTTGTGTCCATGGTCTTGGACATTGGGAAAGTTTCTGTTTGGGAGCATAAAAAATTATCGGAGAAAGTCAGGTGGAGTCTGCACAACCAACTGAACCCTGTGTTCAAAAATGTTTAAAATGGAAACTTTTATGTTATATATATTCTATTAAAAACAATTATTTTCTTTGAAAAATAAGCTTTTTTTCTTAGTAGAGATTAAGTTTTTTAAATGGATATTCACATTCTTTTGAGATTACTTTGTCCACTTAACCCAGACAGTTCATTAACTTCCTGACTGAAGGTTTAACAAAATCACAATATTCTCTTCTGTAGCTGAAAGCATTAATGAATATTTGGGGCTTTAAATCCAAGCCCTGTACAGTTCCTTCACTGGAGAAACAATCTTTAAGAGCTCCTATTGAATCCGGTTTTGTAGAGACAGTTCAAGAAACCTGATACCAAACATTTTTTTAGTCTAGGAGCATTATCTCCATCAAAGAAAAATAAATATGCTTATCTTCATATTTGTAGAAAATTAAAAGATATTGTTTTGATGTTTGGTGTAGTTCTTTATAAGGGCTCAGACAAGAATTGACCTTTTCTTTCCCAGTGAAGTAACCCTTTTCTCCAAAATTATGCTTACTTGCAAGCAACTTTTGTGCATGCACCCCTAAACTATGCTAGTTTTTAAACAACTCTTGTATATGTACATAGCCTACATTTTCCAAAACTGTTTGTGTGACTGATATTAACCACATAACTCAGACAACGGAACATTATGTCTATGTTGTTTAGTTCTCTCAACCACTTTGGGTTCTTTTCTCCGTCGCCACCCCTCCTTTACATACCCTGGGTTTGTTTTTGTTCTTGCTTTGGTGTTAAAATACCATAATGTTAAGTTGGTTTAAAAATAATTTCATAATAAATTCTGCCACTTCAAACTGTATTTAAAACATGTTTAAATCCTCAGAAGTATCTAAGCTATTTTAAAAATGACCACATGTCCCAGGGTGTTTCTTCGTTGTGTTAGCAGTGATTTTAAGGTTCCTTTGTTATTAAAATAAAGAAACTAATTTTTACTAAAACTATTTTTTACATTCACTATATAAAAAGACAAATAATTTTTTTACTTTTCTTTATATCATCTCCTTAAATGTAAACAACAATAAAGCAAAATTTATGTTTTCTACTGAATATTCTTTCCAGAGAACAAGCTAATAAAAATCATGATTTAATAAGTGAAAGGTTACTTACTATATGTCTAACTACACCAATGCTTTTCAGCAGTATGGACATGACATGAGTGGGACTGTGCTATACACACACACACACACACACACACACACACACAAGCATATACATAAGCACATGCACTCATATAAATATACAAGCACAAACATACACACATACAAGCACATATAAGTGCGTTGTGCACACTCACATACCCACATACATATACATACATTTATATTAAGAAAACAGTCCTTGACTTCTAGAAATGCTTTCAAGTTTAAAAAAAATCTAGAAAGACATTTTTTTCCCAAAAGTATGACTTCATATATGCATGGGTATTCAGATCGTTTCCCAAGTTCAGCTTCATAGACACAAATAAAATTACCAAACCATTTTCTCTTTGACCTAATGATGTATTTCCAACATTTACTCTTATTTTTTAAATCTTTAATAACTGTATAAATTTGTGTTTTCTGATACCTAGGAATAAGACAGCAATATTTACAAAGGCCATCTATCCTATAAATTCTTTTACAGGCACGAGGTCATCGGAGCCATCTGAGACATACGTCTTTTTAATCCACTCAGACCCTGGAAGAAAGTCCTTTTTCTTCATCTTCCCAAATCATTCCAGGTATCCCTTAGAGCAAACACCTTCTTCCGAGAGCTATATTCGCCACTTATCCTTGGGAAACCCTTCCCAAGGATTGAACTGTTTCAAATGTTTTACCCTGTTACTAACTTGGGCCCCATCCAATGGCTACTCTTTAATTGATGTATGCATTCAATGTAAGCACTGGTTTGAAATGAGGAAAATTATTCACTTTGAAGGCCATGTTTCCTTTGATTTTCATAGTATAGAAGTTTTTGTACTATTTTCTGCTGTCCATCTAGGCTTTCTGTTGATTCATTATTATTTCCCAAAGTTTCTATAATTTCATAGGATTTTAGCAAAGAGAAGACATCAAATAATTCTTCTATTTGTATTGAATTTTTGTATATTTCAACAATACATCGTAATCATATTTTGATAGCCTCCCCCATCATCACTCCCTGTAACACCACCACCCCACCTCCTGCCAGATTTCATACATTCTGTCATATACGTTAAGGCCTATGGGGTAGTGAAGTTTGTATACCCAGATGTCTATTGGTGTGAGTTTATCCAATGGAGCCTGGTCAACCCATCTAACTTCACTCCCCTAAAGAAGACCAACTCTCCCTCACACAACAGTGATAAGCTGCCAATAGTTTCTCAGCTAATCTTGAGGCTTCTGGCCCATCTCTCCACTTCTCTGCTAGGTTTTTGCCTGGTTTGAGTTTACACACTGTCACCGTTGCTGTGAGTTCACATGAGCAAGTTCCCAGCTCCCTAGAAATATCTGTTTCCTCGTGGTCTTCGAACATCCCACTCTCAGTCAAAGTAAAAGGGAATGATACATTCTAACAGGGTCTCTGAGGAAAGTTATTTGCAAATCTTTGCACAAGCATAATAAGTCAAATACACAGGGACCAGCAAGAATGGATAATGTGGGGCTGGAGAGATGGTTCGATGGTTATGAATACTGGCTGCTCTTGCAGAGAACCTAGGTTCAATTCCCGGGACCCACGTGGCCACTAACAACCATCCACAACTGCAGTTCCAGGAGATTCATCCCCTGTTCTAAACTCTGTGGGCACTGAACAACATAGGTGTGCCTATCTACATGCAGGCAATACACTCATAAATATAAAATAAAAATAATAAATAAAATACTTTTAAAAATGAATGGGTACTGTGAAGTATGGGACTGAGAAGGGAAAGGGTGAAAGGAGCTGGAGGTGAGTGAGCCAGGAAGGGGAAACTGCTTTCATGAAACTCACCCAACCAGCAGCATTAGAAAAAGAAGCAGAGAGCAGTAACGTTGTGACCTCATTCTCTTTAATTCTTCCAATATCCAGGTAGTGACTTCCCTTTGCCAATTTGACCTAGGGTCATTTGTTTAGCCAGCATCCCAGAATACAGCTAAAACAGAAAGGGTGAAAATGGAAAGAGTAGAGTCAGATTCTTTGGAGACAGCCATAACTTACCCAGTCTTCAAGATGATTATACTTATACCTCCAATCCGTTTTTTAGTTCTTCTTTAACAAGTATTTTCTATCATGCCTGTATATGTGTGTTGTGCAAATGGGGCTGGAGAGATGGCCTAGAGGTTAAGAGCACCAACCGCTCTTGCAGAGGACCCGGGTTCGATCCCCAGCACCCACATGGCGGCCGAGAACCGTCCAAAACTCCAATTCCAGGAGAACTCCAGTTCCAGGGGAATCCGACGCCCTCTTCTGACCTCCGCGGCATCGCACGACACGGGTGCACAAACCTGCATGCAGACAGTACATTCATACATACAGAAATAAATAAAATTAAAAAAAAAAAAAACATTCTCCACTTGTACTATGTGGGAATGTGAGGCCAGAGACACTATGACCTGATGAAAAGCAAGTTTTGTGCATCGTTTCTCCCTAGACAAGTCTTTTCTAGGTCTGACTTGGCAGGTATTATTGATTCTCTATTAGCAAATAGTTCAAGAGCAGCTTTTCTAGATTATAAATTTTATGAAAGGCATGTCCTTAAGATAGTGTAGGGTATTAATCAAGATAGCTCAGCTTGGGTTTCTGACTTTCTGAGCCATCTCAAAGGAAATTCAAAGCAACTTAAAAAATGTCTTCCTGGACTCTTGTGTCTGCACTGGGGAGCTCCTTATTCCAAGGTAGTTCACAGGATACCAGGTATATTTTTCTGCATAGAAGAAAAGTAAAATCAACAAACTGTTCCTGAAACATAAAAAGATTGAGATTTCCCATCTATATTTCTGAAAACAAAAAGAAATTTCCTTTTAAAACATTGAGTTTATAGATTTGAATTTAGCCAGCAAAAAGGGAATTAGAAAGCATAGTAATCAAACAGCCTCCTGTACCGATTCCTGTAGGATCATCAAACCGAAGTGTTATTCTTGCTTTTATATAAGGAGGATGGATGGCTTTATTTTCCCATAATATAAATTAGCCCAAATGAATAAGATATTTTTCTATTGTTAAATCCAGTTTGGCCCCATTCCCTCCCTTAATTTTATGTAGCAGTTTTTTTGTTTTGCCTTTAATTTGTACTCTGGGGATCTTAACAGTGGGTGGTACTTGGTTTTATTCTGTGTGCAGTATTATTAGGCATTATTAAATGTTTCATTATTTTCACATGGAGCAGTAAAAAAAAATCCTTTGAAGTTTAACCAAAGAGTGTAGAATTGAAGATAACAATTCATTTTTGTGGGAAATTCCTGCTGTTATAAATTATGTGTGGGTCGTAATCCATCTCAGACTTGATGGAAAGTAACCACAATGGACCCAGGCTGGTTATATCTGGTTTATATTCTGAATCAATGAGATAATTCCTGGGAAAGGTGACAAAATCACATTTGAATGATAGATCTTTATGACACAGGCTACAAAACATTCTGCCTAAAACAGATTCTTGTCCTGTGTGACTTTTGAAAAATATTCAGTGTGTTCCTAACTTACCCAAACAGAACTTTTATCAACAAACAATCAAAATTTTCAATATCTACCCATTCTAGTTGAAACTTTGTTTTCTTTCCCAACACAGCCTGTCATTACAGGTACTTACTGAAAGCAATTGATCACACAATCTTAAGAAGACTATCTCCCATAGATTTGGGAAGAAATACATATAGGAAATCAATTTCCAAACACACAAGAGAGCAAAACACTGAAGTCCTGACTGAGAGACTATCGTGACATGGCTTAGCTTGTGCTCCACAGGAGTTATGTAAATATTAAAGGGAAAAATTTATTCCCTTTATAAATAAATAATCTAATCATCAGTCCAATAAGCATATTGACCTCAGGGTAATTAGGAATCCAAATATCTCCCTTTGAGGAAAAATTTAAAAATAGAAATACGTTAAAGAAATAGGTAAAACACCTTTATGTGATTAAGGTGAGAAGTTCCAATGATCCTGCTCCCCTTGGGGAGGGGAACATAGAGTAGCAGGTCTTCAGAAGTCCTCTTCTTTTTCTAACACTGGAGGGTATAGCCTTTAAACTTATAGCTTCTCTGTTTGTGCACCAACCAATACAGCTTTGGTCCTGGAGGGTAATTGCAAACACACGGATATTGATTGGCTTCCTTTGAAAGCAAGGATGATGCTCTTTCTTGCATTTAGTCAAAAAGAGAAGGGAAATTATTGTGAATGTATTCTATTCTGCACTAACATTTTTTAATTAAGCTACTTTCCCTTTTATGGTGATAGTACTTATATTAATCAAGCCTGAAACAGCTGCAGCAAAGAATCTATGGTTCTTTATTCTAGCATAGAAAAATAAGTCTCCAAAAATAGGAAAGTATGTAACATGCTTTTATAGAAAAAAAATGCCTTTGGTAATTACTTCCAATAGTTAAATATTCAATCTTTTACTATATTAATCTAGGCAGCATATTTATACCTTTAATAATAATCTCAGTTGCCCATTTGCAAGTGTACCTCCACAGATTCAGACAATTCTTCATTCTTATTTGACTTATTCTCGCTTGCCAATTGCACTAAAAATGGACTGTGGTTAATGACAATATTACATAAAATACCACCCAACACAGATTTCTTGTCTGCATTAGGAGAGCAGCCATACAATGTTTCATCAGATTTTCCTAGACATCAAAACCTAATTGTAGTGTATCAAGAATTACCTCAATTCGCATTCTGCTTGAAACACTATTGATGTACTATTATTGTTATTATTATTATTATTATTATTATTACTATTTTGAGTGATGCAAGTAATGAAACTGGAAGTAAAAAGAGGCAGCTAACCTGAATAAAACAATCTGAAGTTTGTATTGTGTTTTGAGAAAAATTAAAATTACAAAGAGACAGTATTTTATAGAATTACTCAAAAGTCAAATTCTACCAATTTATAGAAAGCCTTGCATTTCTAACGCAGATTGTCTTAAGATGAATGAATCATGACACTATCCTGGGTACTTAGCTATGACATCTGTTAGGTGGTAAATTGCATTGCACACCACATGCATAATGAAGGAGGGAACAGTTTTTAGTTCCTGGAGTGTTGCTCTCATGGAGATGCACAAATTAAGGCAACAAAACTCAGGCCAGATGGAAGAGCTGCAGTGCTGGAAACCTCCTATAATGTAATGGTAGTGCTAGGTATCTCTTAAAACATGTATAACCTGATGAGGTCTCTTGGGAAGTGAATTTCTAAGCTGCTAAATATATGGAATGATGGAAAACCAATGCATTCTGTAATTATTCGGCAGTTACTTTAAAGAATCAGTGTGAAAGGATGTACCATCCACATTACCTGGGTAAGGCATTGTCTTACTCACCACAGTAAGAAATGCAGAAAAGACTTCAATGATTAGTGCACCACTGATAAAGATGCCCCTACAGATAAGAAATTGACTGATACAACAAACTACCTTAAAGATTAAAGACTGACTTTGTATTTTCTTTCTTTTAAAAATAGAGTTACTTATTTTTACTTTTTGTGTATAAATGTTTTCTCTGCGTATATGTATACACACCAAAAACATGGAAGGGTCAGTGAAGGGGAGAAGAGGACATAGGATCCCCTGGAACTAAAGTTATAGACAGTTGTTAGCTGCCATATAAGTTCTGGGAATCAAACCTGGGTCCTCTGCAAGAGCAGCAAGGGCTCTCAGCCACTGAGCCATCTCTCCATCCTACATTTTCTACAGGAGCAAATATTACTTTCCTTGTTGGTTTTACCGAATAACTATTGAGCGATTTTATATTTGGAATTAATATTCCAAATATATAATATTGTAATAATAATAAATATTCCACTCCATAAGAATGGGATGGAAATAACCCATCACATTCTTTAACAAGCTAAATGTCATCTTTAAATATACTTTTTAAAGGTGAATGGCATATATCACATGTCTATATGTATAAAAAATGTGTGTATTTGTGTCCTATTTGCCTATATATATTTTTTTTTATCTTTTTGAGACAGGGTCTCCCTGTAGCTCCAGCTGTCCTGGAACTCACTCTGTAGACCAGTCTGGCCTTGAACTCACAAAGATCCGCCTGCCTCTGCCTCCCAAGTGCTAGGATTAAAGGCGTGCGCCACCACGCCTGGCCCTATTTGCCTATATACAAAATCACATGGGCATTTAGTTTACTGATTAAGTTTTGTTCTGATTCATAGTTCAGGTCTATGATGGTTTAATTTAAAAAGTACTAAGCTTTCAACTTTCGGGAGCCTAGTGGGAGGAAAAAGGTATATTAGAGAGTCCTCATCTTATAGGGCATTTCTATTCCTACTTCAAATTACCCTCATGGAAAATTTTACTATCACTCGCACTGTAATTCATATTCCCAAGTAGTAGTTCCCATATGATATTCCTCAGATGATCCTAAGACAGAACACATTAAACACATCAGTGTGTCCCAAAGTCTTAAATATCTAAAAGACGTAGAGATCACTTAGTAGGAATTTTGAGTATCAGTTTTCTTTTCAAATTACTCCTCAATGGCCAACTTATTTAATACCTCAATTTTCTTTTTTCTGTTCCCTTCAGTGGACTATGGTACCTGGAAGTTTGCCAGCCTTCATTACAGATTCTCTGCAAAGTTAAAGCACCAAGCTTTAATGTGGATACTCTACACAAGATCCAGTAAGGAAGGGACACGGGAATGTCTGTCACTGCTAGTTCTCAGAACTGGCATTTATTTACACAATACAGATGCAATGCAGGATCAGTGTTTTCCAAATAATACAGAACACACATGCTCTGAAGACCAGGTGGCTGAGAATCTCCTAGGAGGCAAAAACAATAGCAAGTCACATAGAAAATCCTCAATATCTAGAAGGTAAATTTTATTTTTAGAAAGCAAAGATAATTTTATTTTATAAAATTACAGTTCTAAACATGTTTTGTCATAAAATTGTACATTTTAAATAAACAAGTATTTATTTACAAGAATTACCATGAGATCACCACTACAAATATTTTGTTGTATTTCTATTTTTAATCAATTGATATTTCTTCTTAAATTCTTCATGTGAAATAAATTCATTTTCATTTGTACCTTTATTTTACTAATGACTATATTCTTATTACCAGTATTACTTTTTTGTTTAAATATTTATTTACTTTTATGTGTATGAGTTTTTTGGATGCATGTATGTAAGTGCACCTGTGTGGTACAATGCCCTCAGATGCCAGAAGAGGGCAGCAGATCCCCTGCAACTGGAGTTTCAGACAGTTGTTACCCACCACTTGAGTGCTGGGAACAAAACCCTGGAAGAACAGCCAGCGCTCTTAACTCCTCCACTACACATCTCTCCAGCCCTATTACTATCTTAAGAAATTTTAAAATCTGCATAGATATATTCACAAGTATCTAACTTTCTAGTTATATAAGTAAAATATAACGTTTCAAGTTCCATAAACACTTTTATTAATAGTATTAATGATTTTTTTGGACTGGAGAGATGGCCTAGCAGTTAAGAGCACCAACTGCTCTTGCAGAGGACCAGGGTTCGATCCCCAGCACCCACATGGTGGCTGAGAACCGTCTTTTACTCCAGTTCTAGGGGAATCCAATACCCTCTTCTGATCTCCACAGCATTGCATGACATGGGCGCACAAACCTACATGCAGATAGTACATTCATACAAATAAATAATAAATAAATAAATAAATAAATAAATAAATAAATAAAAATTTAAAAATAGTATTAATGATTTTTATTTCATTATATATGTTGTTTTCTTAGAGAAAATATGTTACATGTAAATCAAAGATAGTAAAGTTGATGTGAGTACATATTAGTATATCATTTTCTAAAATTACTACCAACAATCCATAAAAGATTTCCATTTTTGCTTCATTCTTGGAAACCACACTCTTTCCTTAGTAACTTTTTTAGTGGATTTTTTTTTTCAGTTGTTAGAGTCAATGCACCACATCATTTAATTTGTACTTATTTTATTTCCAGCAAAATTCAGCATTATTATTCCAAATTTATGTTTATGGTTCTAATTTCTTTTAACATGGTATTTCACACTTTGGCCAATATTCTTAAGTCAGGATGTTGCTTTTTATTAATACTATTTTAATATATTAATTTATTTGGTTTAGTGTTTGTTGTATTCTGCATTAACCTCACTTTTTAACATTTTATAAAATTCTTTTTGACAATATTATCTTTGATTGTTTTGCAATAATATCAAGTTTTACTTTATAAACCATCTTATAGACATATTGTGAATGAGGGGGGAAGCATTTTAGCAATCTAGATCAAGCTTAATTATTATACATATAGTTTTATCTCAAATGTTCATCTGTTAATACATGTAAGAGGAAAATGAAGAGGGGACTGCTCAGGAAAGAAGGCTACAAGAGGAGGCAGGAAAGAGGAGTGGGAGAAGAGCATCAGCAAAAACAAAGTACGCAAAAAATAGACATAATAAACCTAATTGCATACATGCTAATTAATTTTAAAAAATAAAAGGGGGAAAATGTATAATAAGGAGAATTTCACCTGTTGGAATAGTCCCTTTATATACTTGCATCCATGCATACTATCTATATATGCACATTGATGTAGACACAAAAATATTTCCTGAAAACTACTTTTTAGTGATGATAAATAATATAAATACAATTAAAATATTGCCAAAGCAATATAACTTATAACCTTTGAGAAGGGATTATGTGTGAGATCAAATTGCAATATGAAAATTTCTCCAAGGATCATTATTAAATTTATAACAACATAGCCAAGGACTGAGTATAGTGTAATATTTTTGCATGCATTTTAACATATGTTTATATATCTCTGTATATATAGAAATTAATGTTTAATTGAATATAAAGATGTGCATGTAGAAACAGAGCTGTAGATCAGAACATAGATGCCTATATCGATGTATACATGTACATATCAATGTATACAAGGAGACTGTAAGGAAGTGAAAGTGGGCAGATCTTTCTCATTTGCCAGAATTTTGAACCAGTATTCAGAACCTTGATTTTCTCATTACTGTGAATCTACAAGCTGATGATAGTAAAATTTATATCTAAAACTGGCCCTCCATTTTAAAATCTTCTCAGCTAAGTTTATTTTAAAATATTGACTAATATATATTCCCTAGCAAGTAAAACAACTGGTTATCTATGCCCTGAACAATCTGAACTCTATACATCTCACTCTACCTCACACATCTGTCTAATAAGCATCACAAATTAGTGTCCAACAGTTAATTTCTTGCTCTAACCTTCCTTTATTTCATTAGGTGGAACACCATTTTCCAGTTGCTCAGGCAATTTCTCTGTTCTTCCTACTTGACTCTTTTTTCCTGCAAATCCTATGCTACATAAGAACAACATAATAAATGATGTGGCAAATGTGATCTTTGCTCTCTCTATACGTGTTAAGGTTCTTTATATTATATTCAATTTTAAAATCTTAGTAGTGAACATTTAACAGGATCAGCAATCATAGAAGTGCAGATCTCTGAACGGTGCATGGTTTTGTGGCTAAAATTTTTATTCATCTCAAATCTCTTGTAACTGAAAGCACTCTAAGTACCAGTCCTAGTTCAACAATTTTATGTCACATAAATTGAAAGATACATCTTGGAGAAATGAGAGTGACAGCTGATCTTTAGACAGCCAGAAAATGTTGTGCTCCTTATATAACAAACTCTACCTCTTACTACCTCTCATTCTCGTATTTAAAGAATAACAAAGGAGGTAATTATCTCTTAATGCATCTGATTCCCATATTGTAAGTAATATGCATCACTTTTGAACTCAGACAGTCCTGGAAAATGTATTACCTGTCCCAAACCAGAAGTAATCCATTCATGTATATTCAGCTCAAAAGAAAACCCATTTCTCTCTCTCTCTCTCTCTCTCTCTCTCTCTCTCTCTCTCTCTCGATACTAATATATATTAATATATATATTCATTGCTTGTTTTCCCTTCTTTTGTACCTCCAAGATATACATTTAAACATATTTGCTTTGCGTACAAAACAAATGAGTATCTTAAGGAATTTCCTTCATATAATGGTCCACTGGAAAGAAATAATTATCACAAATATGTTAAATCACACCAATGTCACTTACTATAAGGTTCTACTACCTCAGAGCACTTAAATCCCAAAGACCACCATTGTTCTTAGCAAGTAATTATGCTGGTAGGGGAAATAGGAAGTCAGATGCAAAGAGGGAGGCATTTCCACAATTCACTGAAATGAAGCTGCCCAAACACCAAGTGGCCAGCTGAGGAACTCAGCAGCTGCATACCTATTAGCCATTTTCATGTAAATTATGAATCCAGTACATGAGTCAAAAATAGTGACAAACACTTTGGCTACAGCCATAGTCACTAATCAAAGGCTTGCCTTCACCTGTGCTCAGTGGGAGCCATGCTTTCTTCCTTTACCAGCCTTTACTTTCAAGCTAACAGAACACAATTAACCAAGAAGCTTTACAATTAACCAAGAAAAGCAATCAAACAATACGTTATTCAGGAAAATGTCATGCCAACATCTTTCATTCTTGGCTCCTTTTATAGCAGATGATTTCATAGTCTTTTCACTGAGAAGAATGAAAATAAGTATCCTCTGCTTTCCTTCTCCACACCTGCTTCTCCTCTGGCCTCTTTGAACTCTCCATGAATTTCTTTGCTGATGTATCTCTGATAATAATTGTATGTAGGATTTGAGTGTAGACGGTATGACTGCTGTGTGTTTTCAATTAAATCTGAACTGCTTGTCCTAGAAGACAAAGTCCTTCACTAATCAGCCCCTTGGGTCTCTTTGCTAATATCCATCCCTGTAAATGGTTGTACTAAGATGAAATACCCAGTGAAGTGTGTGGACAAAGAAGAGAGTTCTTCTATGTGAACAGTGGAATAAGATGTTACATCCTTTCCAGATGTACCATCAAAGTATGAGACAGATGCATGCCCAAATACAATCCATGAGTTAATAAGGCTTTAATAAGCCTTATTTCAGTTTAGTAATTTTAGCTAAAATATGGCAAGAAAAGCCCAAGGTAGCCCCATCTGCAGACCTGATCAAGATGTGACTCTTGTAACCATATACTTGTTGGAAGTCTTTATTCACCTTCTATTAGATTAAAATTATAGTCTTCACTCATGCTTAATAAAGCTTAATTTTTAAACAATATAATTTTAAATGCAATAAATAGCTTATTCATCAAAAAATTGCTTGATCTGACTTTTTGTCATAGTTTGCCAGAGATGTCTCAGATTTCCTTTATTAAGACCCTCCCAGGCCTTTCAGTAATATGCAATAAGGGTATATTTACATCACACTCCCACTGAAAAAATCAGTACAACATAAGTAAGTTATTCCAAAAACTTTCTCAGAGTCTGGCTCCTTGGCTAAAAACCATGTGTATCACAGTTTTTACAAAAACACATACCACTTCCTCAATAGAATAGGGCGGCTCCATCTGTGTGGTTCTATTCAACTATTGTACAGCATGGGAGCACATATTTATGAATCATTTGTCCAACAGACCTTACTGGATCCTTAACACCTGCTGTGGAAAGCATATCTTCGGGCATATGATGAAAACATTTCAAAACTCAGAAGAAACCAAAACAAAGTAGCTCCTTTTAAGTTTCACAGAGCAAAATAATAAATTTAGTTAAAACATATTCCTGAACCTGACTTGAGAAAAAGCAAATACAACTTTTAAAAGATAATAGTGGGGTGACCCTTAGCATATTGAAGGAGCCAAATACTGCTGACTGAAAAGTCCACTACTCCTGAGAACTCCATTTAAGCTTCCTTTTTCTCCTTCTTCCTCTCTCTGCCCTACTGGTAATTTTAAATCCACACTTACACTTGTAAGGAAAACTTGTTTGTTTATGTATTTTGTTTTTATGTTCCAGTCAGTCTAAAAATATTTCATTATTGTAAAAATCATGTAAAACGTTCACAAGGGTAATGTGGAAACCGAAACTGTTAAAATCAAAGACTCCCACTACTTTTCTTATGAGCAGATGGCTCATTCAAACAGCATCTATCCACACAACGGTCTTATGACCTGAGTTGTTTTGGTTCATTCACATCTCCTGCTTCTCTCACTATAGCATTACCCACTCAACACTGAAATAGCTAATCATTTCACAGACAGCCATCTGACTGATTTGTAGATAGAGTACTAAACAACTGGGTTGCCTGCCATTTCCCGTGGCATTGATCAAATAATCCTGAATCACTGTGCAGCAGCCTTCTCTCTCACCTATTGACTCCACGCTCATTTTCTTCTCTATGGACTCTATTTCATTTCCTCTTTATCTGACTCAGCCTCGTTTTCACTTTATCATAGGTAGCAAGTCAATTTCTAGTCATGGGATTATCAGTAAAGATTATCAGGGTGGACATCTATCTCCCACACCAAATAAATAAATTAAATTTTAAAAGATAATAGATGACCAAATGTATGCAGCTAACCACACAGAGAGAGAGAGAGAGAGAGAGAGAGAGAGAGAGAGAGAGAGACCCTACCACCCAGACAAATCTGTCAGCTGTCACTCTGGATTCTTGCTAGCTATTTCACTTTGAGTACCAGTGGCTTCCAGGTCAAAGGGTACAAGAGAAAAAACAAGGAAAAGTAATAAATAAATTATTCTGACAACAGAGATTTTAATGCCAAGGGTGGCATGATGGTCATGTACATAGAATAATCAAAGGGTAATTCTGTTTGTTTTCTAGAAAGGACTCATAAAATCATTTTAAGTCTCTCAAACACAATATGGTATTTTTAATTCTATTTTTGAAGGAAGAAAATTTAAACAGAGATTTAGCCCACCCTGTTATTCAGGATTGCAAGTAGTCTGGAAGTGTTAAAGTTCCATAAAAATGAGTTTATTGCCAATATTTGAAATGGAGACAGATGAGTTGATGCTCCTGTCTTGAAACTGTAAATGTTTATATGTAGCCCATGACTACATTCTTGTAATCTAAAAGGTTTAGTGGTGATTAAAATGAGAGATTATGTTGCTATTCCCTTACTTGGAAATAACAATATATTCATGAATTATCCAAAAGAGGCATTGCAGAGCAAAATTCTCAAATTTAGAACTGTAACAGCTCTTTTGGAAAGTAAACCTCCATGCATTGGAGATTCTCTAATGCACTTCTCAGCTCAGGGTGACCATGCCCTCCAAGATTTAGCAGTGTCTTAAAACATTTGTGGTCATCATAACTGGGAGGATAGCACTGGCATCTAGTGGAGAGGGACCGGGGTCCTGCCAAATATCCTGCCGTGAAAAACGGACTCCACTCCTAACAAGAAAGAATGTGTAGCTACAAATATTCATCATGGCATCACATCTGCTCCATTGGGAAAATAACCAGGGCCCAAGAAAGTGATGTGACTTGGAAATGAAAAGAGAATGAAATAAGAAAATACAATGTTTGTTATCAAGTGGCTTCTGAGCAGCAAATAATCATGTAACTTTACACATGGAAGAGACATGGAAAATTGCACAGTCTAAATTTTCCCTAAGACAGCCATAGAGAATAGAGAGGCTACACTGTGCGTGGATCCAGTTTACACACTCCAGGCCAGCAGTAGCTCGGTAAGGACAGAAAACAGACAAATTTGATTTTTAGCTGCTGGCACAACTTTAGGATCCCCTGAGAGCCATTGTGGACTTTTCTCTGTAGTGGTCACTTTAATGAGATTAGAATGGTTCAACTGGCCAGCAGAGGGTAAGAAGGGATATTACTGAGGTTAATAGCATAATTAAGGAAAATGGGGGTGAACATATGTTTATTCATCAAATGTTATTACATTAGAACTAAGATAAGCCCTTGGAACTTGAAAGTCATAAATGGAAGGAAAAAAAAATCCTACACATCTTTCATATATTAGGAAACATAAGATTTATTATGGTTCAAGAGGAGGCTTAAGGATTTTTTTTTCCTTTTCCCTTTTTTTTTTTTTTTTGGTTTCTTTTTTTTTGTTTGTTTTTGTTTTTGTTTTTTTTTTTTTGGTCTTTTGAGACAGGGTCTCACCTATATGCCCCACGCCCAGAGCTTGGAAGCTCATCGCCCCAGCCCCAGCTGGCTTGGAACTCACTATGTAGACCAGGCTGGCCTTGAACTCACAGGATCTGTCTAACCTCTACCTCCCAGTGCTAGATTAAAGACATTGCCACCACTCCTGGCTTAAAGACTGTTCTAGGCCACCTAGGGTGCTGGGAATGAACTGGGGTCCTCTGCAAGAGCAGTCAGTGCTCTTAACCACCTGAGCCATCTCTCCAACGCCAGAGGGGGCTAAGGTTTTAAAAACCTTCCACGGGGGCTGGAGAGATGGCCTAGCGGTTAAGCGACGCGACCGCTCTTACAGAGGCCCGGGTTCGATCCCCAGCACCCAATGGCGGCCGAGAACCGTCTGAAACTCCAATTCCAGGAGGAACTCCAGTTCCAGGGGAATCCGACACCCTCTTCTGACCCGCGGCATTGCACGACACGGGTGCACAAACTGCCATGCACAGTACATTCATACACATACAGAAATAAATAAATAAATAAATAAATAAATAAATAAATAAACCTCCCACTTACAGAAGGGAAACTTGTTACAGGAATCCAGGCTAGGTAGTAGTAGCATTGGACAGATTTGCACTCCCTCTGGTTGTTTTAGCCATAACGGAGTTCACTAAACAAACACCAGGTGGTTCACAGAAATATTGAAAGAACAGAAAAGCCAGACTGAAGACTACCTTTTGTAAACAGCCCCTAACTATGCTTTAAGCCTGAACGTGTAGGGATGTGAGGCTGACGTTAGCTGTGATGAAGCCAGACACCACACATCACAACAGCAACCACCACAGCATGTGATAAGCAAGGATGTCTGTTTCTCACAGACACTAACAGTCCAGAATTTTCTTCATCCTGGGTCCCTGGCTCAAAGAAGTCAATATATTGGAATTTGGTTTTACAGTATGATGGAGGAAAAGAAGTAAAGTCTCATATCAACTCCTAAACACTATATTATTTTTTTATGTGTATGAATATACTGTCTGCATGTAGGTTGGTGCACCCCTGTCATGCTATCATTATTTTTTGCGTATGAATGTACTGTCTGCATGCAGGTCTGGGCACCCATGTCATGCAATGCCTTGGAGGTCAGAAGAGGGTGTCAGATTTCCCTGGAACTGGAGTTAAAGACAGTTCTCAGCCACCATGTGGGTGCTGGGAATCGAACCCCAGTCCTCTGCAAGAGCAGTCGGTGCTCTTAACCTCTGAGCCATCTTTCCAGCCCAACACTCTAGGCCAAAAGTGATACTATTAATTCTACTCATAGTTCATTAGGACTAGTAACCTATCTCCACCGAAGAACAAGGAAGTATAACCCTGTATGTGTGGCAAAGACAGAGCCTTAATGACAGCATTTTCCTTATTTTGAAACTTGTCTGCCCTAGAAGCCCATTGAATTCACATACATGTTCTCACCACCAAACAGAGCAGAAACTCTCTGCCCCATTTGCTATTGTGACACTCACTCCTGATCTAGCATAAGTGAGAGCCAATCTGTGCTTCACAAGAGTTCAGGCCAAATGTCTGCTGCACAATTTTCAACTGCCATGTTAGGACTTGCTCCTTAAAGGTTCCTAAAAATAGAGAAATCCTTAAACATAAGAGTTCTATACAACATTCAGATTCAGGGTTTTGAAAAGTATAATAAATTTCTACCCAAGAATGTGAATTTTAAGTCATTCGTGTTCTTGCACAAATGTCCCCCAGCTACAGCTTACGTATCGTCTTGATAGGTCAGATCAATAAGTCTTAGCCTACTTTTTCTGAATTCCCAATCAAGACTGCACAGCACAGCAATGATATGGAGAAAATAAATTGCATTAGAAAGAAACATTGGCTTTTAAAGCACCAAGAAGAATACAAGGAAAGAGTGCCTAAAGTGACTGTGTCAAATTGATACTAGGTCTCCCCAGAGCAGAGCGCGTAAGAGAGAGCTCAGAGCAAAGATGAGAAAATTGTAAAAGACCAGTTTATATTTGTGGAAATGATCTCAGAAATAGCCAGAGGCAATCTGCAACTGGCACCTTGGTGTTGGGCAGGAATATTGAAAACTGCCCAGAGGCTGAGCTAAATTGTACTCTTGACACACCCAGAAGCAGCCATTCTCACCATTAATCTACAGGATTTTATCCTTCTCCCTGACTACAGATTCTCCTTACTCCTTTTCTTTTTTTATTCTCTCCATTTTTTCCAAGAGAAAATCAAATACAGAAATGAGGAAATAAAGCTGAAACTTAAAGTTTATTAGATTAACCCAAGAAGTAAATTATATATGTTCTAAAACTTCATAATAGTTAACTGTTACTGGATTGTGTCTTTGAAGTTGTTTTATTTTTTTTGTTTTTTTTCTGAAAGGAGTCCTTCTAATTACAGAACTTCCAACAATAATATAAAGTTATATTTTATCATGTGAAACTTTCATAGTAAGTACTTTACATGGCTATAATTTAGTCCTCTTATGCAAATATTAAGTGAATAAGTTTTTATATTAGTTATGTGTACGTGTGTTTTACCTGCAAATGTGTCATTCAATGCCCACAGAGGTGAGAAGAGGGTATTGAATCCCCTGAACCTAGAGTTACAAATTGTTGTTAGCTGCCATGTGGGTGCTGGGAATTGAACCTCTGTCCTCTGCAAGAGCAGCCAGTGCTCTTTAACCTCTGAGCCATCTCCCCAGTCACTAAGTGAATAGATTTTTTTTAATTTGCAGTGTTTTGCATTGATATGGCTTTTGTTTCATAAACCCTAATATATGTATATTAGAAAAAAAACCTTACTTGGAATTTTTTAATCCACTTGATAGAAGTACATTCTCAGAGTATGTTACTTTAAAATAAAGTGTAGAATTTACAAAAGAGGTAGTCTAATTTAGAAAAAGTAAATTAATTTGTTTCTTACCATGAAGTTGTATCCATTATTTTCATTCTAATTCAGTGTATATGCACATATGTGTGTAGTCCCATGCATGGATGTGTGCATATATACTCTTGTGTATATAAACTATATCACATGTCCATCCAAGTCAAAATATAAACATGTATGGATATGCATAATCTACACAATTATCAGTATTGATATTTATATGAATTTACAATAATTGCCTTAGTAGCAGTAGATGTTCTGTGCACCAACCAGATACCCTGTCAGGACTGAAGCATTCATTTTCCCAAATGTTGAAAGTTTAAAGGAAAAAAAAAGCAAATGGATGATTATAAAGAGTGTTTTCTGGACACTATAGGGTGAGTGTACAGATGTACTCACAGTGGTTGTGAAAACATGCTCAACACCTGCACAAACTCAAATCAGACACAATCCCAGCATGGAGTTAGGGGAGGTGGGCACAAAGTCCCATCCATAGGAGTTATTGAGATGATAGCTACTGGGAAAGTTTGAATAGTTTGAATCAATTTTCTTAAAGCAACCCTGAGTGAAAAGTGCAATGCTGGGGGGGATTACATTACCAGACTTCAAGCTATATTACAGGGCTATAGTCATAAAGACAGCCTGGTACTGGCAAAAAAACAGAACCATTAACCAATGGAACAAAATTGAAGATCCAAACTTGAGCTCATATAACTTCAGCTACCTCATATTTGACAAAGGGGCCAAAAAAGCTCAATTAAGGAAAGATAGCATCTTCAGCAAATGTTGGTGAAACTGGATCACCATTTGTAGAAGAACAAAATTAACCCCCCTACCTCTCACCCTGTACAAAAATCAACTTCAAGTGGATCAAAGATCTCAGTGTGAAGCCTGAAACCCTGAAGGTGATAAAAGAAAAGTTGGCAACAACCTACAAGACATAGGTGTAGGAGGAGACTTTCTAAACCAGACAGCATGGGAAGTAAGGTCAACAGTTGACAAGTGGGACCTCATAAAACTCAAAAGAAAGAAACAATCAAGGAGGTGAAGAGAAAACCCACAAAGTGGGAAGAAATCTTTACCAGTGACACATCTGACAGAGCATTAACATCAAGAATATATAAACTACTCAAAAAACAAAGAAGTACGAAGACAAATGACCCACTCTTTAAGAGTGTGGCCCCCTAGTGGCTTGACTACACTCCAGGGGATGGACCCACACCCAAGAGTATTTGAATAACATAAATTGGACTTTATGCACTTTTTAAAAATGGACATTAAATTGGGTGAGTAGGGAGATTGAGGTAGATCATGAAGGAGTTGTAGGGTCAGTGTGATCAATACACATTATATTTAATTACAAAAAATAATAAAATATTTTAAAATCAAATAGAAACACCTCGCTGAATTATTCTTGTAAAAAACAGATCACATGTCTAAATGTTTTAGAGCAATATCTTGCATATGATAATAGGACTCAAATATTAGCCATTATTCTCATTAAAGGGTTTCCTTAAATAACTTTCAAATGAATCAGTCATGTTGGATTTAATATATTTAGACATTCAAATGAAATTCTTTTTTTTTTTTTTTTGGTCTTTTTGAGACAGGGTCTCCCTGTAGCCCCAGGTGTCCTGGAACTCACTCTGTAGACCAGGCTGGACTTGAACTCACAAGGATCCACCTGCCTCTGCCTCCCAAGTGCTAGGATTAAAGGTGTGCGCCACCACACCTGGCTCAAATGAAATTCTTACTTTAATAGGTATTTAGCTATAAATATTTTGTAATCATTTTTCACATTTGAAATCATTTCCTAGAAGACAGTTACAGAAATAAAATTGGTGGGTTAAAAGTTATACATATTTAATAGTAATGCCTGTCTACTTTACAATCTAAAAAATCAATAAATATCCATTAGAGAATTTTCCTAAGAACAAAAAGTAGAAAGTGGCAAAAGAAAAACCTAAAATTCTATCATTTTCCTTATACTTAAAACTAGTATAGCCCTTTATATTCACAGGTTCTACATCTGTGGATCCAACCAACTGCTGACTAAAATTATTCAGAAGGTAAAGTACTTCAATATCAGTCATTTCTAGATCTTATTTGGTCATTACTTACTAAACAGCACAGTTCCTTACACATAAGGAACTACTTACATACCATCTGCATTATGACTGTTCTTGTGAGTAATGTAGAAGCTATACATGGAGCACACCTGTAAAACCAGAACTGAGGTGTGAAGACCAGAGGATCAGAAGAGCAAGGTTATATTCACCTACAAAGTAAGTTGATGCCATTCTTGACTACATGAGATCGAGAGAGAGAGAGAGAGAGAGAGAGAGAGAGAGAGAGAGAGAGAGAGAATAGAGGGAGGAATGGAAAAGGGAGGGAGAGAGAAAAGGAAAAGAGAGGTGGATAGATGGATGGGTGGATGGAGGTAAGAAGGAAGGAAGGAAGGAAGGAAGGAAGGAAGGAAGGAAGGAAGGAAGGAAGGAAGGAAGGAAGAAGCAGGGAAGGAGGGAGGGAGAGAAGGAAGGAAGGAGGGACGGAGGAGTCAAGGGAGGGAAGAAGGGATGGAGAGGAGGATAGAGGCAGAGAGGAGGAAGGGAGAGAAGGAGGGAGGAAAGGAAAAAGAATGGAAAGAGACATACTAGAAGTTATTTACAATGCAAGGGAGGCTATGCTAGGTTATATACAAATAGGAGGTAGGGATCAAGGGAGGGAGGAAGAGATGGAGAGAATAGAGGCAGGCAGAAGTCACATTTAACATTTAAGAACACAAGTATTCTTCCGTTTACAGAGGATGACTGTACAATGTAAGAGAATTGGTTGAAAATATTTCTATATGGCAACTTGATATGCTCATCAAGATGTTTTATTAATATTTAAAACAAGCTGAGAACATTGAATAGTGAATATTCTAATGTCTATTTTTTAAGTAGTCTTGTTATTCCAAATTAAGATTTCATATGCTTAAAACATCTCCAAAAATATCCACAGGACCACAATTCCCTCCAGGGAGATGATATGATAGCTTGGGAAGGAGACTCCTCTACTATATACTTGGTTAATTTGTTTTTGAATGGTATAATGGCTTCAGATTAACATGTTTGAAAACATAAGCCACAATTTTAAAACATTTCACTTCTAGGCTAAAGGAAGGAATATAATTAGCAGAATAGGAAGTAAATTTTCTTGACAATGTAAATCAACTAGAAACACATGGATATGTATACATCTTTGAGTTCTTGCCAGCATTCAACATTTCCAAGTGTTCAATATTTGCTAATTTTGTAGGCAAAACAATATCTCGTTTTCATTTTATCATTTTAAAATAATGGATTTGAACCAATTTTACAATGTATTTTGAGGTATTATTAATGCTTTGGAGGAAAGAGACTTCTGATAAAGATAACATGTAGTGACTACAGAATCTTCTCCACAAAAGCACCAAAAATTACACAAATGGACAATCTTTTAAAAAATAACCATTTCAAAGCTGGAGCGATGTTTCAGCAGTTAAGAGCACTGGCTGTTCTTACAGATAAACTTGTTTCAATTCCCAGCACCCACATCCCAACAAACACCTATAACGCCAGTTCCAGGGGAATCTGAGGTCTCCTTCTGACCTCCTTGGGCACTGCAGGACACCAGTGCAATACACTCATACACATAAAATAAAAAATATCAAAAATATTAAAAATATAAAAAATATAAAAACTAATGACTTCACTATTCTAAAGCCTGTCCAAATAACAACCCCACAGACATTTACTCATGAAGAACTACTAAACTCCAAATAAGAACAGCAATCTGATCCCCACCTGCTCAGAGTTGCTCCAGTATCCCTATTTGATGGCCTCAAAAGCAGAACTGAGATATAGAAGAAATGTCCAGTGAAGAGAAGATAAATCCATAGAATGATTCAGTCTGAAAAAGAGAGAAAAATATTAGAGACCTCTTTCTCTAACTGTGGAATAAAATCAAGCATACCAACATATGTATAATAAGTGTCAAAGAAAAGGAAGAAAGATACAGTAAGTAAAAGAAATGTCCAAACCATCCTAAAGTTGATAAAACATATAAGTGCAAAATAGTAAGTTAAAATCTTCAATTAGGGAGAACTGGCTCAGCGGTTAAGAGCACTGGCTGTCCTTGTAGAGGACCATGTTTGATTCCCAGCACCCACATGGCAACCAACAACTATCTGTAACTTCAGTTCCAAGGCATCCTCTCTGACTTCTGCAGGCATTGTACGACATGGTTGTACCTATTTACATGCAAGCAATATACTCATAGAAGTAAAATAAAAATAATAAAATATTTTTAAACTTCAAATAACATGACTACAAAGAAAACCAAACACACCTATATATAGTAGTTTAATTAATTAATTAAATTCAAAATTATATGAAGTGTGTTTTCAAGAGTGACAGTAAATGTGAAAAGATTGAATAGTCCAATAAAAAAAGACTAAAATTGGTAGACTGAAAAAAATTAAGATTCCAATGTGTGTTATGTATGAGGGATACATTTCAATTACAAAGACATAAAATGAATAAAAGTAAAAGGATGGAAAAAGAGACATACTCTTTTCAATTAGAAACCACAAAAATGCTTCTGTGGCTGTGATAACATAAGTCAACAAAGACTTTAAATAAATATTATTAAAAATTAAGGGATCTGGGCAGAATGGTGCACATCTTTAGTCTCAGCACTCAGGAGGCAGAGGGAGGCAGATCTCTGTAAGATGGAGACCAGCCTGAACTACATAGCAACTTCCAGGCCAAGTGAAACCATAGGAAACCCTGTCTCAAAAAAAGATAATGGACCTACTTCATAATTACCAGTAGGTTAATCAGAGGAACAAGTAATCTTAAATGTTTACATGCAAATAAAATCAAAAGGGCAGGAGAAACAGGCTATCTAATAATTCTATTTGGAGATTTCGGTACTACAATCTCATAATTGGTGAAACTAATAAATTTAAAATCAGTACATGAGGAAATGTTTAACAATGTAGAACCATGAACAGCCTAGCCAATGCTATAGAACATGCAAAAGACACAGAGCACATCTCCTTGAAGCACACATGAAACATTGTACAGCCCAAACTACAAAACAATTCTCAGGGAATTCTATTTAACTGTGAATTACCTTTTCCTATTTTGGGCTCATGTGCTTAGATAATATGTTATACTATTTATCAATTCAAGCAACTTTTAAATATAGTAAGTATCTTACATTTGTTTGTTTTTCGTTTATGCATCCCCAAGACAACTGACATTTTCCATTACTGATTCTGTCATTTACTATTTTCTTAGAAATTCTCATTCACTTTAGAGAAAGTACATAATTAACTTCTGTTATGTTCAAGTTTTTTCTTGCAAGATATTATTTTATTATTTAGCTGTTTACTTTTCCAGTAATGCATGACTTCCTGATGTGAACATCAAAGCTTATGTTTTCTGTCAACTAATTTTTCCAAAATATTTCTGAATTTTCTCAGTTCACTTCAAATGCTTACATATTAATTTATAAGATTTCCTTTATTAGACATTATCGTCTTAGAAAATTTCAGTTTCTAAGGCTCAGCACTTAAATTACCAGTAATTTTAAATCAAGTTATAAGTTTAAGGCAATCCTACTCATTAACCTTAATGACATTTTTATGAAAGCTTCATGAAAACATTGCAAATTCTCACTGGAGAAATATATCTTAAAATTTAAAGATATTTCAAAGGAGCTATACTGCCACATACTTAGACATATTTCTGATAAAAGACCTAAAAAATTATAAGTAACTGAAGATGATAGATGATAATTACATAGATAAATAAGTAGATTATATAGATAGATGATAGATTGGTAGATGACAGATACTATATAGATGATAGGTAGATAATAGATAGATGATAGATAGATAGATAGATGATTGATAGAAATAGATAGATTATATAGATATGTAAACACCGGACAGAGCATCTATAAGATGTGTATTACAAATACAACCAGAATAGATCAAACAAACAAGAGAAACAAACACAGTGAAGGATGACAAATGACATAATACAGACGAACTTGGGGTTGGAGAGATGACTCAGCAGATAAGAGCACTGGCTGCCTTCACAAATTCCACATCACACATAGCAGGGTATCCTCACATCTGATGTAACACCAACGGGAGGTAGAACCTCTGGGGAATAACTAAGTCATATATGGAGATCCCCAGAGTTTTCTGGCCACTTTTCTACCATGTGACAGCACACCAAGAAATCAGCTGTTGCAGAAAATGGCCCTCACATGTATGTTAAATATTACTAGATACTAAAAACTTGCCCTTTTCAAAATTACTTCATACATCACTCAAATAAAAGCATCTTCACATCTTCTTTTCTTCTGGGTACACTGAAATCTACCTGCATACAAATCTTATCTTAAATTCCTCTGAAGGTAAATTGACTTGAGGAATAATATAAAATAGAAGAACTGTTACTATACTAAAAGGTATGAAAATAATGATTAAATAAGTGATTATGGTCCAGTACCTGTAACTGTTAGCTCAGTCATGTCAAATTTCCTGTTACCGCAATTATTCTGACATCCAGCCAGTGATTCTGCCCAAAGATTAACTTGAGGACAAAGAATTCAAGTTTCATTGTAAATCTATAAAGTGCCTTTCTGATATGTTTTTTTATCACTTCAGGTGTAAAACTGACTCTGGATTTCCTAGTTGTGTTTAAATATCAGATGGAGTAGTGTAGTTCTGAGGAGTGCTGTTCCTAGTCACGTGGTTCTGAAGAGTGTTGCTCCCCTGGTGTCTATAAAGTAGAATAATTACCCTCTGATTATGCTCACTAGTATAAGAGTATTAGTACAAAGTACCAAATAGCTCCAGTATAATATTGCTCTAACTTTGTGGTTACTGGTACTAAGATCTCCACAAAGATTAAGCATCATGAAGTTACGAAAAAATCCTAAATTGGAATTAAACCAATTTGTTTAAAGTAGCATTTGCCATTTACAAGTTATATATTCTGGTGTGGATTTTTTAAATTTTATTTATTTTTTAAATATTAATTTATTTATGTGTATGAATGTACTGTCTGCATGCAGGTTTGTGCACCTATGTTGTGCAATGCCACGGAGGTCAGAAGAGCACACCGGATTCCCCTGGAACTGGAGTTCTCCTGGATTTTTAAGTATATTAATAGGTCCCTAAAACAAGGCTTTTATTGCCAGGCGTGATGGCGATTATTCACCTTTTAATATAATTATGGGAACTATTTAAACTTATAAAGGTAAACTTCTAAGCCTAATGCCAGCATCAGTCATGGTTAACAATAAATATATAGTAAGCCTAACCTGCTAGTTTTTTGTGATAAGAATATAGACAAAATAGAGAAATTGAACCTCTCTCTACCATGGTCTTAAAATGTAATAAAAAATATAAGGAGAATAAAAAACATGCATTATCGAAAAACAAATAGTAAAATGATGAGGAACAAATAATGTGAAAAAGAAATGAGGATGGAAAGCTCGCAGTGTGGGATTGCAGTTTCAAGTACGGCCAGTAGGATACACTTCATAGGCACAAAGAGTTTTGTGTTAGGACCTAAGAAACCTGTGGATATGAGGAGGAAAGGGTTCCTCGCAAAAAGAGCAGCCTGGAGTGTGGCCAGCAAACACAAAGGCAAGGTCTTCAATGATGCCTAGAGCCAAGCAGACAAGAGGGCCTTCTGAGAATCTGGAAAGCTAGAGAAGGGTTTTGGTTGAGGATGGAATGTAAATGATCCATGGTTTTGCAGGATTGCACCGGCTATTATATAGAGTAGAAGAGCAGAAGCTGAAAGACCATTTAGGAGATTATTTAAGTAATCTGGAAAAGAGCTGAGGTAATTTACACAATGAAGGTAGCTCTGGAGAAGCCAGATTCCAGATATAGTAGGGTGGAGAAGATTTATAGTCAGGTTGACCTTTGCGATGCAGAGTAAGAGGAAACCCATGGATATTGTCGATGCTTGATTTTGATGCAGATTTGAGCAAGAAATATACCAGAGGGAGGACATTTTGGATGTGTAAAGTTTTAATGTATAAAGTTAGGTACACCTGTGGAATAGGCTGTAAGTATGTGAGTGTAAAGTTGAAGATGATATATAAATATTTAAGGTTCCCAGTTCTCCTTCACCACTCAGTATTATCTCAATTAAATATATGATTTTTACAGTAATAGCTAATATCAATCTGTTACTGGCATTCAAATGTATTCCTAAAGATCAACAAAGCTAAAATATTTCAAAAATACCATCTTTAGAATAATTTTCAAAGAGCTAGAGAGATGGCTTAGTGATTAAGAGCTTGTGTTACTCTCACAGACCTGAATTCAGTTCCCAGCACATATGTTGGGTGACTCACAACTATCTGCTCCAGCTCCATGGGAATCTAACACCTCTGGCCTCCACAGATACCTATAATCATGTGCCTACACACACACACACACACACACACACACACACACACCCCACACACACAGGGTTAAAAATAATAAAACTCTAAATCCTTGGAAATATTTTTTTAATTATTTCCAAAGGTTCAAGTGATGAGATGATTGGAATTTGACAAAAACTCTGGACTGGTCCCCAATTTCAAAGGCTCAATAGATACCCTCATAAAAATCATCCCACACTTTCTATCAGTATAGGACATCATTTATGAAGACTGTACAAATAATTATCCTCGATTTTGTTTTTAACCTTTTGTTGGGACCAGTTTAAAGTTAAAACTTTTTTAATTTATAATGTTTTTATTGATGTCTTGTTTATTTCAGACATCATTTCTCAGTTCAGTTTAGACATATTCCCCTTTCCCTTCCCCCCACCCCACCCCAGATCATGCATTCTGCCATAATGATCCTGCATCTTTCTCTCAGTCTTTTTATTATGTTTAGGAATTCACATTTTCCTCCATTAATTTTATATTACTCTAAAATATGCATACATACGTTCCACTCATATACAGTAATTATAGAGTGTGAAAGTAGTGGAGGATTGATTCTAGAGCCTGTAAAGAGATTTACATTATTGGGGCTGGAGAGATGGCCTAGCAGTTAAGAGCGTCAACTGCTCTTGCAGAGGACCCGGGTTTGATCCCCAGCACCCGCATGACTACTGAGAACTGTCTTTAACTCCAGTTCCAGGGGAATCCAACACCCTCTTCTGACCTCCGGGACATTGCACGACATGGGTGCACAAACCTACATGCAGACAGTACACTCATACACATAAAAAATAAAATTTAAAAAAAGAGATTTACATTATACCAACATAGTTGCTTTCAGATAAACAGAAATATAACAATAATGTTCAGCTTGCCTTTCATCTGGGGATTTGGTGTGAGCATCCACAAATGAGGGAGACAATTTGCCACTTATTTTTCTGGGACTATTACTCCACTTAACATAATGGCTTTGGGTTCCATCCATTTACCTGCAAAATTCATGATGTCATCTTTCTTTACTGAGTAGTACTCCATTGTGTAGATGTACCACATTTTTGTCACCCACTTGTCAGTTAAGGGGCATTTGGGTTGGTTCCAGCTCTTCAATATTGTGAAGAGAGCTGCAGTAAACATGGATGTGCATGTATCTTTGTGGTACAATGAGTCTTGTGGGCATATACCCAGGAGTGATATGGCTGGGTCAGGTGGTAGGTTCATTTTGAGTCCTTTTAAAAGTTCTCCACACTGCTTTCCATAATGGTTGTACCAGTTTACATTCCCACCAGCAGTGGATGAGTGTTCTCCTTTGCCCACAACCTCTCCAGCATTTGGTGTCTTTTGTGTTCTTGATCTTAGCCAATCATATCAGAGTGAGATGATATCTGAGAGTGGTTTTAATTTGCATTTCCTTAATTATTAATGATGCTGAACACTTTTTTTAAAGATGTTTCTCAGCCATCTTTACTTCCTCACTGGTGAAATCTCTGTTCAGCTCTTTACTCCATCTATTGAGTAGGTCATTTGTTTTCTTACTTCTTTGTTTTTTGAGTAGTCTATATATTCTTGATGTTAATGCTCTGTCAGATTAATCACTAGTGAAGATTTCCTCCCACTCTGTGGGTTTTCTCTTCACTTCCTTGATTATTTCTTTAGCTGTACAGAAGCTTTTGAGTTTGATGAGGTCCCATTTGTTGACTCAACAAACCTTATTTCCTGTGTAGCTGCTGTCTGATTTAGAAAGTCTTCCCACTCACAATAGCCTCAAAAATAATAAAATACCTGGGAACAATCCTAACCAAAGATACCAACGATCTCTACAACAAAAATTTTAAATCCGTGAAGAAGGAGCTTGAAAATGACATCAAAAGATGGAAAGATCTCCCATGCTCATGGATTAGAAAAATTAATATAGTAAAAATGTCCATTTTACCCAAATTGATATACAGATTCAATTCAATCTCAATAAAAATCCCCATGAGCTTCTTCACAGACTTGGAAAAAAATATCCTTAAATTCATATGGAGAAACAAAAGACCCCAAATAGCTAAAGCAACCCTGAGTGAAAAAAAGCAATACAGGGGGATTGCTCTACCAGACTTCAATATACTATGGGGCCATAGTCATAAATACAGTCTGGTACTGGCACAAAGACAGACCTGTTGACCAATGGAACAAAATTGAAGATCCAAACTTGAGCTCATACAACTTCATCCACCTCGTATTTGACAAAGGGGAAAAAAAAAACAAAAAACCTCAATGGAGGAAGGACAGCATCTTCAGCAAATGGTGCTGGCAAAACTGGATCACCATTTGCAGAAGAACAAAATTAAACCCCTACTTCTCACCCTGTACAAAAATCAACTCCAAATGGATCAAAGATCTCAACATAAAATTAGTAGGATCGAAAGGTTAAGCCTGGACAAGCTGGCAGCCCATGAAAGAAAACAGCCAGAACTGACTAGAGACCAAGACATCAGCTCCAGAGAAAGTAGAGTGTTTTGCTTCTCATCCACCTGTGCCCCTTTTCTAAGCCTAGGGAACAATCTGCGGAAGAGGGGGCATGGTAGAATGTAAGGGCTTCAATTGGGGTTAATGGTGAAACCTCAACAATATAGACTGGACACTCATTTGATCAACTTGATTGAACATACAAGCCCCCCCTGCTAGATGGTGGGACCCATGAGCTGTGTGGGTTTGGGCACAACTGCTTGCAAATTGGTTTCACATGAAGGATGCTGGTACTCACAAATTATCACCTATTGTTAAAAAAAAATGAAAACAAAACAAAACAAAAAAGCAGAGAAAGATGCAGAAAACTTATGGCAGAATGCACGATCTGCGATTGGTAGGGGTGGGGGGGGGGAAGGGAAGGGGATATATGCCTGAACTGAATTGGAAAATGATGTATGAAATACACAAAGCATCAATAAAAATAAATTAAAAAATAATAATAAAAAAATAAAACCCAAAACCCTGAAGGTGATAGAAGAAAAAAATTGGTAACAACCTACAAGACATAGATGTAGGAAAAGACTTTCTAAAGTTAAAACATTTTTGACTTGTCTCTAAATTCTGGAAATCCTCCAGGTCTTACATTTGTCTTTTAATAATATCTGTTTTAGAGGATTGATAACAATCTGTTCTGAATAAATAAGTCATAGAAATCTCCATTTCAATATTTTTGTTCAAATTTTGTCACATTACCTGACTATTTACATTTATACAAATTTTAATATCTACTGGTTTTCTAATTCAAGAACAAATAAATTATACCCAAGGCACGTTTACAAATACCAAGTCTTAAGGATAAAGTAAGTAAAATAATAGTAATTATAAAAGAGACATGAAAGGAAACTAAATGCTGCATTAGAGTTTTGTACATGGCACAAACAGGTCACCAAAATTTAAGGCTATTTACTGATAAAAATAAACTAGCTTATCAATCAGTTGTCATATACTCAATGTATATTGAAGATTAATTCTAACAAGTTAAGTCTGAATCCTTTTAAAAACAAGAACAAACTGATGTTTAAAGTCATTCCTAAACTCAAATTATCTGGATAGAAAATCTTGTGGATATAGATGAATTGATTCACTTTTTGGACAGCTTATGGAACTCAGGGTGGAAGAGAGGACTGGAGTCATCCAGATCCTAGGTGTGACAGTGGACTTCAGCAGGGAGCCAAACAGGTTACTATCAGTCTCCGACCTAGAGCATCAAACACAAAAAGAAGCACTACTTAACATGCATGGTAACTGAAAAACTGACTACAATTTGTCTCAGTGGAGGAGAAATGCACATGGTTTATTTATTAACAAAGGATTTATACATATTAATAGCATGGGAAACTCTATTATTAAGGAAATATAATGATGGTATATGGCATCTTTACTGCTCCACTTTGAAGAAAGTGAAAACTCTGAGGTTTCAAACTTCCACTACCGCACATGCTCCCCAAACTTGTACTATCTTACCAAGGCACAGAGACATTCCACAAACACAGAGATTCTTGGAAATTAACATCCATGTAATGAGGAAGAATTGGTTCATCAGATAATGTCACAGGACAAAGAAATAGGCAGCTACATTTTGAAAATTGGATGCCAAGGAAAAGATTTTATCTGAAGGCAATTTTAATATACAATACTTGGCAAAAATAGGTTTTCAATCTCATTTATAAAAATATCAAAAATTTGTAAGGAAATATTTTGGAAGAAGTGGAATGAGATTTTTTTTTTTTTCATGGAAATTTCAGGAGTTGCAGCTAAAAGGCAGGATTCTTTGGTGGGTAGGATTATCAATGAGAATGGGACCCAGCTGGTTTAGTGCTTAAGATCAAAGGAGCATTAGCCTTGGGCTGGAGAGATTGATCAATGGTTAAGAGCACTGAGTGCTCTTGCAGAGGATCCCAGCAACCGTATGGCAGCGAACAACTGTCTTTAAACTGGGTGTGGTGGTATGTGCCTTTAATCCTAGCACTCAGGAGGCAGAGGCAGGCAGATCTCCATGAGTTCAAGGCCAGCCTGGTCTATAGAGTGAGTTCCAGGCCAGCTGGGGCTACGGATCCTTGTCACAAAAAAAAAAAAAGGGAACATTAGCCTTACTAGCTGCAAAAAGAGACACTGAATTTGAACCACACAAAATTTCTTGCAACTAAAATTCTACAGTTAACATATCTTTCTTTGTTTGCTAATTACACACCTACTCATATGATGTACATTTAGTGTTGAAAAATCCCCAGTGAGGCAACATTAAATCTAAAAATCAGAAACTCACAAAAGAAAAAAACCAAAATTAAGACTTCATATTATACTAATTTAAGCGTATCATGTTGACTATTCTTCATATTATGTAATGTGATGAGCTTTAAAATCCTGTAAATGTTAATGTCGCATGACAAGTTTAGATGTTGTTTATGTATATTATACACTGAAGTATTATATTGCACAATTAATTTTTCACATGTGATTTTTTAATATGAAAGAAAACCTAATTATAAATATTTCCTATGCTGGCAAGCTTGTATTTTGCTTTTAGCTGCTCACTGTTTGATTGTGTATTTAAGTTCTCTAACAGAGAGAGAAAAACAAAGGGTGGGGGAAGAAAGAAATCTCTGTACCACATATACATATGCATAATCCATAGGGAGAGAATCAAAATTGAGAGCTACTTTCAAGTAGCATGAATATCATAGTGCCGACATACAGGATACTCTACCTCTACCCATGCCTTAAGCATAGTGAAAATTATATCTTCTTTCTCAAGCACTGCTGCAGTCACCAGTGTAGGAATGCTTCCATCCAAAATCCTCAGTGAGAAATTTTCTTTATTAAAGGAAAATAGCATGGGATTGCCACCTTCAAACATGAAAGATTAACTCGTGTCAATTTCCCCACACATTCGAGTGGACTATAAGCTGAACAAAACACACATGATAACTAGTATAGCGCACCAAACAATGGGAAGCAGAGAAATCTCTGACAGACAGGCAACACTGGGATGAACTCATGCTCAACAACTTTCTGTCTAGGGCCATTTCCCTGACATAGCATAAGGACCTGGAAACCAGCAGAAACAAAGCACTCCCATGTAGCTGAGCAAAGTTCAGAGCTTCAGATTGCTGAAACAGCTGGAATAGTTAGGGCGATGCATTGCAAAGAAGGAGGTGGAAAGAAAAGGGGTTCTGGCAATCCAGTGTCTTTCTTTATCAAAGGCTTGTGATTAGACTCTGAGCTCTGTGGCAGAGATTAGTGGAACTAGACTGGGAACGAAATTAAGAAAATAGAGATAGCACAGTCTATAATGGCTCCTGAGCTCTTGTCCAGCCCAGCATAAGAGAACTCAAGAAGACCATAAACCCACAGCAAAGCCATGAGAAAAAAACTGCATCCTGAGAGTAAAATATTCTATAGCCAGGCGTGGTGGCGCAAGCCTTTAATCCTAGCACTTGGGAGGCAGAGGCAGGCGGATCTTTGTGAGTTCAAGGCCAGCCTGGTCTACAGAGTGTGTACAGCTGGGGCTACAGGGAGACCCTGTCTCAAAAAGACCAAAAAACAAAACAAAACAAAACAAAAAAAAGAGTAAAATATTCTAACAAAGGCCAAGACATCCTCTAGGGAGTAAAGGAACCTCCCAGAAAAATGTTAATCTGCCCACATGTAACTCAATACTATCTTAGTAGGCTTCCACAATATATAGTATTCATAATATATCACCCAAACAAGGCAAAAAACAACCTAGAAATAGTAAAACATGTAAAATATAGAAAAGTATGACCAATTCTAAGTAAATAAGACAATGAATAGGAATGAAAATAACTAAACACAATCCAAGATAATTCAAATGTCAGAAACATGGTTGTAAGTAGATTGTACTAATATATTCAAAGTATTTTTATTTTCTTTTACTTAAATATTTATTTTATATGTATGTGTGTTTTGCCTGTATTTATGTAAGTGCACCACATGTATGCAATGTCCACAGAGGCCAGAAGAGGGCATTTTTGCTTCCTATAAGTCATGGTGTATGTTTTGGTGAGCCCTTAGAACAACACAGAAAAATCAGTCCAGGATGAAAGGAATCTATCTGGCAAGGTCCTGCTTCCAAGAGTAGTCTATGGAGTCTGTCCATTTACTCATGACACAGGTGCACAAACCTACATGCAGACAGTACATTCAGACAGATAATCAACAGCAATCTAATTGGACTTGGAACCCTCTCAATGGGAGCAAACTCATGGGAGCCACTATAAATTCAGCCAAGTGCACAGGACATAGAGCCTAAAGAGAACATTATTGGTGTCATATCTCTAGACAAATGAAATTTCTTATCAAATGCTAAATATGAAATTTTATATTTACAGATAAGCCTACCTTACACCACTCATCAAAGAAGCAACTCTTTGCAACAGATGGAGGCTACTGCAGAATCCCACAACTGGTCAGACACAGAATATATACATCTGAAAGATCCCCATTGCCAGGAGACACATCTAAGGCTGAGTATCTACACGCAAAATGAGGGGCAGAGAGAAAATGAGCTCACCCCTCAGCTCTCACCAGTAAAGCTTCCTGACACAATAGAGTGTGGTGCAAACACAAGGCCCCAACTAGCCAAGCTTCAAAGAATGGGAGCTTCCAGAGTGCGTGTCCCTGGATGGGGCCCCTATATTAATCCTCACCCACCCACAGCTCAGGGATCATTGTGGAAGAGAGGCAGAAATGTTGTAAGAGCCAGGGCTGGGGCATGAATGTAGAGGATTTCAGTTGACTGGAAGCTTGTACATGTGAACTTGTGGCAATATCAGCATCAGGTACTGGATCCTTGCTAACTCACACAAAGTCTCAGAGTTAAGCAAAAGAAATGGATGAGGTACTGGGCATGGACTGACAGCTACAAGAGACTGATTACTGCTGAGTAAGGAAGAGTATGCCTTAAGATTTCTAGATATGCTGACTAGACTCCAGTGGATCTATTTGCACAGAAGGACATCTGGGTTCAAGAGTTTGACTGGATAGTACTTAGCTTGGATGTTGTAATGCATGAGTCATGATGGAGGGTTGGGGAGGGACTGGATTTGATTGGGAACCATTGTATGAGATGTACAAATGCTCAATATAAATAAATAAATAAATAAATAAATAAATAAATAAATAAATAGTACTCCTTGTTTTTTAAATGTTTCCTCATTTTTTGATATGGAAAGACTTCATAAGTTATACTTGGAAATATTATATAAATGAAATTGTATGTAAGTTAATATAAAATTATTACCTCTGGCATTGACAGTTTGAATATGCACTTCTTAAGGAACAGCCATAATCTTCTGAGTGATGGCGTTAATTACCAACTGTCCTTAGCCCATTGGAAGTTTTGTCTATGGGAATTTGTAAGGCCCATTTTGGCTTTATTGAAATGCCTTCTAAATACAAATGTTCTGTAGATATCAGGTGCCTCTAGTGAACTGAAAACAAACCTCTGACTCATCAGAAACTTCATAGGGTTTCTAATCTGTCACCATAAAAAAATAAGTAATAATACATTTTAAAAAATAAGAAAAGGTTTGAGAGATAGCATAACCATTAAAGGCTAGGGCTAACAACCAAAATGTTGAAACTATGAAGAGTAAGATTTTTTGCTGTTGCCTTCATATTATCCCTATATAGTTCATGAATGGCATTTCCCATATTTCCATCAGAGTAATACACTTCCTCTCATTCTTAACCACAAGTGAACATGTTATAATAATACATGCTGAGTTACCTATGAAGAATGCTCTTTCATATGTATTTTTATTCATAAGATATTATTTACGGGGCTGGAGACATGGCCTAGTGGTTAAGAGCGCCGAATGCTCTTGCAGAGGACCCGGGTTCCATCCCCAGCACCCACATGGCGGCTGAGAACCGTCTTTAACTCCAGTTCCAGGGGAATCCGACGCCCTCTTCTGACCTCCTCGGTATTGCACGACACGGGTGTACAAACCTGCATGCAGACAGTACATTCACACACATACAAGAATAAATAAAAATTTTTAAAAGATATTATTTACTAAGAAATCAGTTATATTATGCTTGCTGTTTTTACATGGTAGTAAAATTATTCTTAAAAATCTGCACATATAGCCAGATATGGTGGCACACGCCTTTAATCCTAGCACTCGGGAGGCAGAGGCAGGCGGATCTTTGTGAGTTCAAGGCCAGCCTGGTCTACAGAGTGAGTTCCAGGCCAGCTGGGGCTACAGGGAGACCCTGTCTTGAAAAAAAAATCTGCACATATTTTAGATTTTCAAAAGTGAGAATGAGAGATATGTATGATCACCCTGCTGTGATGTTCCTGAATGCAATACAACAAAATTGTGAAATTTAAAAATGTATCTATTCAAAAGCTTGAAAAAGAATATGGTCTCGATGAATCAAGAGATGGGAAATTGTAGAAAAGTGAAAATTAGGAGACAGGAAGAAGGATAAAGAAATAGAACTCTGAAACTAAAAAGTACAAGCTCTGAAATAAAATTTCATTTTGGTGAGCTTGGCAAAATTATGGAGAATGAAGAAAAAAGGTCAATACACTTAATTATGGAATTAATTTCTGATCTGAAAAAGAGAGAAAAAAATAGAACAGAAATAAGTAATGATTCAATAACCTGTGGGAAAATATTAAGCAGTCTAAAATGGTTGCAGTTAGAATCTCAGAAAGACAAGAGAGATGTTAAAAGGCATGAAACAAATATTTTAAGTTTTTTAATTGAAGTTTTGTGTATTTCATACATTTCTTAGTCAAATTTAAGCCCATTCCCCCTTCTGCCCCCCACCTTGCCAGAGCTCATGCATTCTGCCATACATGTCTTTTATATTTTTCTCAGTCTTTCTTTTCTTTTTAATTTTTCAATACCAAAGTTTACTGTTTGGGGTAGAAGTTTACTGTTGCGATCTGTTCTTTGACCCAGTCTTTTTGTTGTTGTTTTTCCTTCCAATATGTATCACTTCAAAACATACATATGTGCACATCACACACATACAAAAATTATGACACCTGAAAATAAGCTATAGGATAATTCCAAAATATGTTTAGGGATTCACATTTTGACAGTAGGGTTGCACGCACGTAAAGAAAAATATATTACTTTACATTCCTAGATTACACAGCAAGTTAGTGAGTAACATCAGGTATTATATTTACTAAAAAAGAAAGGAAAAAAAAAAGAATTACTTGCCTTACAAATAGAGATTATTATTTGCCTTACAAATAGAGATTAGGTGCTAGGATCCACAAATGAGGGACACCATACCTCGTTTGTTTGTTTTTCTGGGACTGTGTTACTTCTGCTTCCATCCATTTACCTGCAAAGTTCATGATGTCATCTTTCTTTACCACTACATAAAATTCCATTGTGTGGATGTACCACATTTTCTTTATCTACTTGTCATCTGAGGGATACTTGGGCTGCTTCCAGCTCTTTGCTATTGTGAAGAGAGCTCTAATAAACATAGATGTGGCATGTATCTCTGTGGTAGGAAGAGCATTGTGGAGTGGTGTGACTGGGTCAGGTGGTAGGGTCATTTTGAGTCTTTTAATAGCTGCATTAATTTATGACTATAATGACAAATCATAAAAAAAGAGTTCTCCACACTGCTTTCCGTAGGGGTTATAGGAGTTTGCATTCCCACCAGCAATGGCTGAATGTTCCCCTTTCCCCACAACCTTGCCAGCATTTTGGTATCCTATGTTTTCTTGATCATAGCCAATTTTTTTTTATTTTTTTTTAATTTTATTTATTATTTTTATATGTATGAGTGTACTGTCTGGATGTAGGTTGGAGCACCCGTGTCATGCAATGCCATGGAGGTCAGAAGAGGGCGTCAGATTCCCATAGAACTGGAGTTAAAGACAGTTCTTAGCCGCCATATGGGTGCTGGGAATAGAACTCACGGGTCCTTTGCAAGGGCAGTTGGCGCTCTTAATCCTTAACCGCTGAGCCATTTCTCCAGCCCCGATCATAGCCAATCTTACTTGAGTAGATAGTAGTGTTTCTTATGGTGTTGATATTAAGCTTTATTGCACTGTGGTCTGATAGAATGCATGGAATTATTTCAAATTATTTGTATTCATTGAGATTTTTTCTGAGTCACAATATGTATTTGATTTTGGAGAATGTTCCACAGGGTGCCAAGTAGAAAGTATATTCTTTGCTATTTGGATGGAATATTCATTTAGTAGATGTCTGATAGATACATTTGGTGTATCATATTGTTCAAATCCTATGTCTCTCTGTTTATTCTTTGTCCAGGTGACCTGTCCAAAGGGCTCAGTGAGGGATTGAAGTCCCCCACTATTAGTGTGCTGGAATTAATCTGTGCCTTGAGGTCCTGCAGAATTGTGCTTATAAAGTTTGGTGCACTGAAGTTTGGTGCATATATAGTCATGATTGTGAAACCTACATGGTTAATTGTTCCTTTGATAAGAATGTAGTGACCCTCTTCATCTCTTCTGATTAGTTTTACTTTGAAGTCTATTTTGTCTGATATTAGAAGAGCAACTCCTGCTTGATTTTTGGTACCATTTGTTCATTGAGAGTTGTATATTGCTTCCTTTCAATTTATTTTCTGTTTGCATTCTTGGTCTAGTCTTGTATTCCCACAGTTATACTTTCATTAATTACTCTCTCTAGCTGCTTGTGGATAGTTCCTCCTTTCCTCTGTCCTTTGAATTGCTTTGAGTATTTTCTGAAGGGTTGGATTTCTGGACATGTATTCTTTCATCTTGTTTATGTCATGAATGATTTTTCTTTCTCCTTCAGCTATGATCAACATTTTTGCTGGGTAAAGTAATCTGGGTTGGCATCTATAGTCATTTAGTACTGGGAATACTTTGGTGCATGTTCTTCTGGCTTTCATTGTTTGCATTGAAAAGTCAGCTCTAGGGGCTGGATAGATGGCCTAGCAGTTAAGAGCATCAACTGCTCTTGCAGAGGACCCGGGTTCAATCCCCAGCACCCACATGGCGGCTGAGAACCGTCTGAAACTCCAATTCCAGGAGAGCTCCAGTTCCAGGGGAATCCAACACCCTCTTCTGATCTCTGCGGCATTGCAGGACACGAGTGCACAAACCTACATGCAGACAGTATATTCATACACATAGAGAAAAATAAATATAAAAAAATTAAAGTCAGCTCTAATTCTGATAGGTTCCCCTTTATATGTAACTTGTTTTTCTCTTGAGGCTTTCAATATTCTGTCTGTTTTGAGGATCTAGCATTTCAACTATGATATGGCATAGGGAATTTCTTTTCGGATCTTGTCTATTTGGTGTTCTATGTGCTTCTTGTATTTGCAGGGGTATGTCTTTTTTCAATTTGGGGAAATTCTATAATTCTGTTGAAGATCTGGTCAATACCATTATCTTGGGATTTTTCTCCTTCCTCTATCCCTATGATCCAGAGCTTTGGTCATTTCAAGGTATCCCACACTTCCTGATTATTCCACTCTTGTGGGGTCTTTTTTTTTTTTTTTAATCTTTGCTTGAGCATTCTACTTCTTCCTGATATTCTATTTTCTGCTTCATCCATTCTGTTACTGGGGCTTTCTCCCATCCTTTCCTGTTGACTGGATGAGTGTTCAATTTCCTTTTTTTCATTTCATACTGATTTTTTTAGCATTTCCACTTCCTTCTAGAGTTTGTCCTCTCCTTCTAGTTCTTTGGTTTGCTTGTGTGTGTGGTCAGTTTTCTTCTTCATTTCAGCATGGTGTCTCTTAAGTATTTCCACTTCCTTCTGGAAGTTTGTCATTCTCTCCCTTCAGTTCTTTGATTTGCTTGTCTGTGAGTACTTTATATTCCTTGATTTCTTTGAGTATGTCTATCTATGATTTTTCTGTTAGGATCTGTGTCCTATTACCTCCAGGGAGATCTCATTGTAGCAATCTTCTACAAGACTGTTAAGAGTTTGGTGGGGGTTTATTATTTGCTTTTCCCATGTTGTTGCTTTTTCACTGTGCTTTTGTCATGTGGATTTTTTGTTGTTGTTTGTATTCTAATGTGAAACTCAAGTGTTTCTTTGCTGCTGTTATAGGCTTACAGGACATGATCCCCTGGTTTGTCTGTAAGCCACTGCAGTGGCCTGCAGGGGTCAGGCCACCTGGCTCCGCTTGCTTGCTCAGGCCTAGACCAGGCCACTCTCCTGGGCGCCCTGACAGGTGGTCTCAGAGCTCCACCTAGCTCAGTTCAGCTGGTCTATGCTGGCTTTCCTGGACCCAGTAGCTCAGGTGGGTGTTCTTTGAGATCTGGTTGGTTCAGCTTACCTGTCTAGACTGGGGAGCTCTGTTGGATCAGTCAGGAGTAGGAGCTGGGGCCTTTGGTTGTTGTTTCAGATCTACCGGAAGCTGATCTAGGTCCTCTGGGAGCCAGCCCCGTGCTGCATGTCACTCCACCACTCAGTCATCTTCCTCTGGACAGGTCCACTTGTGGCCCTGCCCATCGGCACCACACATAGCTCTTGGCAAGTCCAGCTGTGACTCTGCCCACGGGCACCACAGGGCGCTTGGTGGTCTCCTGCCAGATGGTCTGGCTATGGCTCCACCCTATATTTGAAGTTGTAATAGTGGAATTTATCCACTCTGATAAAAAAAAAGTCAAATTACATATATAAGAATTTTATTGAACCTAAAATAAATACAAAAAATCCACACCTAAACACATCATAGTAAAATTATTTAATCCAAGTTAAGAATACGGGCAAAGAATTAAAAAGCAATCAAAGAAATGAGCATGGGAATCTAGAGGATCACAAATGCAAACAACTGGCTTCTCGCCAGAAAAATGAAGATGATATACCAGGCAAGGAGTAAAAGGAATGATTACTTACCTCTTCCTTCTCTCAAATTCCCTTAAAAACAAGTGAATCAGTAAAGCAAAAATAATATAATCAAAAAGTGTTTCATAATCAATTTTATGTGAAAATATTTGAGGTTAGGTGATGGCTCAGTTAGTAAATTAATTGTAGCTCAAGAGTGAAGATTTGAGCTCAAGTGCCAGAATGAAGCCGAAACCTGGTGGTGCACACATGTAAGTCCAGCCCTGGGGAGTAAAGATAGGTGGATCTCTAAGGCTCACTGGTCAGCTAGCCTGGCCTATTCATGAGCTCCAGGCCAACAAGAGACCCATCTCAACAAAGTGAATGGTGTCTGAAGAATGAAACCTAAGGCTGTCCTCTGACTTATGCATGCCTGCATGCATATACAGGCTCATGCAACGCATACACACACACACACACACACACACACACACACACACATACACATACTCACAAATAATTATAATAAACAAAAAATTGAGAAATTAAAAAAACTATACACCTTAAGCTAAGACTATCTTTGCTAGATTCTGGTATTGCTAAAAAATAATAATAATGTCAATTGTTGATTGAATTTTTAATTCTAAATCAATATAAGGGAGTTAATTTGCATACTGTCCTCAGTACAGCAAACAGTAAAAATATCAAAGAAGGGGGAGCTATAAAGCCATAAGAAAAAATAAAGGAAGTACCAAGAAATATTCAATTAAACAAAACCAACCATCAAAGATTAGAGAAACAGGGAACAAATGATAGAAACTGGAAAGATAAATCAATATAGTAGTCTTTAACCCACAAGAGCAACCATTCCATTGAAGCTGAATAGGCATTCAAATTTAAAGAAAGACATGTTATGATAAATTAAAAAGGCAGAATCAAATTACATGCTCTTAACAAGATATATGAATTTAAAAGAGACATAGATTGAAAGTTTTCAAATGGTAAATACATTTCAAACAAGTAATAAGCATTAAAATTCACATGACAATATTGATTTATAAGAAACTGCTATACAACACAAGCAACATTACATGAAATAAAAGTTTTTAAATAATAATAAATAAATGAATCAGGTGAACAATCTCCAAGTTCAATGAGAGAATCTGTCCCCAAAAATAAAGAAGAAGGTGATAGAAGACAACACTGGTCTCACCTACATTCAAGCACATGTTAAGGCAAATATAAACACACACATATATATACTGTGTATATATATATAAAGCAAAAATTAGATAAAAAAAGGGCAGGGTGTGGTGGAGCACGCCTTTAATCCTAGCACTCGGGAGGCAGAGGCAGGTGGATCTTTGTGAGTTCAAGGCCAGCCTGGTCTAAAGAGTGAGTTCCAGGACAGCTGGGGCTACAGGGAGACCCTGTCTCAAAAAGACCAAAAAAAAAAAAA